>JAPMIB010000149.1:0-394824 GCA_034770305.1 Trichogramma dendrolimi | reverse complement strand
AACGAATCCGATCTGATGGATTTTCTTACACGGCTTTTCAACATCAAACAGTTGAATAAATCGAAAAACTGACGCCCATTCAACGATCATTGCGCGCACAATATTTTGTTGATACTTTGATGGATACTTACGTCTATGACATCCAGAGACTGAGACTGAGTTGATACCTTACTGTTATTCAGCGGCAAGATACCATCGTTTAGTACTGGGACCATCGTTGCAAAGAGATTTTCCGCGGGCGAGGAATTTTAATTGGTTGATTAAAAATATTAACTATCATTCGTCTGGATAACTGAGAGACGATAAAAGTCCGTTCTCCGCGTGACGACGAAGTAGTAGTGTGCCCGAGGGCGGGTAAGAAAAGCCGCAATGTTTACAAATTTTATGTGGCCAATACAGTTGTGCGCGCCGATCGTCGTAAATTTTCGATTAAAGCAAATTACGAATTATTGTCAGTTTGATCGTCGGCGCGAAATTCGAATACCTATTCGACTATGGTGACAGCTAATCCTTGTAGCTGTTGAATAACACAAGTTCAGCGATTTCAGTATTGATCTCGCTTTTTTAAAAAGGAAAAATCAGGATGTTTGCTTGTTACGTGCTTACATCTTATACGGGACAAAGTAGCTGAAGTGTTTAGGGAATAATTTGCATAATTCGACGACTCGATAAGGAGCCGCTTCGATCACCCTCGTTTCTATTTTTGGCTTCGATTGCTCGAGTGAAATCATTTTGCCTGTATTTCAGCGTCCATCTCGGAGGAATTAAATCTACCATTGAATATGCATCGATCGTCGAGGAAAAGACACAAGGCTAAGCGCATCTAATAAATCGTATTCCACTTTTATTTTATAGTCAAATAATTAATCCTGAAAATGAGGCTTGCGAGCGACGAAACGTTCAATGAAAAATGCATCGAATTAAAGTGTACGTCGAGGCATTCGATGACCAAATAGCCGATATTGTTTTCTATTGTGTTTTTAGTTCGTTCGGTCGTGCGTGCGTGCATGTCGCAAAGCAAAGAAACATGTCTTAGAAATTGCACAGCTCGCAGCAAGAGAGCTTATTTATTTTTAAAATCCCTCGAGGAAACGTGTGTACGTATAGGCTATATCCTTGACCGAGAACCGCGAGGCTCTTCTGTTTCTCCGTGTCTCGCTGCTCCCGGCTCACGTAAATACGTGAGAAAAAGGATAAACAGTCTCGCGAACGCCAAGAAAAATACGCTCGGAAAAACTCGCCGACGCATTTTTGCCGCTTTTCATGCTTGTCGTGGACTCGGAACGCTTTATACATAGAGAGAGAGAGAGAGAGAGAGAAAAGCGCGATTGCGACTCGAGCTGAGATTTATAATTGAATGTCTTTCCCAAGGTGCGAAATGGCGTATTACGGAAAGTGCGCACGCGGCTTTATTACGCAGTCCGCCTCGGCAGCGGAGCACAATAAATAAATGCACATATTATGTAAACAGGCGCGCTCGGTCGCGATTATCATTGATGCAGGCGCGACCGTCCAGTACTCGTGCGCCGATGCGAACAAGTGCGAACGAGGTGACAAGTCGAAAGATTACACCGACGTCGGCTTGACGTGGGAAAGCTCCTCGCGCGTTCGCCACGCAGAGCGACGATTTCGCGAGCTCGAGCCTTTTTATCTTATCGGCTTGCATACGTCCGATGCTGCTGCCGCGCGAATATCGCTGCCTTGGCGCGCGAGACAAGAAAAGAATATACAACAAAGTCAAAAGTGTGCGCGACCTTTGAAACGATCCAAGATCGAGAGACGCTTTCAAGATCGTATCTTTCGCTGAATTTCTCTGCCAAAGTCGAGGAATTTGGCCTGTTATTTTGAATCCAACAGCTGAATGAACATTCGACTCGATCGATAAAACGAATTGGTGTTCATGAGAAACGGCCCATCCGAGCGAATGAGTGCATCTTCACAACGCATCGAGTCCATACAACGAACTGTCAAACGGCGCAAGAAGAAACTCGAGGATGAATTCGTGGGGATTTTCGCTGGAGCTAGTTCGAGCGTATTTATAAATAAAATGCGTAGCGAATAGGATCGTAACATAAGCCAAAATAATGCAAAATTTACACGCACATAAGCTGGAGCTCGATAGCTTCGAGGTGACAATCTGCGTGCCTATCATAGCCACGCTTGCATTTTCTTGAAGCCGCAGAGACCAGCTGCGAGTCGCGAGCCTTACTTACACAACGGTGCGTACATTATTTTGCGCGCGTGTAGGTAAACTCTCGCGCGACTTTTGACCGATTGCGCTGCTATGTAAGGCCTCCTCTAGTATCTACGACCATTAGTAGCGAGCTATGTACGTAAAGTATTTGGTCGCTTGTCACTGACCAATGTTTGGCTTCGTTATTCAAGCTTGGGCCGCGCAGCCGCTTTTGCCTGCACGTAAATTATTAGCGCTAGGCGCCTTGCAGAACTTGTGACAATGACATATTTCGTGCAGCTGTGCGCGCGCGCTATACGAGTGGGGCCTTTTCTGCCCTCCCCCAACTATCTCCTCCAGAAACAAGAGCGAAAGAGGCATGAAAAATTAAAACGGGATCTCGCCAAAGTAGCATTGTTTGTGCCTTTTGAAACTACTTATTCGTTTCTAAAGCTACTTCATTAACGGAGAGTAATTTTTTTTGCATCTAATGAAAATGTCAAATGGCGTTTCTCTGAATCAGAGATTAACAACCTGTTTTATTGGCCCTACACGCGCTGCGCCTCGTTGCAATTCAGTCTCTTGAACGTATAAAAGGCTAGTTAGACGTCGAGTGCAAACAAACAACGAGCGCTATTATGACACCCGATCATAAAGGAAGAAAGGGTTGACGCAAGCCATCGCCACCAGCTGCCCGACCGGCTTGGGGAGACTCGTAGCATTAAAAAAAAGGGGGGGGAGCGGGTTGGACCGCACACGCGTCGATTCGCACTTTCGAGCTCATTATAATAAATTCATGCGTGACTTTTTAATGTACCTCCCCGCGTATTATGTATGCAGCAGTAAATGGAAAAATAACTCTGAATGCAGCCTTACAGCATACAACATGGAGATAAACACGACGCTGGGACAGTCGGCGCACGTGCGGTATTATATCTAAGTACACATATAATGTAACGAAGAACAAAACAATCGTTTCGACATGCACATATTATGTAATAATCTAGTCGATTCTTTCAACGGGGCAAATGATTGTCAAGGGTTTTGCGAGGAAACTCGAGATTTTCAACATACTTTCGGAATCGGCAACTGATTGCTCTTATAAGGAGTTGATGCTATTATAAGGATGCGTTCGACAGCGAGAAGTAGCTCGAGTGGCCTGATATAGATGCACACGCAGACAATGCGGTATTACAATATATAGAGCGCACTTACAATTACAAGGTGTCTGCACAGATTAGTAACTGGATCGACTACTTAGACACATCGGAACGTACGATCGGCTAATGAATTCCGCAACCTCGCATCGACGATAAATTTCAAGTCGCGGGGAGGTCGCGTAACGTATTACAGGCACGCGCGAAATTACAGCCAAGCATAATTGCTCGATCCCTGTTGACGCCGCCGTCGCTGATCTGTCTCCGCGTCACGACCCTGACAAAAACTGCGATACACGTACGTAGACGCACGTGCAGCTCTGATATTAGTTTTCGCCGCGATCCTCCAAATTCTCCTTGATACGATAAAAAAAAGAACGAATTATCGACGTTTCAAGATACAAGTACGAATTTCGGAATATACAACGAGGCTTTTTTCTGTCGTCTCGAACGCAAGGGTTTTCGGATATTATCTAATCGCTTTGCGGGATGATTCGAGTGAAATCGGAGATCGGTATCGCGACGACGATAGTCATTACGTCACTTGATATTTACAGAAGCTTTTACAATAATTATTATCAACGACCGTATTGTAAGAAAACAAACCAAAACAATACACGCACGCTCATTTCTGCTTATATCTCGAGCTTTACCGCATCGAGCTACAAGTCGACGTTAAAAAATCATTCGGTTACATTTGCGCATTTTAAATCGTACATGAAACAGAAGATGCCACGCACACATCATTGTATGGCTATATATTTCAAGCTCCACGAATATGTACAATGCCCCCCCGACACACAAAAGCGTAAAAGGAAGCGAGGTACTTCGTTTTTGCTTCATGGGTATGTTGCCAAGTACGTTTATTAGATCTGTGCGAGCGATAGCTCGGCAATAACAAAAAATCAAGCTCTACTCCTGCGATTATAAGTCCAACTTCCGAAAACACGACGATCCTCGGACAAAGTCCTCGACGTATCACACAAGAAATATCGTATTGTTATGGCGATCATGCTCGATTGTATGCTGAATGAAAACCTCAAAGAAGATGATTAACGTACTATACAAGCTGTTCGAAGAACAAGGCATGCCACACTTTGTATCAACATTACCAACGACCAATTGAGACTTTAAGTTTAAATTGTATACAAGTCTTGTGATTGGAACAATTTTAACTTGATCTTTGAAAGGATTTTTCTACTTCTTTCCATTGGATTTTATAAAATTTCAAAATGTTGTTTTCTCACTAAGATACAACCGTATTTGTGGGGCTTTTCATATACTTTGCGTGTTAATTTTTTTTCTTGTTTTTTCTAAAGTTTTGTATTTTTTAAATATGTATCTTGATGAGGTGATCGGACCTATATAAGTTGCTCTGTGCAAATTCTTGAGCAAACACTTTTTAACATTTTACGTTTTTTTTAAGTCATTTCAATTATTAGTTGAAGGCGATCAATTGGTTCAATTCGTTTGCCAAGATGCAATTGTAATCGTTGATTTTGTAACTTAAACACTGCATATAACTTGGAATATTAAGACAAGTTAGGTGCATTCTTGAAAAACGTGAAACGACAGACAATGCGAAAAGGGAAAATTACATACAAGAGAAAAGGCCCATGGAAACGGCGCTATATCTCAGTGAAAAATCAAAGTTTAATAGTTTCAAAAAATGCTACGAAAAGAGGAATAAAAATGCTTACCAAAAATTGAATACTAACTTATTCTATTTCGATTCTTATGATTGCATTGGAAGGACTTTTACACGCGAAATATGAATCTTGCCGAGCAAGTATGAAAAATTGCCTTTGTATTGCGATAGCAGAATAATTATAAGGTTTCATCGTTGTTCTCATTGCTTACGTTTCTAAAAACAAACATTTTGCCTTTGCGCGCGCGCATGAAACAAAGGCAAACGAAGAGGCGACTAGTACATGTGTAAAGGCAATTATTCGAAAGAACAAGAAAACCAACGAGAAAAGTACTGCGCATTAAATTTATTAAGGAAATTCGAGCAATAAACTCAGCCAATATCACCGACAAAGCCTCTCGATTCTAATTGGCTAGTTGTGCACTGGCAATCGTTATCGGCTATATTTAATTCATATATAGAATACGTGTATTAGTCGGCCCCTTTAACGGCTACGTATGAGTACGTAATTCGTTCTTATCAAGCTTTGTGAGTGAGTAAGTTTTCGCTGCTTTGTGTGGTCAAAACTTCGGTGGCGATAAGATCCTGACACGCGTACAAACTTTTCTTCTTCTTGGTCCGCAAACTGTTGTTGTGGTTGGAAATGACTTAGCTCATTATTTATATACAGTATTTAAATATATTTTTATTTTCATAAAAGTAGTACAAATTCTTGAAGGCAACTTGTATTCATTTGTTAATTTAAAAATAGAAATGATTAAATTGTGGTTAACAAGCTATATATATATCTTTTTAAAAATCGATATGAAACATTTAATTTTTTAAATGTTTTTTTATATTTTTTAATTGTAGCTTCAATTTTTAAATAATATAATTGAGAAAGTGATTGTTTTCATGACCTAATTTACTGAGATTTCGTTAGAATTCTCAATGTTTACTCGATTGTAAAATATCTGGTTAGGTCAAATTAGTAAAAATTTCTGTGTTATTTTTCACAATTATTTCTTATTTAAATTGAATCAGTTTTGAATGAAATTAAATTAAAAATAACGTTAAATAATATTATTACAAGTTTGAAACTATTATCTAAAAAGAGATTCTTCACAATGTATGCAATCACATGCAATTGTAAAATATAACTGTATTTCATTAATAAAATAATCTCTTGATATAATGCCAAGAGATCTTAAAATCAACATCTTATAATACTTTTTTGATAACTATATGATTGATTGTCATTGTTGAAAATAATAATAATAAATTCAATATCAATCAAAATAGTTCATTCATAAATTATTTGCACAACACGTCTGTATTAGATAGTAAAATTTTAAATCGATCACATCGTTTGTTGTTCTGTACATTTTGTTATAATGCATTTGTTTCATCGGTCATTCAACCACCAAATCGAAATGATCAATTTCGTCAAATGTAGAATTTATTTTTTTTACCCAATCCTTCATTTTCTTTTCTTCTTCTTTGCATCGTTTGTTTTTCGGTCTTTTTTTAGCCCTTTTTGGCTTTTCTTCTGGGTCGTCAGTGTCACTAGCTGAGCAATCAGTAGTCGTATTAACACAAACTTGTCTTTTTCTTTTTCCATACGAACGCCTTGCGGGCTGTAATAAGTGAGTTACAATTACAATTAAGTTTCTTTTTAGGTACCAATAACGTAAGTGAATTTTATTACCGTTGAAAAATGAACCGGCTCCAAATTAAAGAACAAAAGTCCTTTTTCCGGTACTAACGAGTCATCTCCCTGCTCAGAGTGAAGATCAAATGTATCCGAGAAAGTTAAAATCGATTCTTTTAGCTTCTCTGAATCATTATTTTTCAATTCTGCATTGAAACTGTAATCTTTACTAACAACACTACTGTTGTCACTATCGTCGCTATCATTTTGATCATTTTTTTCAAAAATTTCAGGCATTTTTTCCTCAGATTTTTTTGTGTTCATAATGTTAGTTAGCAATGCTTGCTTTACTGTATTGTAAGATATTCGTGATGTTTTTGGTTTAGCTTTCATTTTTGTAAATAGTTTCTTTTTCATAACGTTAATGCTTGGGCAAACTTCGATTTCATCTTCATCATCTCCATCATCAAAACCAAATGCATTTTCAAGATTAGGCTCTTCTGCAGCTTTTTTTTGTTTACGTCCATTGATTGGAGTAGAATGAACGTCAGCAAAAATACCGTCAGGAGTTAGAATGCGCGTGCTTTCAGGTACTTCTTCTAAATTAAGAAAACCGTGCAAGGTAGTTTGTCTTAATAATTTAGGATTTGGAATTTCGGATGATTTTTTTGGTTCCAGGAAATTTTTCATTGTAGATTTTTGAGGACTCACACTCTTCAAAGTTTCAATCACTAGAAAGTTAAATAACAAGTTAATATACGTTTTTTTAAAGATATTTTAGTTATTTTTTTAGGAAAGAAAAAGTTTGTGCATACCTGATTTCTGTAATTTTCGAGGAGATTTATTTGGACTAGTATTTTCATCTCCAATCTCAAAATCAATATTTGGTACTTCATGATCCTTGAAAATCTCTGTTAAAGGTTTGGATGATTCTAATTGCACACGATATACTTGCAAATCTTGATTGATAGTATTAGTAGGACTTAAATTTGTTACTAATTTTTTTGGAGACTTTGAATTATTTTGAAATGATTGTTGGTAGCTTGAAGTAACAGATTTCATGGGACTTATATTTGACAATACAGTTCCAAACTTTCTTGGAGACTTGGAATTATTTTGAGACGATTGTTGGTTCCTTTGATTAATAGATTTTACAGGACTGACATTACACAATACTGTACCAAATTTCCTTGGAGATTTAGAATTATTTTGATTAATCTGAGGATTTTCAGTTTCAAAAGGTATATTTTCTTGATGATGAGTGGACTGATCAATCAATTTCACAGGACTAACATTAGATAAGTTAGTATTGACATTTATAGGACTTGTAGCTTCATTAAGAGCAGAAACTTGAGTTTTGGTTCCATTATTTCCTGATTTATCTTGAAGAGAAGAAAGATGAATAGTTTCTTGAGATCCAATTGATTTTTCTGGTACTGGCAACATTTTGACAACAGGTTTTCTTATCAGTGTTGCAACTTTTTTGTTAATCTGAGGTGTGCTTTGCACTACTTTTTGAATTCTAGTAAAAGTATCTGTGACTCTCCAAGGACTTCCAACATCAAAGTTATCAATTACTTTTTTAATTGGTGACATTGATTTTTGTATAAGAGAATGATTGACCATGTTCATATATTGCGTAGTGGGTTTAGAAGTGATAGCATTTTTCATACCAAATAATTTCAACTCGGAATTTATAGTTTTAGGGGCATTAGGAGTTGTTGCAAGCTTAATTCTATCATTTCCTTGTAAAATTTGATCTGAAATAATTTTCATTGTTGGGGCATCTTCAAATGTACTTTCACCCATTTCTTGAAAATCTTCAGAAATCACAGGTTCAAAATTAATTGAAGGAATAACTTTATCACTATCTTTCAGATTATTATTGTCAGCCTCGTTTTGTTTTGAAGGCTTGCTCTTAACTATATTTTTTTGGGGTGAAAATAAATGCTGCTTAGGCCCATTACTATTTTTCTTTGTTTTGCAAGTTATAATTGGCTTTGGTCTGGAAGCTTTTTTCAATCGTTTAACAGATTTCTTTTTAGTTTTTTTAATATTTTGATCTTCATGTAACCATTCTTCTGGAATTTCGTATATTTTATCTATGTCTTCAGTTTTTTGTTGAGATGCCGGTAGTGTTTTATAAATTGGAACCTGAACTTTATTCGCTTTTTCAGTCTCATTTTCATTTTTTTTATCTGGTTCATTATTTTCTTTGACAGAATCATTTGAATCATCCTCTTCCAAAAGTTTAGAAATTTCACAGTAATTTTTAATTGCACGTGGACGTAATTGTTTTTCAGCTGATTTATCTGATGATTTGCAGTTAGAAATTTTAGTCTTGAATGAAACATCGTCGTCTGAAGGAGTTTCAATCATAACTTTGCTTTTAACCTGTTTATGGACAATTTTGTCTTCTGTTACAGGTAATGTTTTTGTTTGAGATGTTGATGAACATTTAAAAAATTTTTTAGTTCCTGGAAGAGGAACTTTGTTGATTTCTGTTTCAGCAGTTTTTGAACTTTCTTTATTTGCAGCAGTACCTGCACCATCCATGGATTCATCTTCACTGTCAGATTGATTCAACATTTCTTTCTACATCTTCAATCGACATATTATGTTTTCTAGGTGTATTTTTAAAACTTCTTGATTTAGTCTGAACTACTTTATCTGTTTCCATGGCAGAAGACTCCTTTTCAGAATTTGACGATTGATTTTTGCTTCTTTTAGAACTTCTTGTACGAGTCTCCATTTTTCTATTTGAGGCTGTCTTAGAAGATTCTTCAGAATTTTTAATGCTTATAATAGAACTTTGAATTTTAGTATTAGCTCCTTTTTCTTTTTCTAATGAAGAAGGTTCTTTTTTAGATTTGGAACCTAAATCTGAACTTCTTGTGGAACTTCTAGTGCGAGTTTGATGTACTTTTTCTGATTTTTTACCGGAGATGATTCTTCAATGGAATTAGTCACTTTATCTGAACTTTGGATGGAATTTTTAGAGGCAGTTGGAACAGATGTTTTTGATTTAGATGGAGATAAATTTTTTTCAGAATCAGCTGGGGCATTGTTATTTTTAACCAAATTTCTAGTGCGAGTTTGAACAATTTCTTTTGTTGACCCTGGAGTACATTCGCTATTGCTTTCAGATGCATTGGCTATTTTATTTTTATGAACTGACAATTTCTTAGCGGTAGTTAATTTTTTTATTCCATCACTACTTTTGAGGTCTTTGTCTTTTTCTAACTTTCTTAATGAACGAGTAGTAATTGTTTTTTTGGTATCTGTTAAATCAGTTGTTTCACTTTTCTGAGATGACACGTCTACTTTAGAAAGTTCATTTGTAGTATTAGTTCTATCTCTGAGTACTGGAGATTTGATACTTGATACAGAACTTTCATTAGAAGAATTTTTTTTCTTTTCTGCAACTTTGTTTGGAAAATTTTTAGCAGATTTGGATTTAGTGGAAGGCACATTATTTTCATTTTGGCTCTTACTTTTTTTAGCAGCTAGTTTTGTGGCACTGTTTTTTATTGTTTTACCAACAACAGTCTTCGGAACAGCCTTTGTTGCTCTGGATTGCGCAACATTTTCGGAAGTATTTTTACGGCTTCTCAAAGCGCGATTCATTTTGACCTGAAAAAAAAGATTCGCGTATCAATCTTTTATTTCTTTAATTAGCAAAATTTTATTTTAAGCTTCTTGAGCGACGTAAAATAACATATTGTCATTTATTTTTGGTACGTGCACTGATTCAAAAGAGTACGTGTTCACAATAAAATAATTGAAAGAAGCTGTCCAATTCAAGCGTCAATCTCAAATTTTTGCTTAACCTAAAAGTAAAAACTCAATTATCAACCATACCTACTTTTCATAAACTGAATCGATTTGATATTTCGAGCACATTTAGCACAGAACTAGATAATAAACCTCGAACTCTGTATTCACTGATAAAATAATTAGGCAAGAAGCCTCACACTTAATAACAGGATACGACATGTAACATGCCGCCAAACATTTTTTCGCGCAAGTTTTCAGAGTAGTATATCAGTTGTTTGTGGAGGTGCGGTTTTAGCGCGAGCGAGCGTCAACATCCAAAACATTACGCGCGCACTAAAAACATATGGAAAGTATGCAACACAAAGCAGAATCGACGCAATGGATTGGCTGTCCTCGTAATGATACGGCCAATAGCGCTTTGTCATCAGGGCTCGAATGTATTTTCTTGACTTTACAGTGGTCAACTGCGCTTCTTGTACACAAATCACAGGAGACGATTCATTCAAGAGATTTTTGCACAAAATTTAAATGTGAAACAAATCAGTCGTTCTTAGTTTTAACTTCGAATAAATATTACCGAGGTAAAATTGTCATTAATAATCAATAATTTAAAAAGGGCACAATCAGAAATGAAATGAAATATTTTTTAAGCAGCATTAATATATTTTTCATTCATAATTTTGAACATTTTTACTTTATAATATTTATAATTTCCACAATATTTTACACAAAATATATATTACAATATAATCATATTAATTTAAATGAATGTTTAACTCAACACATTTATTCTGTATTTCTTGATTAACGCTGTATAAGCTTAACCATACATATATATTGATTATATAGCTTTAAGTACATTACATTTTTAGTTTTCATCAAATATACTCTTTCACCATGGTACACGCGTGAGTGACTAATTAAAAAACGATAAATACTGTACATATTAACATGTATTAATGAAGTAATTTCATTATCATTTATTCCTATCATATTTCAACTTATGTAAGAATAAATGATTTTTAGTATGAATCTTTTTATTGTAAAGTAAGTATGCCATTACAATGCATTGATAAATGAATTAAAATGAACACATTTTTAATACATAGTTTTGTCTAAATAATAATTTTTCAATAAGTCACTGTGGCATTCCTTCAAGGTACTTGTTTAGATAATTTAGAGTAATTTAGTATTCACTTGTCAAAGAATATTAACAATCTCAGCAACTTTTTGCTTAAATTTCTATACAATTTTAATAGTAACTGCCATCTCCACATTAGTTAGAATCAATTATTTTAAAATGATTTTTTTTTCAAATTATTATTATTAATCAAACTTAAATTTATAAGAAATAAGCAAAAAGGTTTTTATGCACAATATTAAAACTTCACAACATTAAAATAATTTTGACAATATACAACTTGTCATTTCACAATTTTTCACATATAAATCAACAGTAGTTATAATTTTACATAAATTGGTCTGTATCATTAAAACAAAAAATATTCTCAAAGCTCTAGTAGACTAGAAGTAAGAAAACCTAACACTTGAACTTACATAAACATAGTTTTGTATCTTGCTTGATAAACAAATAATGTTACACTATTAAACCAGTATACTCTTGTAAAATAATCTTTTTCTTAAAATATACAAGTTTGGAAACGATTATTAACTATATCTTGTACAGCTCTTTATTAAACTTAATAAAAAATTATTTTCTCTTCCAACAACTATATCAATAGTTGTTTTTTTTAGTTTTAAAGATCGTACTTAGTATTATATTACCATTTTTAAGTACAGGGTATAAAATCTTATAGTTGTAGTCGACGAAATAAAAGTATTTACAATGGTTATCAATCGCACATTAAAAGTTGCATCTCGAATTTTTTTGAACTCTATCAATGTTTTTTCGATCGCGCTTAAAATCACGAGATCGATTGGGAAGGAATGTTTAGAATAATTGCAAGATTTAATGCAAGTAGAAACTTTTACTAAATTTGCAGAATAATAATTTGAAAATTTTTTTAATAGGTCTGAAAACAAGTTATTTATGATCATTAAAACTAAATTCACAAAAGTAGACTCAGTTTTAAAAACGATCTTGAAATTATTTAAAACATAGAATATTTTTCTATACTAAAAAAAGTTATATATTCGTTTTGAGTCTAATTTTGTCAAGATAGTTATGATCATATTTTAATTTTTTAAACTTGCATTCAGACCAATGTTACTCAGCCGGGCATTTTTCGATTTATTACAGCACCCAAATCCATATGAATTTGCTTTTGATCAGGATTGTAAAGTAATGTTCTAGCACTTAAAAAGGAAAGGTCCGGTAATTGATTGAGAACTTTCATTGTTTCTGGTCTAACAGTCATTGGTTTTCCATATTTATCAAGAACCACATTTTCTTGAACTGTTAATTGTTCTTTTTTATTTGTAGAGGATTTCCTAATGTGCTGTTCAGGTCTATGAACTTCAGTTGCACTACTTTCTAATCTTAAAGAATCATTTTTAATTGTGGTACTTCCATGTAAATGTGTCCTACTGCTATGAGAATGTTTTGAACCCTTTGGCATTTCAGTTTTAACTTTTGGATGTGCATCTGTCTTTTTCCAGTCACTAGAACTTGGTCCTGGCAAAGGCTCAATAATTCTTGAAGATTGATGTGATTTTTGTGATTTAGGTAGATTGCTACTGCTTGATTGACGACTTAACTTATTTGGTTGAGCCTGATGTTGAGATGAACTTGAATCTACTACATCTAATAAAAGCATATTTTTTAATAATATTTAAATAATATTTTTAAAATATTTTTGAAACAAAGAACCCTCTTTTTTAATTTGATTTTATATGATAAATTGAATTGTGTAACTTGTTATAAGAGAATTATATTAGAATCAGTTTGTTATCATTGTTATTCATGCAAGATATGAAAATTTTTTACCTTATTGAGATCATGCAATCAAGAAAACTTTTTAACAAAAGTTTAAGACTATCATTTTTATTTTTTAAACTAAAATTTTAAAATTATTCAGTTCATCTTATTACTGAGAAATTTTTAAATATTTACATTTGCCAAGAGTTTTTGCTACAAATTTTACACAAAATAACTTTGAAATTTCGATAAATTAAATGTCAACAGTAAAAAATTTTTATTATAGTAACTAACTTGAAATTATCTTTACTACATATATTTTTGCTACGTATACTAAGTTTTTTCCCTACCTACTATATAATACATTTTTGATAAGACAATTTCAATATTGACTAGCTATTACTTACAGTTATAAACAGAACTCCTTGCAGAAGCAGCATGATGATGATGACGGTGGTAATGATGATGATAGGATTCGGAATGTGCAGAACAATGGGAAGTTAATAAAGGATCAAATGGATATAAAAGATCCAGTGGTAGAAGTGCTGATAACCCACCACCTGTATAGTTAATTATGTTTAAATTTACACTTCAGACAATTCACAGAAGCAAGTAAATCATAATTTGAAACAAACCAAGATCACAAAAAGGAAATGATAATTGTTAATCGAAATGAACAGGAACATTGTTAATTGAAAGGTACTGTTAAAAAAGTAGCAAAACAGAAAATGAAAATCAGAAGAAACAATCAACCATAAATTAATTCACAAGCTTTGTGTACTTACTTCCTTCCAATGGATTCACCAATCCAGCACTATTCCAATCAAATTGTGCAACTGGTACATCCTACAATATGAAGTGAATTGGTAAAATAAAAATAGTAGATTACCATGTAAGAATAATTAGCATTTTACTAGAAAAAAATTTTCAACATAAGCAACATAATTGTTGATACAAAAAAATTAAATAACAAGATAATTTAAATATATATTTATGTATGTACCTCATTATCAAGAATATTTTGTGATTTACTACTAGATGCAGTTGGCTGTGCATCTGTAGAAGAGGCTTTAACTGGTTCTAAAGGTGAAAATCCTAAATTGGCAGCAAATCGAGGAATGTTTGGATTCCATCGTGGTCCAAATAACTATAAATTATATTTTATTAAATGTAGTTAATTATTTACAATAAATTTTATAAAAAATGTAAATGTAAATTTTACTTACAATATTTCTAGAATCAATGCCTAATGAGTTTAAAAGAGCATTGTTACTGCTGCTGTTAGACCATTGGTAAGTTAAAGCATGAGTTTCCTCAACACTTTTTAAACTTCTCCATACTTCATCACTTTTTAATATTAATGATTGCAAATCGACAGCAGAATTTTCAGGACATGTAGGAAACATGTTCATAATGATATCTTCTATTTTATTTGCAGCCTGCAAGTTTAAAATATTAAGAATTTTAAATTTT
The DNA here is from genome assembly GCA_034770305.1 of Trichogramma dendrolimi. Lineage (NCBI taxonomy): Eukaryota > Metazoa > Arthropoda > Insecta > Hymenoptera > Trichogrammatidae > Trichogramma > Trichogramma dendrolimi. Next base: position 380,088 of record JAPMIB010000149.1, on the reverse strand, counting down.
AATTAACTTTCAAATGTATTAGTAGGTATTTAATATAATATATTTAAAAATAATTATAAATAAAACCTTCAATTTTTTAACTTTTTACAGATGTTTGAAATATGTTCTAAATCAAGCACAATAAGAAATTTTCTGTAAGTCATTATTCTACTATTTACAAATAAAAAAAATATTTTTATGTAGTTGAACAAATGTTAGTTGAAACGTTTTTGATTACAAATCAAAATAAAAATTAAATGAATATCTAAATTAAAAGTAAATTACTTTTACTAGTGTCTCAAACTCATAAAATATGATGGAATTTTTATCTACTTTAAATTAAATGAAAAACAACACTTACATTTTCATTATCTATTTGACATATAGATTCTTTTAAACTAGCTGGTGCTTTCTCTACTATTGGCGCTGAAGATTCAAAATCAGCAAAATCAGCAAAATCATCTTCCTCATCATTAAAGGCAGTTTGTTCTTGCTTTGCTACAATATTTTCACTAAATTCTATGTTTTCATTAACATTTTCTACAGGTGCACTGGAAAAATCTGCAAAATCTCCAAATTCATCGTCCACATCAAGAGATGAGGTTTTAACAGTTGCCAACTCTTGTTCATTACGAATAGTTTTAGTTTTATATGCTCCCAATGCTTCATTCACTTCTGTGGATGGAATATTTTTTGAAGTAAAACAGTCATCATTTTTAGAGTCCTTTGCAAAAATATCATTTTCAGTAGAAACATTTTGAAAGTCAGGCAGTGATGAGTCAAAATCAAAATAATTATGCATGGAACTACTTGATGACTTGTCACTGACTTGATTTGATTTTGCACTATCATCTTGCATATCTACGGAAACACTGTGCAAAATAGGTTCTTCAGTACAGTTCTGCTGATTTTGAAAATTAGAAAAATCACAGTTTATTTTTTCATTGTGATCTAAATTATCTTTAGTACTGCTTTCAGTATTAAAACTATCATAGCTCATAGGGAATTTATTAATCCTGGTATCCAAATGAACATTTTCATCAGAATTAGCAGTCTCATCAGTAAAATCATTTTTTGATTGTTGTAAATTATTTATGCTATCATCTACCATGCTTTCACTTTCTAAATTTTCCAAGTAATCATTTTTGTGTAAGATATTTACATATGTACTAGTTAAATTTGGTTCTTCTACATTTTCTGAATCGCTAAAACTAAAATTTAAATTTTCGAATGTAGTTTGTTTCCGTTCTGTAGAATCTAAATTCACTTCATTGATAGCTGTTTCTCTCAGTAAACCATTGAATTGAAAATTGTTAAATAATTCATCATTACTTGTTTCATCTTGATTTTTTTCTTGAGTCAAACCATTCAATTCAAATGTTGGTTGATCTGTATCAATAACTTTTAGATCATTAGAGTTAGTATCTAATTTTGCTTCTACGCTATCTTGGATGGATGAAGAAACAGCACTGCTGTTATTACAATGATTATCAAAAGGTATATCTTGATTTTTAAATATTTTACTTTGTACACTGGGTTCTTTATAATGCTCTTGCATATTACTTATTGATCTATTCGTTACTGGAGTATCTGATTCTAATGGATCTTTGAAATTTTCATAATCATAAAAATCATCATCAAGATTTTGCTGGATATCAGAAATTGTATTAGGATCATCCAAAATCAAACTTAAAGGTTCTGCATCATCAATATTTCCATTATTGCTCAAAGATTCATCAAATTCACATCCAGTTTTAGCACTATCATCTATACTACTATTGTTACTACTAACTATGTCATTGTTATCTGATCTTTTAGCATTTATTTCATTTCGTAAGTAGCTGAGACTATCACTATTGCTTTTTGAAATATTCGCACCATTGTCGATGGGTAAATCTAAATTGCTATCATGCGATAAACTATCAGGATCACCATTGTTTTTAACACTAACACTATTTGTTCTATCATCTAAATGTATGTGTCTCACTATGTCATCTGTCTTTTCAATTGTCAAAATCTGGTCCATGGTTGCAGCTTTGACAATTTCATCTTTTATCAAAGATGGCACAAGAGCAGGTGTAAAGCCATTGTGGATCTTTGGAGTATTACACTCGGAAGGTACAGGAGTTAGGACTTTGTACGGAGAATCCGATGCCAATGAAAGACCTAAAAAAAATTGAATCATGATTAAATACATATGAGAAACAGCTGTAATTACAACATCTTGATGAAAAGTTAAACGAATAACGCTTACCATCGATACCAGCCGCGGTAAAATCACCAAATTCATCGTCTTCTGATTCACCATAATTATCCAAAGGTGGTGGAGTGCTACTCAGCAAAGGTGGTATAGCCATGATAAAATAATTCCCCTGATAAAATGAAAATACAAGTTAATGTTTAATACTTCAAACACGCTTAGAAACATATCGCATTTGAATCACTCTACTTTGGTGACCCGACCTTCTGCGTATTATAGGTATACCGTATTATGGACTTGCTGCTAATGAGAAATAAATAAATGATATTATACAAGCAAGATAGTCAGCCTCTCATTCTCTCTCTCTCTCTCTCTCTCTCGGTGTCGAGTTCTATCATAGATTCTTATTTGCGCGATAGCACATAGCACATAACGTAAATATATAGTGATCCAAGTCCGTAATCACGAACTCACAATGAAAACTTCAATCAAACACATATCCGTCAATAGCGAGACATATTTTTGTGTTTTGAATTAGAATGACGTAAATTACAAAATTACTGCTGAAATCTTGACGAAAAGTCAAAACAATGAGCATTTAGCGAGGCACAAATAGATGGAAAAATTGCACGCAGTTGTATAGATGTATGCAACACGGGACTGATACCTTATATACACAGTGTGCTGTGTATACTCTGCACACCTGATTACTATCTGAAATATGCTCACCAGACGTCAACGTCGACGAAGATATTCACTTGGTTTTTATAAATGCCTAATCACTCGTGAGTGCACATCGATGATAAACGAAGCCCTTATTACCGATCGCGAGCAATTATTGTTCGAAATATGTTATTTTTTGTCACTGAACGTAGGCCTTATAGAATCCGTTCAGTGGAAAGTCTGAGCTCTGAGTCACGACATCACCTGTGATAATAGCAGTAGGAGTAAGCTATAATGTGCTATATCTACTATTTCTGCTGCACGAGTATATATAGAGGCTTGCTCCGATGAATTTTGCACGGCCTGCGTGCTCGTAGCCAAGTTTGCTTGGCGCAAATACGGGTAGAGGGAATCAAGGAGTAGCTATATCAGAGGATGGTTGTGCAGTAAACCGATGCGGATTTGCGCATGAAATAAGCGATCTCTGACCTCTCAGACAGGATATCTCGGCTATTTCAATTATTCGAAAGATCGTTTTATACAAATTGATTCTTACGGTATTTATCCGGATATTTTGTTTTCTTTAATCAAGGGTCAACAATTTTTAATCGACATTTTATGTCCTTTTACATATGTTATTTCGCAAGTTATACGAAATCTTCATTTTATAATCTATAACAATATAACAATTAATTAATATGTATTTTATTTTCTTTAAAAATAATTAATACATTATTGGCCTATGAATTAAATTATAAAAACACATCAAAATTGTACGATCAATCTTAATTTATAAAATACACAATAATATCAGTGAAATTTTAAGTAATTTAGTTATTTGGATATTATTGGAGTTTTTATTTTGGTTAACTTTTTGCTCTTTTTCCTTTCATCCTTTAAACATTTCTCTACTCTTTTTTTTACTATTTTCCCACGAATATATTTATATTTTTTCCCTTTTCACTGATTATTTCAACTATTTATGTTTTATACAGGTTTACAGTAGCGCGTCCAAAGTTTCTTTGCTCTCTCGTGTAGCGCTAGTATCGCATTGGAAATTGGATCATGCGTGCGTCTGACTCTGTCTACAAATTGTACCTCATGGCCTGTTGTTTTGTGAGTGCCGTTCAGTCGAAGTTTGGTTTTCCTGTTGAACACATCGTTTAGTACTACAACTCAATAGCTAAAATGGCGGAAAGTCGTTCAAGACGTGGTGGCGGCGGTGGCCCTTCTGCTACAAACGATGATTTATCAAACATCGAGTTTGAAACCAGCGAGGATGTCGAAGTTATTCCAACCTTTGATAATATGGGTCTTCGTGACGAACTGATAAGAGGCATTTATGCTTATGGTGAGTACCATGTTCTATCAATAGCTCAGATTTTGCCGCTTAACCTCAAATTTCAATGTTTGTGTTTTGGAAAAAAATAACTAAAATTGCTTGAGTTGTTGAAATAAATTGTCAGATCCATTGAATAATAATGTTTTTCTGCTTCCATTAATACAGGTTTTGAGAAGCCTTCAGCAATTCAGCAACGTTCCATCAAACCTATCATGAAAGGTAGAGATGTGATAGCTCAAGCACAGTCAGGTACTGGTAAAACCGCCACATTCTCCATAGCTATTTTACAAACATTAGATACCCAAGTACGTGAAACACAAGTGTTGGTACTGTCACCCACAAGAGAATTAGCTGTTCAAATTCAAAAAGTCATTCTAGCCCTTGGAGATTTCATGAATGTACAGTGCCATGCATGCATTGGTGGTACCAATCTAGGTGAAGACATTAGAAAGCTAGATTATGGTCAACATGTTGTATCTGGAACCCCAGGAAGGGTTTTTGGTAAGTGATTAATTATTGTTTAGTTTAAAATTTACAAAAGATGAATAGCTTATGATTTTTATAATCATAAATTGAGTTTTTGAAGTTTAATATTATATTCTTTTTATTTAGATATGATTAAAAGACGAGTTTTGAGGACCAGAGCAATCAAAATGCTAGTTCTTGATGAATCTGACGAAATGCTCAACAAAGGATTTAAAGAACAAATTTATGATGTGTATCGGTATCTACCTCCAGCAACTCAAGTTGTTTTGGTTTCTGCCACACTACCTCATGAAATTTTAGAAATGACAAGCAAATTTATGACTGATCCAATCAGAATTCTTGTTAAACGGTAAGCATTTCAAGGAATTTTTATCAAAATTAATTTAATTTTTACTCTAATTTAGATTTTATTATAATTTTTGATTTTCTTAAATTTTAGTGATGAGTTGACACTTGAAGGAATAAAACAATTTTTCGTTGCTGTTGAACGTGAAGAATGGAAATTCGACACACTGTGTGACCTCTATGATACATTGACTATCACACAGGCTGTTATTTTCTGTAATACGAAGCGTAAGGTCGATTGGTTGACAGAGAAAATGAGAGAAGCCAATTTCACGGTGTGCTCTATGCACGGTGACATGCCTCAGAAAGAACGTGACAACATAATGAAAGAGTTTAGAGCTGGCCAAAGCAGAGTTCTTATTACCACAGATGTTTGGGCCCGTGGTATTGATGTACAGCAAGTGTCATTGGTAATTAATTACGATTTACCAAACAATCGTGAGTTGTACATCCACAGAATCGGTCGATCAGGACGTTTTGGCCGTAAAGGTGTTTCTATCAACTTTGTTAAAAATGATGATGATATAAGAATTCTTAGAGACATAGAACAATATTATTCAACTCAAATCGATGAAATGCCTATGAACGTTGCTGACTTAATCTAATAAATTAAATTTACTTAGTCTTTAATTTAAAACTTAATCGGTAAAGAATGAATGTAATATATTAATTATTAATATTGACATTTGATACGAATTATTAATATTAATAGTTAATATATCTGAGTCTTGAAATGTATTTTTAATTAATGAAATTGATAAAACTTAGCCATTTATAACCATCTAGAATTCAAAGTTTAGCTTTATTTAAAAGCCGTTTTGGTAGATAAATTATCTATACTTTTCTATTAACTGCATTATGCAACACTCTGTACAAATTATGATTCAATAATGACGGTGATTTATAAAAGCATTTAGATTGTATGTATTTTCACCGCTATCAATACAAAAAAATTATGAAGAATAAAAACTGGTTGTACTCATTTAATTTAAATATCCCCGCTCAAAAAACTCGAATTCTTATTATAGGCGATAAACGGTGCAACTTACGCTGTTGGAGGAAAGCGAAAATCTGCCGTCTTATAATACAATAATACAGCGCAAGCTCTCTCGCTTGCCACGCTTGCAGCAGTGTCAGATGGCAAAAATCAATAAACACCCCTATAGTTTCACATGCAGCTCTCGAGCAGCAGCAGCAGCATATACACGCAGACAAACGTTGGTGTGTACATGCAGGCGCAGAGTCAGCGCGAAAGGGCTATAGGTTGGACAGAGGCGAGTGTGTGCTTTTGCCAGTTTCGGAGTCGTCAAAAGTGCGTGCTTGTGATTACCCGACGTTTTTTCGAAATTCGTCGAAGGAAAGTTGGCGAAAATTAATGGACAATCGAGCGATTCCAAGGGTTCTATGAGTAACCTCGTTCGCTGCAGGCTGAAAGTTTACGGCTCGACGCGAAGGGGCGAAACGGCAACAACATGCTTCTCGAGTGAAAGACTCATCGGAGGGTTGCCGTCCGCATTCGACGGGGATCACCAGCAGATGCGTCGATGGGTTGAGTCATTAATCGCAAGCTCGTGCTTGCAACATCGAGCCTGTAAATATATGTAAAGCTTGCGAGGTGGCAGTTGGGGAGAGGCTGGCGTGTTCAAGTGCATTTATATTGGTTTGTGTATGATGTCTGGAGAAGACGGAGACTTGTTATTGTTGTTGGCCTTGCCTATGTAGTCCTCGCAAATAGGGATTACATTCGAACGTAAGGACGAAGTTGCATTGAGTGAAGAGAAAAGGCAGTGTTAGTGAGTGACGACAAATGATGGAGCAGCAACAAGACTGTATCAGAAGGAATCCAGTCATGTGTCGTTATCAACAGCAACAGCAGCAACAGCAGCAACAGCAGCAGCAGCAGCAACATCAGCAACAGCAACAGCAAAATGATTACAAGCTCGATGCATCGTCCACTTCACAGGGTAGGAGACGAATTTATATTCTTGCGATTGTTGTGCTCAAATTTCTTGCCAATTTAATTGAATATTCGAAATCGCAATAAGTGGCTTGGAAAAGTCAACACAGTAAGAATCATGATGGATCAGCTGACATAATTTAATTATTGGATTTGAGTTCAACGTCTCCTTTAGATCTTGATTGTTGTTTTCAGATTGTTATTTTAAGTGTTAAAAATTTAACATTTAACAAATCCTAGTTTATATAATTGATAGTTAATGAAATAAATAATCCAATTCATCTGGATCTTTCACTTTTATAATTTTTTACACGAAGTAACACTGTTTATAGGTCGAATAAAATTTTACGGGTGTTGAAAAGCAATAAAAATATGAATTAAAAATTGTTTTCAGGCCAATCGTCGCTGGGAAAAAATATTCAAATTCCAACGAAACTGCAGCACAATCATGCGCTTCATCATATACAAATCGAGCGCGCGAACGCGGCAGCATCGATGGGATCAGGCTCGCAAGCGACTTCTTGCACGGCAGCTGCAGCAGCAGCAGCGAGTCTCGTCAGCATCGCCGTATACTTGACCAATGACTTGTGTTTGATGATGGACGTCAAGCGTAACGCCACGGCTCAACACATCATCAACTTGATACAATCAGATCCGGAATTGGCGCTCGCGAGAACGTCGTCTTTCGGTCTCAATTGCAACGCTCAACAGCAACAGCAGCAGCAGCCTGTCTTTGCGCTTTGGCTTGTTTCAGCCCAGCTCGAAATTCAACTACGGCCGACGCATAAGCCACTAGAGCTTGCGACTAAATGGCCTAGATTAGTCAATAAGTATTGCCGTTACGTACGCTCTAATGGTAACGACAGTGAGCCACTTTTATATTTTCGACGAAACGTATTTTTGTCGAGGCGAGAAGAAGAAAAGATCAAGGAGCCCAAAATTCTTGAACTGCTCTACGCAGAAGCCAAGGAAAATGTTCTCAAAGGTGCAAATTATCATTTTTAGTATTTTTAAGTATATAACGAAGGTCTGCTATAGACCAAATTCAAGTATTTTTAGTCATATTGTTTCGAAAGCAGGAATCTGACTTCCAAAATTAAAATCTGTTGCAATTTTTTTTGGCGATTCCCTATGCAAAAAAGTACTATTTTCCACAGGTTTATAAATTAAAAAAATTATTTTCTACTGTCTATTCGCAGCTTATTGCATACTCAAAGTATGTGTATAAACACAATTTGGAGTGGCTTTTAGAATATACGAAGGTTTTGTAAACATAAACTTCCTATAGTTATAATGATCTTTAAGAATACTAGAGAATATTTTTAAAATGGATTCCAGGGCTTATAAAATTAATTTTAAATCAATAATTATAAAGATACCTGACATTCATGTAGAATTCTTGAAAATTTTCGAAAAACCGAAAATATAACTTCCGAGCTATTATACATAGACTCTTCATGTTATCCGCGAAGAAAAACTGCTTTCGAATCATAATATGCCAGAATACATAAAATTAAGTTATTTCATAAGGAATTAATTCAACATTATTGGTTTTATTTTTATAGGGAGGTATCCATGCGAAAGTCAAGCAAGATACATTAATCTAGGAGCATTACAATGTCGAATTGAACTTGGAGTATACAATCCGGGTTTTCACACATTGAACTTTCTTCGTAAGAATCGAGATCGGTTTTTACCGCATCATTTCGACATTCCTCTGCTTGGCCGATTGGGTCTAGTTGGTGGCAAGGGCTCACCAGAGGCTCGATTACTTGAGCACTACAAACGTATACCCGCCCAAGCAATGTCTGTGCAGACAGCAAATGCAAATCCGAGAAAATTCGTTCGAAAATATTTGGAATTTTGTTGGAATTTGCCTTGCTATGGTGCCGCCTTTTTTCGTGGTCAAATTGAAAGACCGGTTAGAGGACTCACTTCCTGGATTATCAATAGAGATATGGATGTGCTTGTTGCAATCAACAATGTTGGTGTATATATTGTCGATGATGCTCAATGTGTAAGGATTGATATTTCTTAATTAGAACCAAGTTAATATGTAAGAAGTAGGACTGCGTGTATGAAATTTCTCTTTTCATATTCTTTGATAATAATGAGCTCCAAACTATTTATTGCTTTTAAAACTTTACGCCACGGTATAATTTAGAGTCTGTACTCTATAGCAAGGGCTTTCATTCTGATATTATGGCAATAGTAATAATGTATCAACTTTAAGAATTTTTCTTATCCTTACTGAATATTTTTTTTTAGGTTTAAAAGGGTTCTGTTTATTTAATCGTTCGTTATCGTTGTTCTATACGATTTCGACTAATTTAAGTTTTTTTTTACAATTTTTTTCACTTTTTGTAAGCTGAATCTTAGCAAAAAAATCAAATGTTTTTAAATCTGAAACCAGAAAATTGTCAAAGAAGTAAATTTTTAAGTTATTGAATATACAGCAGGCCCTCCGTATTCGCGGAATTTTCTGTTGATACCTTCACTCCGTAAAATAGTTGTGAAATAGCATTAAATCCTTATAAAGAGTTGCATACAGACATGGTTCGGCGAATAAAACAATCCCGCATTACGGAATATTTTGAAAAATGCCAATAAAATAAATACTTTCAATTATTCAATATTTTTGTTATTCGACATTATTATTATTACATGTATTATTATTATTTTTCAATTATTCGCGGATTCCGTATTCGCGGTGTTTTTTAGGAACCTAACTACCGCGAATACGGAGGGCCTGCTGTAATTTTTTTGCCTTCAAAATATCTTGAACCAAAATTTATTTTCATAAAATGATATATTATCCGTATATTAAAAAAATCTTCTTCCTCTCCTTCTTCTTCTTCATAAGGCCTTGGGGTTAAAAAAATTTAGTTTCATGTGCTTCATAGGAATTCCCTGAAATTTTATTTCAAGATTTAAATTTAAGAGAAACTGAAGAAAAATAGTCTCTATAAAATTTCAGTAGTGGCCAAATCTCAAATATACATTAAATGTACTTAATACTCCGGCTTTGATACCCTATCAAAGTTACTAAATTCTGGAATCAAATTTCTGAAAACTTTGTATAATGCACACTATCTCCTTTCAGTAAAATGATTCAATTTTTAATTTTAATTCAATGAGAACATCCTGAAAAGGGTTATTATGCTAAATTATAATTGTGATCGTGATTCTTTTCAGAGCTTGTTATTAGGATTAAGATATTCAGAGTTGAATTGGGAAATGGCAAAACCATCAGATGAAGGAAATCCAGATTGCTTGCCTTGTTTATTTCTTCAATTTCCTGTTCGAGAAAATGGAGAACGTGTATATAAAATACTACAAGTATTCTCGAGACAAGTAAATGTCTTTTTATTTTCTTCTTTCGTCGCATTTCTAATACTTTATATAAATTTAATTATTCTATCTCTCAGGCAATGATGATGGATACACTGATATCTGGTTTTGCGGAAGAAAACAGGCATATCGAAGCAAGTGAAGATAATGTCAATGCTAATAACAGGTCCCAAGACAATAGTTTCATGACTAACCTTGCTAATGTCGGTTCTTTTACAAATAAACTGAGTAAATTAACTCTTGCTACATTTGATGATGAAGGTATAAAAAGTATTTGCAGTTTTGGATGATAATTCAGTTAAATAACATATTTCTTATATTTTAGGCCGTTGTATTGGTCAAATGGGCTCGTGGTCGTTTCAGTAGCTATTTGCTTCTACTGAAAACCATTCTACTCTTGCATCATTTAACTTGATAACTGTTAAAAATTTAGAGCCAACACTAACATTTTTATAAAAATCTCAATATAGTGTACATATAAAAAATCTTTATCGATGCGTCACTAATTGTTAAAGAAACAAAAACAAAAAATAAAGACGATCTTTTTTACGAATGAATTTGTTAAATTTAATAATTTTTCTAGTTCTTGTATTATTATCATGTTCATTCAATGTTTACAACAGATTTTTATATATAAGATACAATGACAACATGAGAAGAAGCTTTATCTTTATGTCTAAAAGTTAATATTTGGAAATTTCATCGTTTTTATATATATATTGCGAATGTTTGCAAGGGAATAGTTAAAAAGTTTCTTATTTATTTGAAATTTTTAAGTATAAAATAATCATCAGTCATGAAAAATTAAGTTATTATAACATTGATGCAGTTTTGGAATTGTTATCTTCGTTAAAATTTTGACAATCCACTATTTAAAATAACAGTGTTGCGTCTGCAACAATTTGCAACAAGAAGAATAGATAATAAAATATTCGAAAGACAAAAAGTATTGCGCAGCACGCGAAAAAAATATGGGTTAACATAATACTTTTGTATATTCGTCCGCACGTATGTCACCGATATTAATGCGCTTTTGGTATGTTATAGTACACCCGAGAGCATAGATTCTCGGACCTCGAAATATTGAGTTCGATTAGTCGCTTCCTTCAATGTGCAATGTATGTAGTGAAACTATAGTCACGCACTGTTGTTTGAACAACGTGAAGAAAGCGACTAATCAAACTCAATATTTCGAACTCCGAGAATCATAGCTCGCAGGTGTACATAGTAACAAAACTGCACCCGTTGAGAAGTATACAATTTGTGACGGGGGTCACAGTCGCCACCTGTACGGATAGGCGACCCTCACGCGCGCTATGCGTGAGAAGCGTGTTGACTGTTACGGCCCAGCCGTGACTTCTTCAATGAGTCGCGCAAGTAGCGCGGAGTCGGCAGTACACGAAACGGAGTCAGCCGTGTCCGCTATGCGTCGATAAGGCAGAGAGTCGGTGGGTTCGATTCCCGACGAACGCGATGAATCGCGAAGGAAATGCACGCGTCGATCTTGTTATCAGGGTGATGGAGGAGCCACGAGCAAGCAGCAAAACTTGGTTGTAGGGAAGATCCGACGTTGCCTCAACCTTTTCAAGGAGGTCTTACGTCGGAAGAGGTCACGCCGACGAAGTACAGCACCCTTGCCGATACTCGTCGCTGCACGTGCTCTGCTCGTTCGAGTGCGACTCTTTCCTGTCAGCGATCTTGCTCGCAGCAGGGGTCAAAAGGACATCCGCCCAAGTTGACACCTGAACGCGAGGTCGACTGAAGAGAGGGCAGAGGGGTTACCGGCGCTCGAACGACGGAGTTCCGCACCGGGATATTCTCCCGTGTACGACGCGGCGGCGACGAGCGACTGTGGTATCCTCGTTCGAAAACTGCACTTATTGGCAGCGCCAGAGATTAAGTTCAAGTTTCAACTTCTCCGGCTATGTTCATTTGAACCGCCAGCGGCTATATTCGATGAGCGTGAATATGGCAGAGTCCAATTAATTGAATCGCGACTATGTGCCGTTAATGCGTCTACGACTAAATGCGATTAATGCGCTCGCGACTAAGTGTCATTAATGCATCAGAGCTTAAGTACACTATAAGGCGATTGAATCTGCAACAACCTCCAAACGTAAACACAGCGAAGTCGGACTGACTGTGTGTATAACATAGGCGTCAATAATAACAATAGCATACGGACCAGCATAGGCAGAGGCCCCTAATTCGCTGTGTTTACGTTTGGAGGTTGTTGCAGATTCAATCGCATTATAGTGTACATTTAATGCGTCTGCGGCTAAGTGCAAATTTCGACTCTCTGCTAACAGAATAACGCCGGGATATCCTCCGTACGTTAGACTAACAAGGAGAGCCTTTCATCTGCGGGTCACAGATCCTTACCAAACTTGTTTGGGGGTCTTCTTGTACATAATAATAAAGCCCCCTATAGTTACTTTGTTCCAATGGGCCCTGGAAACTATTATGAAGCACCATGAAGTATATAATATAATATAATGTATAAAATACCATATATTAGCGTATAATGGTATCAAGTTTACACAGTCAAGTCTAACTGACTGAGAAGTATTTATACTTTGACTTTTCAATGTCCAAAACACCTTTCCAATCAATAAACAATTTTATAGCACTGCGTGGCATAAGTTCACATTTATGGCACGCTTTTCGGTGGCATAAGTCGCACATTCTGGCACCGCTGCGTTCGCATCACACTCGCATACGCTCGTGCGCTAACCTCACTTTGCGGTACCAGAAAGTGCGACTTATGCATCGGAAAAGGGGGCATAAATGTGAACTTTGCACAGTACTATAAAACGTTGTTCGATACTCGGGCCATAGGGGACACTTTTCGGCCCAGCTATTAGGACCCTCGCTACGTTCGGGCTCTAAACTACGCCGTGCCAAAAAGTGTTACTTATGCCACTAGTATCGTAAAGTACTATAACTCAATTGGTTTACTGAGAAAGTCTTAAAGAGCGAACGAATTTGAGCTAAAATTGATGCATTTATCAACTAATATTTACATTAAATCATGTAAAAATGTTTTCATTTATAAAAATTACTGTTCTTTTTTTCTCACCTATTTCTGACACTCATCTGAAGTGAATCTGAATCCAGATGAGTGTCAGGAATAGATGAAGAGAAGGGATTTGTGAGTTATACAAATAAAAACATTTTCATATAATTTACATCAATATTTGTTTGGTACGTTAATTTTAGCTCAAATTGGTGCGCTCTTCAAAACTTACACAGCAAACCAATTGAGTTCAATTGTTTATTGTTTGCAAAAGTGTTTAGAATGCATAAAAGCTCATGTACAAATATTTTTGAGAGAGTTAGACTTGACCGTACAAGGCCTGATACCAATAAGTGGTATTTTTTAAGATCGACAACGGCTACTAAGAATCAGCAGCGTGAGGCGATATGACAGCGCCACGGTGTGCAAAGTGAGCCACCTGCCGCCATTTCGCGAGTGCCGGCAGGCACGTGCCAGGCCAGCGGAGGAGACGCGATACAGCGGTAATCAGCGAATCCTCGTGCCACGCGGAGCAATAGAAAAAGCGTAAACGAGAGGTTTACTCGCGGCCAAGAGCAGCTATATAAAAAAGTAAATTAACGAGGGCCGAAAAACGAGTCCGAGAGCAAAGAGCAGTCTACGTGTAGTGTACGCGTCGTGCTATCGAGCGATACGAGAGTGTTGCACTTTATTTGTAAAGGCAAGTGAAGCCCGCATGTATCGCCACGTGAACGCGCGTCCCTCCGTACGAGGCCTTCGTACAAAAACCAGAGCGAGAGAGACATACTGTCGAGGCCGACGTTGAGGTTAAATTCGCCCGGCCAAGAACCGTCGTTGCTGCTGCAGAGGCGAAGCTGCCGTTCCGAGAGCTCGAAGAACGAAGATCATCGTCAAGTAAATTTAAGATTATTATTAGTTGATAAATAGCTTGGTCGGTTGCATGCGTGCATGTTTGCGATAGTGTGTGTGTGTGTGTGTGTGAAATTCGCGGCAACTGCGTAGTGTCGTGCCGCATCGAATCGTCGGGAGATGCCATCTTTTTCGCGCTCGCAATTGTTGTGTGTTGGTCTGCATCGTCGCACACACTCGCGTGTCGAGTCACCTCGCGCGCCGGCGGTTATAATCTGATCTCGGTCGTGAAAGCTGCATCTTGCGTGTGTTGGTGTGCATCGTCGCATACGCGTGTTTCACGACTCGTTTCACGACATCCGCACTCGTAGTGGATCGGCGCCGTTTCTCATTTCTCGTCGCGACTAGCGGCATCGGACATATCGCGTCAGATTCGTCACGTGTCGCATGTGTGTTTCGTGCGGGGCATCAGGACTCGTGCGCGTGTATTAGCGTGCATCGCTGTATACGTGTGCGGGTTAAACGATGTCGCGGCGCACGTGTGGCGAGTATTGGCGGAGCGAGCGGAGTTAGTCGATTGATTGTTGCCGAGAGCAGACCGCGGCCCTGCGCGGCCAAAATCGACTGATCCTTCTGAATAAATTGAATAGTAGTGATTAACAGCAAAATCATTGTCATTGTTATTTATCGGATCTCGGACTCAGAGTTGAACCCGAACCCGTTTTTTTCAGGTAGTGACATCTGACGGTAAGTTGGTGACGCGAGTCGGTGCTCGCGACTCGATTAGCGACGGCCCAGACCCCCCTTTTTTATGAGGTAAGACCAAAGTGCTCGAGCTTGCCCCGTAAATAAAATAGACGACGAAGGAACGAGCAGGGGTAGTTGCCCCCCCCCCCAATTCCGCCTCGCCACATGGCGCCCAAAGTGGGGCGAACGTGGGCCTTTCTAACCTCAAAAATAAATTCAAATTGGTAAAAATTTAATCAATTCTGATTTTTGAAAACTTCGGAATTTTGGAAAGTTGCATTCGACTTTTTTTTTTGGACGTCGTCAATCAGTCACCGACTGCACCGTGCGGTGTATCGAGAATACTGTGAGAGTGTGAAAACCGACCAAGCGACAGGTAGTAAGTTATAAGAATTGTATTGGATTTATGATTTGTACTTGGAGTTGTGTGGTTGATTTTGGACAAATCACCACAAATAGTTTCCCAACTTACTGATGCGAGGCATGCAAGTCGGGCAGGATGCCACGGTGAAGTTTGCCAGTCCACACAATTGGCACGACACCTGAGGCGGCTGCGGTGTTGTTACCGCCGCTGCTTTCGGCGCTGTTGTACAGTCATTGCGGTAGTGTCCCTGCAGCTTACAGTACGCGCAGACGCGATGAGGGCACTCGGATGCACGATGGCCGGGTGTCTGGCACGTATAACATGATCCGGCGAACGTACCTCGAGGTGGGCGATTTCGTGGCAGTCCCGTTCGTCCTTCGCCACCGGTTGTCTGCTGTTGGGGCTGCCATGTTGCTTGACCCCCCCCCCCCCCCCCCCCCTTGGCCTTGAGGTTGCGGCGGCCATTGCTGACGTGCCGGGTACTGTTGTACTGGAGTTGGCTGCAGCGGCGTGGGCAACGATGCTCTATTCTGCTGCCACGCAGGCCTCACCGGTGGAACTGCGGCTAATGGCATCACTTGTTGCGATGGTGGAGCAGCAGCGACTTGCATTGCACTCATCTCATACTGAGGCCAATCCTATCCACTCGAATCCGAGGTCTACGGATTACCAGCAGGGTCACTGGCGATGGTAGCTACGACCTCGCTGGATTGTAAGTTTTTCGCTTTCTGTTGTGTTTTGTTCGATGATTTTGGCTCAGTTTTCTTATCCTCTTGTTTGTTTTTCTGCTGAGTCTGCTTGGAGGTCTCCTGGGTTCGCGATTTCGTACCACCGTCGGTATTACTGGCCTCATCCGAAAACTCCATCGCTGCCATTCTGACCACCTTCTTACTATCGTAAGCTGCGTCGGCCAAGACCGTACTTGCGCACGGTGGTGATTCTCGGAAGCTTTGGTCTTGCTCCAGCAGCTCTTCATATTCCATACCGAGTTTGATTGCCTTCTCGATCGATTTCGGATGCCTTTGCACGATATGATGTCGATATTCGTTACGCAAATTCTTAAGGAAGCGTTTTAATAAGCTTCTTGCGCTTCGGCTTATCTCCCATATAATGTCTGACGATGTGATGGAAGCAGTCGGCAAAGTCCGAAATCAATTCACCTTGTCCCTGAATCCGCTTGTCTAACTCTTCTCGTAACTCATCGTCGTCGATTTTCTTCGCGTACTTCTTCCGGAAGGCCTTGCAGAATTTTGACCAAGATGTGAGCTCCTTCTTGTGTTCTCGCAACCACCTCTTCGCACCATCTGTGAGTACCACCGGTATAGCTCCTAACATTTTGTCGCCCGGAATGCGATTCGTTTCTTTGATTTCTTCGAGTTCGGTAAGGAAATTCCTGGCCTCCAATCGGCTTTGTCCATCGAAACTGATCTTCCACCCTTGCAGTATCTTCGTCACTTGCCAGCCACTGAGTGCCGGTTCACCTCGTTGATCTTGACGACGACGTTTCGATTTTTCATCGTCTAATTCGCTAGACGATGAGTCAGAAGAGCTCTCAGAAGAGCTTTCGGACGAACTTTCGGACGAACTTTCGGACGAACTCTCAGATGATTCACGTGACCGTCGTTTCTCAGATTTCTTGGTCTTACTGTTTATACGATTCTTTTTGGCAGAGCCATCTTGCGAGTAGTCATCGATTTTTAACAACGGAGCGTCCTTACGTGTAGTCGCTGCGTGGTTACCGCTTCTCGCAGCGGTCTTCGGGTCGATCTCCGGTGGTCTAAGAGCCCACGCGCGCGTATTTGGCACATCGTAGTGAATCGGTTGCGACTGACTCGCAGGCGGATTCGGCGGTGCCAAGATGGGTGACAGAGGTGTATCGAAGGGAAAGCTCGGTGCCGATGTCAAAATCCACGGACTAAACGAGATAGTATTCGCGTTAGTATGAGGGACTGACACGCCACTCATGACCGGATGGGCACGGACCGCTACCGGATTGATTGTCATCGCGTGCGGAGCGGTGGAAAACAGGGGCGCGTGGCCCAGGTACACTGGTGCCGTCGCCGAAAGCGACGACGCCCTTGCCCCAGACAGGAGATATTGCGAGCTCGATATCGGTGTACAACTCGTAGTTGTACGCATGTTGTTACATGCAGGATCTGACAATGGCCGGGAACTATTCGTCCACGTCGTTACCGGAGCCGAGGTCGTGGGGGTTACCGTTACCGCTCTGGCAGCGCTCGCTGGCGGTGGCAATACATTTGCCCCTTCGGTAATGCGAGCTGCTCGACTCAGTGTCTCTTGCAGCTCTTCAATCGACATATCGATAAGCGACTCGTTTACGTCCTCTCTCGCTTCGCCGTCACGGGCCTCTGCCGGTGCTACGATCGCTCGGATCGTATGGGTCTCGGGGACATCCTCGAGCACCAGCCGTTTGCCGGGCTGAGAAAACGCGATACGGCACGGGTCCTCATCCTCGAAGGTACTCCACGGAGCATCGACTTTGGGGAGCACCACCTTAATTTCCGCGCGAACCAATCGGTCAGTAATAACGTCGAGGGTGCCAGTCGATCGTAATTCCATCGCGTCCAGGTGTTCGACCCCCTCATGACGTAGTAATTTCGCTCACTTTGCACACCGTCGCGCTGTCGTGTCGCCTCACGCTGCTGACTCGTAGTAGCCGTTGTCGATCTTGGCCTCAGCTCTGCTGCTCAGCTGTCCTAGTTCTTGGCCTGAAAAATACCTACTATCTACGCATTCTATTTGCTTGATCGGCGCGGCATCTGATCGTCAACACGCTTCGCAAGCATAGCGTGCATGAGGGTCGCCTATCCGAAGGTGGCGACTTTGACCCTCGTGAATTGATAAGGGAGTTTTGATTTTTTTGGTTAGCTGATTTTATGTGATTTCCCATGGGTTTCCACACTGTTGCTCCACCCTTTATAGTAGAGGTCCGTCTGTCCCAGCTTATCCGTCTTCTACGGAGTTTCCTTACACAATTGTAAATTAATTTTCCTTTAACTTGCTGCAGTGACCTAGTTAAGTATTAAGAGAAGCCTATCTTTAATAATTGAGTGATTATGATCGTTTACCATAATGAAAGCCTGATTTTGTGATATTTTTAAATTTTAAAAAATCAAAAATTCGTTTTTTATAAATATAAATAATTTCACAGGGTAAAACGAATAATGCCACTGGCTTCAGCAGGAAAAATCCTAAACAAAAATACGATTCAAATGATTTTCAGATTTTTTCTGCTGATTGAAAGAAAGAATTGATGATATTTTAAAAATCTCATGATTATTTCAAAGCCACAAAAAATCAGAAAAAATAAATCATTATAAAGTTACAAAGCTTAATACTTTTTGTTTTAATAAAATTTTTATTATCATTTCGTCTCTTACTTTATATTATTTACAACCTCAATTTAATTTTTGTTTTATTTTATTAATCGTGTATATTATCAGAAAGCTGAATACTATTGTTGAGAGTTTCTATGAGTTTACGGTATCTTTTTGGAACTAATTCCCGATGTCGGTTTAATCTTACCTCCATAGCTAACATTTTTCTATTCATTTCATTCGCTTGTTCAAACAAAAGTTCCTTATCCTCTTTATTCAAATGAACAGATTGCTGAATATGCGGTTAAAAATTATCATTACAGTATACGAAAATAAATCTTGACCATAATATATTTTGTACATACCCGAGTCAATAAAGTTTGTAATTTTTCTAATTCCTTATTGCAGTTTTTAAAATCTCGTAATATACTATTAGCTCTATCAATTGAAATCTGCTTAAAATCGTTAATGCAATTTTCTTTGATTTGCATAGCTTCTTTTTTGGACAAGCGTTCAACTTTTCCTAGTCGTGCAAAGTAAGGACTCAAGAAATCGATATCTTTTTCAACTTCACGCATGCTTTGAGCCAACATTTTTTCCTCCTGTATTAAAATTATGTCATTAAATCAAATGCAGTCATGCTCTTATAAACTATTATCTCAAGCGTACCTTTGCTGCTAGTCCATGTTTTGCCTTTTGATTTCGAATCGGATCGAATTTAGAAATTTTTAATTTAGGTTTGGAGTACTCTTTAGCTCGAACTTGCAAAAATTGGTGTATTTCCGACTCACATCCACGTACTTCTATCGTAGAAACTTCTTCTTCGTGCAATTGTTTTTCGAGCTCAATAATCAAATCGTCGAAATTCGGAGTAGGCGCCATTGGATCCGGCTAAACATATGAATATATATGGCTGATTCTCAGTGAAATCAACTAGTTAGATACATTTTTTTCTGCAAACATGAAAAACTAGTTATTTGTGTTGTCATAGAAGTCCTACACTACATTTCGGACTTATTTTTTAGCAAAAAAGCTCTAACACTTTTTTTCCTAAACAACCACTCTAGGCTAAAATTTTTGAAATATTCGTAATAAGCATGAATTCCAGGACAATGTCAACTTTGGGCGTCTGAAAATGGGTGATAGATGGTTCTAACAATGTTGGTAAAATTTGAGGATTTCTACGGCACAAAAAAAAGTTTTTCGTGTTTGCAAAGGAAATTTTTTTTGGACATTCGATTTCATTAAGAATTTGCGATGTGTATTTCTGCATAATAATCAATAATCGAGGAGTGCGTGTCGCGCTCCACCTGGCAAGTATGACAGGAACTAAGTGACGACACGCCGCTACTCATATACAGCGCAAAACTTTCCGCCAACTTTCTTTTCGCTCTCATTTGAATGCGATAAGAGATTCGATATTTACGTCGTATCCATGAGTCATTTCAGGCAAGAATACCAGGCGATCACCTCTTTCGGAAACTGGAGGCTTTAAAAATGTTCGGGTAGCTCGAGTATATTGACCACCTCTATAGTGGTATGTTAGTCTAATTTCATTCTCAATAAAATCAAATTCTCTCATAGAAACATCTTGAAAATCTGAAATTTCTTCATTTCTTTCAAATTTTTCGACAATTTTCTAAAATTTCCAAAGATAAAATAGATAATGTTTCGGCGATGTTTTTTTAATTAGAAAGTCAACAGAACAAATTATACACATCTTACCAATATCGAGCGATAATTTACATCTTGATCAACATTACCATCGTTGAACGGATTATATTCAGCAAAACTAAAAAAATATTTATGAGTTTCAAATAAAAGTTTATAAAAGAGTATAAAAAACTAATTACCGGTGATGTAATCGATCTTCACGATTTTTGTATTCTTGGGTCAAACACAAAGGTTGCATATGTATACGAAATAGTTCGTCAAGCCTTTTACCGTCGTGAAACTCGAGAATTCTTTCTTCATTGGCGACACATCGGCTGTTCAATCCATATTGATGCCCTGCAATGCATGTTTTGTATTGTCGATATTGAAAAATCAAAATTCTTACCTAATAGCTCATTTTGAATGGTTTCACAATTTTACTTTGAGTACTTATAAAATCATTTTGAATATAACAAATAAATTAAAATAAAAATGACGTACGCTTGCAATTATCTGATCGACCTATTTCATAATGATCGACCACAATATCCTTGAATAAGTATTTTTCGGTTTTTATGAGATGATCTTCTCGGTTAGAAAATTTCTCATATACAGATGTTGCCGTTTTATAATCATAATCTTCGTAGAGTGTTACAGATTCTATCAATCCATCGGTCCGAGAATACGGACTGAAAAGTTCAACCTTAGCTTTTTTATAAAGAATTGTTTTGTGGCCACAAGGATACTGTTCTTCGTAATCTAATGAACAAAATTAAAACAATAAACATTACACTAAAATTTGGCTTTAAAAACGAAGTATTTATACTTTTGTATGGAATTTCAATGCGATCGACATATGATGCAGGCATCACTATGTGGAAGTCACGACGTATTTTTGCTTCTTCACTCTCTTCCTCATTGTTGTCATCATCAATATTTCTCATATTTGCGGGTTCTCCAGCTAATAAATGCTCCCAGTACTTCGGATTGCTAAGATCCCAATTTAATTTTGTGCAAGCCTCGCTGCAATCCTGCATGTTAATCCAATAATTGCATCCGTTCCAGATACTTTCGATACCAAGGTACGAATTAGCTGTCATAGGATCTACTGTTTTATGAATTGATCCAGTCGAGGCTTCAATAAAAGTTGGTTCCTTAATATTCGTGTTCTGTTCATTGGGGAGTACTAGCACCCATGCGTGAACTCGTTGACCGAAAAGCTGGTCAGGCTTAGGTCTTTCCAGCTCCTGAATAAGAAGAAATGTTATTTATGAAAAAATGTAAGTAAAAAGATTTTCGCGTGAACACTTAGAATTATGGTGCAGATATATTTTTTTTATAATGAACAGTTCATGACAGTATCCATGAATATTTTTTTGAAAAAGTACTAATTATAGTGAGTTCTATTTTATTTTAGAAAATGTAAAGCAAGATAGTCCTAACCTAGGAAATCATGTCAGCAGAAAAATCAAGAAGTTCGAGAAGAGAAACACCCCCTGAGTCGTCAGAGATTGATTGAACAAAGATTTATTAAGTAATTTTTTATAATTTTCCCCCCGTTGCAACTATTTGAACTAAATGGTATGATAGGAAAAACCGACCCTTTAATGACCAAATTATTGTTTTTCAACATTTGAATGTCTAAGAAAATGTAATGATTGCAAAGAAAACTTAAAAGATCATTGCGTTGTTAGTTAATTTTTCATTCAATTAAAAATATTGAAAAATCAGCATCGTTTATATTATTAAAATTAATAAGAACAATTAGGAATTTGAGTAAATCAAAAATATTAAGTTAGCTGTCTATGGACAGCCATCAGAAGTGAAATTCAATCAAGTCACAATGTAATTGTCAGTAAGTAAATCCAAAAAAGTTAAAAAGTAAAGTAATTAAACCCAAAAAAGTCAAAACAAGTCAAAGGAATAAAAAAAAATAAAAGTTAAAGCAAGTCACAATGTAATTCAAAAAAACAAAAATTCGAAATCGAGAAATGTTGATAAAAATTTCAAATTGAAAATTTACTGAAGACAAGGACTCTTAAGTTTCCTTCTGGTGCTAATCATATACAATGCATTCTAGGGAATCTCATCACTAATAACATCTAATGAACTTTTATTTTTTTTTATTCCTTTGACTTGTTTTGACTTTTTTCGGTTTAATTATTTTACTTTTTAACTTTTTTGGATTTACTTACTGACAATTACATTGTGACTTGATTGAATTTCACTTCTGATGGCTGTCCATAGACAGCTAACTTAATATTTTTGATTTACTCAAATTTCTAATTGTTCATTAATTTAATTCATTTAAAAAGCAGCGCGATAATTAATTTAATTTGCTTTGCAATTTATACAATACAATTTTGATATATACTTTTGATATATTCCAAATTTCGGTAGTGAGTACCGAGGCAGCTACCGCAGGCTACTGAGACTGAGAACATTCAATCCGTACGCCCGCCCGCCCGTACGGACGCTCGTTTTTCACGGCTTGACCTGCCATACCCAACGCGCGTATAGAAGTTTCACTTCAAAAATGATGATTTCAAGAGTCATCTTGAGAACAACCACTTCTCCAATAAATGACTAGGCGACGTTCATTAAACAGGTATTAATCATATAGCTGTACAAAAATTAATGTGTTCGTCTCCTTCGATTAGGTCCATACTGTAATATGTTCATCGATACTTCAAAATACAACTTCTGATAAATTTTGTTTATCGTCAGACAAACAGAATTCATTATTGAGCTTAATATGAGTCAAGAAACAAGGAAAATTAGAGAAAAACCATGTTTTTTGACTCATATTAAGCTCAATAATGAATTCTGTTTGTCTGCCGATAACCAAAATTTATCAGAAGTTGTATTTCGATGTATCGATGAACATATTACAGTATGGGCCAAATCGAAGGAGACGAACACATTTATTTTTGTACCCCTATATGATTAATACCTGAATGGTTCATTTTTATGGGTCTAAAAGTTGTATATATGATTTTTAAGTACAAATTTGAATTCTACATCAAATTTTACATTAAAAACCATGATTGAACAAGTTCTTCGTGTTAACCCCAGAAAATCAGAATTGCAATCAGAATATCAGCAGAATAAGAAAATTCAACTTTGAGGCCCTGAAAATTCAATAGGGTTGGACCTAGAGGGCTGAAACTTTCAGGATTTTCACTTTTCAATGTACTCTTCAAAAGTACATAATTTCAGAAAAAAATTTTTTAGCCCATATATATACTGTATGTTTCATATAAAGCGGACACTTTGCAAAATTTTTAATATCTTTGGTTTGCGATTTGTGTTTGGTAAAAGTAAATATACCAAAATAAAGGAAAAATTTTTCCCTATTTAATGCAATTATTCTTATGTTGATCCGTGAATATGAAAAAAATAGGTAAATATAGAAAGTAGGAGTTTAAAAAAAACTGACAGGTTATGGCGAAATTTTTTGTGCAAAGCAAAGACAGTAATTTTTAATGAATTTTCAGATATTTTTCAGAGCTAATTGATGCTAAAATTAATTTTAAATAAAGTTTAAAGATAAGTTACGAAATTTTGAGACGTTTAAGTTTTTCTACAATGGAAATGTCGGTAACCAAAAAAAGATTCGAGCATCGGGTTTGACCGTAATCGTGTTGAGAATCTTTCGACGGTAATGTTGAAAGAGAAAAAATAAAATTCGTAGACTCAGGAATAAGAAATAAAAGGCTGCAGACGCTGGCTTTAACCTTCGAAAGATCAGACCAACGTTTTTTTTTGTTACGCGCAGTAAAACAACGAGACTGCAAATTTTCGCTACTAGTCAAATCACGTTGGAATATTTCCGACTGATGCAGTCGCTGGCTTTCGCCTGCCAAAGCTAAGCTCAAAAGGTTTTTTTAATACGCGACGAAAAGGAACGAGTCTGTGAATTTTTTACGTTTCGCGAAGGACGTCAAATCGTTTTTGACCGACGCAGTCGCTGGTTTTCGCCTGCTAAAGCTATGCTCAAAAGGTTTTTTGATACCCAACGATGAGCGACGAGACTCTCAATTTTTGTCTTTGAGTGATTGGCGTATGAACATACCCGACTGTTGCCGTCGCTGACTTTCGCCTGCTAAAGCTCAGCTCAAAAAGTTTTTTTTAATGCGCGACAAAAAGTGACGAGTCTGTCAAATTTTCTAACATTTAGGAAATCGTGTATGAACATTTCTGACCGTTGAAGAAGTTGGCTTTTGCCTGCAAAAGCTTAGTTAAATGATCCATTTTAATCAGCCACGACAAGTGGCCAGGCTCCGAATTTTGCAGGTCAGGTGAAAGACGTATAATCATTGCTGACCGCTGCAGAAGTTGGCTTTTGCCTGCAAAAGCTTAGTTAAATGATTCATTTGAATGAGCAACGACAAGTGGCCAGGCTCCGAATTTTGCAGGTCAGGTGAATGACGTATAATCATTGCTGACCGCTGCAGAAGTTGGCTTTTGCCTGCAAAAGCTTAGTTAAATGATTCATTTGAATGAGCAACGACAAGTGGCCAGGCTCCGAATTTTGCAGGTCAGGTGAATGACGTATAATCATTGCTGACCGCTGCAGAAGTTGGCTTTTGCCTGCAAAAGCTTAGTTAAATGATTCATTTGAATGAGCAACGACAAGTGGCCAGGCTCCGAATTTTGCAGGTCAGGTGAATGACGTATAATCATTGCTGACCGCTGCAGAAGTTGGCTTTTGCCTGCAAAAGCTTAGTTAAATGATTCATTTGAATGAGCAACGACAAGTGGCCAGGCTCCGAATTTTGCAGGTCAGGTGAATGACGTATAATCATTGCTGACCGCTGCAGAAGTTGGCTTTTGCCTGCAAAAGCTTAGTTAAATGATTCATTTGAATGAGCAACGACAAGTGGCCAGGCTCCGAATTTTGCAGGTCAGGTGAATGACGTATAATCATTGCTGACCGCTGCAGAAGTTGGCTTTTGCCTGCAAAAGCTTAGTTAAATGATTCATTTGAATAAGCAACGACAAGTAGCCTGGCTGTGAATTTTGTAGGTCAGGTAAATGACTTTTAACCATTTATGACCACTGCAGAAGTTGGCTTTTGAATGCAAAAGCTTAGTTAAATGATTCATTTGAATAAGCAATGACAAGTGGCCTGGCTGTGAATTTTGCAGTTCAGGTAAATGATGTTTAATCATTTTTACCACTGCAGAAGTTGGCTTTTGCCTGCTAAAGCTATGCTCAAAAGGTTTTTTGAATGCGCGACGAAAAGTGACGAGTCTGTCAAATTTTTATGTTTCGCGAGGGACGTCTTATCGTCTTCGACCGACGCAGTCGCTGGCTTTCGCCTGCTAAAGCTCAGCTGAACAGGTTTTTTTAATACCCGACGAAAAGGAACGAGTCTGTGAATTTTTTACGTTTCGCGGAAGACGTGTAATAGTTTTTGACCGACGCAGGTTTATTAAAGCCAGCGACTGCGTCCGTCAAAGACGATTACGTCCCCCGATACGTAAAAATTTGATAGACTCGTCACTTTTTGTCGCGCTTTCAAAAAACCTTTTGAGCTGAGTTTTAGCAGGCGAAAGCCAGCGACTGCGTCGGTCAAAAACTATTAGACGTCTTCCGCGAAACGTAAAAATTCACAGACTCGTTCCTTTTCGTCGGGTATTAAAAAAACCTTTTCAGCTGAGCTTTGGCAGGCGAAAGCCAGCGACTGCGTCGGTCAAAGACGATTAGACGTCCCTCGCGAAACGTAAAAATTTGCTAGACTCTTCACTTTTCGTCGCGTATTAAAAAAATCTTTTGAGCTGAGCTTTAGCAGGCAAAAGCCAGCGACGGCAACGTTCGGATACGTTCATACGCCAATCACTGAACGAATAAAATTGAGAGTCTCGTCGCTCATCGTTGGGTATCAAAAAAACCTTTTCAGCTGAGCTTTGGCAGGCGAAAGCTAGCGACTGCGTCGATCAAAGACGATTAGACGTCCCTCCGAAACGTAAAAATTTGACAGACTCGTCACTTTTTGTCGCGCTTTGAAAAATCATTTTGTTGAGCTTCAAATAGTGAAAGCCAGCGACGGCAACGTTCGGATATGTTCTTACGCCAAGCATTGAACGAATAAAATTGAGAGTCTCGTCGCTCATCGTGGGTATCAAAAAAACCTTTTGAGCATAGCTTTAGCAGGCGAAAACCAGCGACTGCGTCGGTCAAAAACGATTTGACGTCCTTCGCGAAACGTAAAAAATTCACAGACTCGTTCCTTTTCGTCGCGTATTAAAAAAACCTTTTGAGCTTAGCTTTGGCAGGCGAAAGCCAGCGACTGCATCAGTCGGAAATATTCCAACGTGATTTGACTAGTAGCGAAAATTTGCAGTCTCGTTGTTTTACTGCGCGTAACAAAAAAAACGTTGGTCTGATCTTTCGAAGGTTAAAGCCAGCGTCTGCAGCCTTTTATTTCTTATTCCTGAGTCTACGAATTTTATTTTTTCTCTTTCAACATTACCGTCGAAAGATTCTCAACACGATTACGGTCAAACCCGATGCTCGAATCTTTTTTGGTTACCGACATTTCCATTGTAGAAAAACTTAACGTCTCAAAATTTCGTAACTTATCTTTAAACTTTATTTAAAATTAATTTTAGCATCAATTAGCTCTGAAAAATATCTGAAAATTCATTAAAAATTACTGTCTTTGCTTTGCACAAAAAATTTCGCCATAACCTGTCAGTTTTTTTTAAACTCCTACTTTCTATATTTACCTATTTTTTTTCATATTCACGGATCAACATAAGAATAATTGCATTAAATAGGGAAAAATTTTTCCTTTATTTTGGTATATTTACTTTTACCAAACACAAATCACAAACCAAAGATATTAAAAATTTTGCAAAGTGTCCGCTTTATATGAAACATACAGTATATATTAGGGTGGTCCACTTTTTCAAAAATTTTTTGTCTCTCGGGGGATCCATCGGAATCTGAAAGTTTGAGGTTTAAAATGAAGTTTCCTTTAAACGAGAACTCAAATAAATGATTTTAGATGGTGTCGATGGATTTTTGAAGTTTAAAAACGTGCTCCTAAAAAGGAGAAAAATCGGGCAACCATTCGATTTATTTCAAACTTTGTTCAAAGTGTAAAAATGATCTTAACGATACATTTACTTACGTATTTTTGTCTGCGAAATCGAATGCCGTAATTAGTTTTGACCTAGGAGCACAATTTCATTGAAAAAATACACTTTTTCGATCGTTCTTTTTCGCAAATTTCGCAAAGTTCATTTTCGAGCGAGCGGCAAATGACAGAAAAAATCTAGGAAAGTTTTTGACACCACCAAAATGTAGGATTTTTTATGACAAATCCAACGGTATATATTAGTATACACTTTAAAATTATTTTAATGCCGAAAAAGCACGATTTTATCCCAAAAAACGATATTAAAAAATGGAAAAATGGAAAAAATATCGTTTCTTCAAGAAAATGGCTGAGTATAATCACTCATGAAAATAATTGAATACGACTATCTGATAGTTTTTGCCTCACCTTTCAAACGCCGTTTTCAGAGTTAAAAAAAATTCGCAAAATTCGCCGAGATACAGCTGTTTTTGTACGATGCACTTTTTTAGCTAAAAAATCTGCTTTGCTGGTTTTTTAATGAATAGAGCCAGCTCATAATTATTGAATTTTAAGCTAAAAAAGTGCATCGTACAAAAACAGCTGTATCTCGGCGAATTTTGCGAATTTTTTAACTCTGAAAACGGCGTTTTGAAAGGTGAGGCAAAAACTTATCAGATAGTCGTATTCAATTATTTTCATGAGTGATTATACTCAGCCATTTTCTTGAAGAAACGAATAGTTTTCCATTTTTCCATTTTTTAATATCGTTTTTTGGGATAAAATCGTGCTTTTCGGCATTAAATAATTTTAAAGTGTATATAAATCATACCGTTGGATTTGTCATAAAAATCCTACATTTTGGTGGTGGTGTCAAAAATTTCCTAGATTTTTTCTGTTCATTTGCCGCTCGCTCGAAAATGAACTTTGCGAAATTTGCGAAAAAGAACGATCGAAAAAGTGTATTTTTTTCAATGAAATTGTGCTCCTAGGTCAAACTAATTACGGCATTCGATTCCGCACAAAATACGTAAGAAAATGTATCGTTAATCATTTTTACACTCTGAGCAAAGTTTTGAAATAAATCGAATGGTTGCCCGATTTCTCCTTTTTAGGAGCACGTTTTTAAACTTCAAAAATCCATCGACACCATCTAAATCATTTATTTGAGTTCTCGTTTAAAGGAAACTTCATTTAAACCTTAAACTTTCAGATTCCGATGGATCCCCCGAGATACAAAAATTTTTGAAAAAGTGGACCACCCCAATATATATACACATATATACATACATATACGTACATGTCAGTAATGGCAATAGATTCAATGATAATAATAACACAGTGTCTAGTAATAGAATGTACAAAAATATTTACAGTATATGACAATACGAAGAGTTAGTATGCTCTTCTGAGTTGCAGCTCAGAGACCAACCGTCGCGTGAGTTGCACTGACTGCAGTCGACTAGGGAGGAGGTTTATATGGGAGGCAAAAGGTTTCGTAGTGCTTGAGGCTCATACTCCAGCTGCCCCATAGCGCTCAGCTTCCATCCTGGACATCGAGTTCAAACAAATGAGCATAGATAAGCCGCTTCAACGCTCTCGGGGGGGGGGGGGGGGGGGGGGGGATCCTCCAGGAATGACAGACTGTTTATGAGGCGAGTTGCCTTATAAGCAAAAGAGTTATGCAGAGCTTGAGTTCGAGCCGTTTTGTGTGTAAGTGCACGCGATGGCTGCCTGTGCGCTGCCCGATGGAGGAGCCGATTTGCTTGAAACGTGAAGAGATTTGCCAGCAGCCTGGGCGACTGTCGCGTTATAATGTTTATTGCAAGTATGATGGTATTGTAGTCTCGGCGCCTCTGCGCAGACAGCCACCCAGCGCTAAGCGATAGGGGGTGACATAGCTCTGTAGGGTATCGTGCCATAAACTTACCTCGCATGTATTGTGAAGTCTATGCAGCTTGAGCGATTGACCTTTTTTGATCATGGAAGACCGACGAGCCGTAGTCAAAAATCGGAAATATCAACGATTCGACCAAGTTTTTGCGAAGGGATCTCTTCATTGCATGTCTATAATATCTCAAAGAGTAGAGAGTGTAGTGCACAGTGCTACAGACACGACTGACTTGAGGGCCCCATCCCAAAGTTGGCGTGAGTTTCAGAACGAGAATGGTCAACTCAGGCATCATTTGCAGCTGCGCATCGCCGACAACAATGTGGGGTGGAATCTTTTAAAGCGTTTACATAAAATTGACTGCCACAAAGCATGGCACCCGTCTTGCTGGAGTTTAGACTGATTCCATTATCCTCTGCCCAGGCCACGATAGCAGATATGTCGCTGTTGGTGCGGTCGAGCAGAATGTGCGCACGAGCAGAGAGGTCAGAGCCGAAAATTTGCGTGTCATCAGCATAAATCATGTGCTGGGACGATGACAGCCTAGCAGAGAGATCATTTATGAACACTAAAAAGAGAAGTGGCCCCAACTACCCTGAGGAACACCTGCCGTCGTAGTCATGAACGACGAACATGATCCGTCACTCAAGCGAATCGCCTGTGAGCGTCTAGATAAGTAGCTCGCAAGGGCTGATCCAGTGCATCCAATCAGGCGTAGCTTCTTGATGATAAGTGTGTGAGGGATTGAATCAAATGCTTTCGAGAAGTCAAATGATACAACTAACGAGACCTTACGCTTATCGATTGCATGCCTAATCGTCTCTGTAAGGTCGACGATCGTCGTCTGGGTAGAATGTTCCGGACGGAAGCCGAACTGGTGGGGATCCAGAAGGCCACAGGTGATGAGATGAGAAAGAAGCTGGCGATGCACAATGCGCTCCAAAACCTTTGTCAGCTCAGGCAACGGAGCGATCGGGCGAGTGTCTGATGGTGTTGAAGGTGCGCTACTTTTGCTCAAAGGTGTTATCACTGCTCTTTTCCAAGAAGAGGGAAAATAAGAGAACTCTATGGATTTGTTGATGATTGCTGTGAGCTCAGCGATAATAGAGCCTGCTGCCAGTTTCAAAATGTTGGCAGGGATGCTATCGATGCCTGTGCCTTTCGAGTGAAGGGAGGTAATAGCGTCGAGCACCTCGGCCTCAGTTACCGCGTGAAGAGTAAAGCTCGGGATGGTGTCGTCGACCGAGAGTAATGCGGTATGACGCACCAACTCCTCAGACAGGGGCATTGCATCACACGAAACAGACACATAGTGGCTGTTTAGCTCGTCAGGCAAGAAGAGAAGCAACGGTGAGGGCTTCGCGTCGCGCGATAGTCCAAGACCACGCAGGGCACACCAACATGTAGATGAGTCCGTAGCAGTGCAAATCTTCATACTCAAGAAGCGATTTTTGGCTGAGTCAAGCATGTTTCGCACAGCTGACCGAGATTCTCGGTAGAAGGCAATGTGCAATTCCGTAGGATGTCGACGAGCACGTCTGCACGCTCTATCGCGTGAGCGCATAGTTGAACGAAGCTCAGGCGTGATCCATGGACGAGCTTTTGGCTTGATCGTCACGCTACGCAGAGGCGCGAGCACCTCAAGGGTTTTAAACAGGGCTGAGGTAGTTTCAGTTACTAGTACGTCAAGTGATGTACCATCCTGAACACGGTGCGGATCCACTCGCTGCTGAGATGTCTGTAAGATACTTGCAAGAGTATGAGTGAAATTTAAGGGAGTGATTCGATATGTATAACGTACGCGTATATTTCGTGGAGAAAGAGCAGGAAGAGAAATTGAGTACTCTCTTGTAATCATATCATGGCCAGCGGCAAATGGAGTAGTAGATTTGATGAATTTATTTATCAGAGAGAAGTCTCGAACCAAGAAGAGGTCGAGATAGGTGTCATGGACGGAGCCATCGCGCCAAATTACGTGGTGCGTTGGTTCTGTGTTTACTATTGCGAGTTGAAGACTTGAAATTAGGTTACGAAAAGATGTCGAATGAGGGTTGATAGTGGCCATGTTGATATTGAAGTCACCGGTAATAATAATGTTGTCCAAAGAGGAAAAAAATATTGGAAGTACATCAAAAAGGGCTTTCGGATATGCGGCTTTTGGTCGGCGGTAAACTATTGCGAGTAAAAGTTTGGTATGAGCTGTTGTAATCGAGTAGAAGATATATTTGGGTTTGTTTTCGAAGCGTGGGTTTGAAGCTTCAACAGCTTTGATGACAAGGTCATCTCTAGCGTAGAGCGCAACGCCGCCACTCTTTTTGCCTATCCTATCATGGTGGTGAAATGTGTAGCCGGGTATAGAAAAAATATTTAAATTTACGGATGGTTTAAGAAAAGTTTCAGTTATTGCTATGAGATCAGGTGCGCGGTCGGAGATATGTGCTTCGAGAGCATTAAAATTTCGGGAAAGACGATTTATATTTATGTGTGAAATGGTGAGGCTGCGCGTGTTATTTTTACGGTTTGAATTTTCAGCGGGTGGATCAGCGTGGTCTCAGTCTTGATGCGTGTGCGATAGTGACGATGGAAGCCGGCGCTCCACTGGTTTCAATGCAGCCAGTTCGGAGAGATTTTTAATGCCAAGCAGGGGCGACGTGGGTGCAGCACGCACGAATACCGAAGAACCCCTGAGCAGTGGACGCACATAATTCAGCTCTTTTGACTTGGCCAGAGCCGTGCGCCAGAGCTTGTAAAGCATTGGCGGGAGTATAGGAGATGCAAATATTTTACTCTGGTGTGCGGTGCCAAAAATACTGCCAGAAGTGACATTCGCCAATCGGTACGTGCATGACATGACCGCATTTCGAGCAACAGGCGAGGTGAAGCGAGCCACGAGTGATAAATCGGCAGCCGCGGCACCCGATGCAGTCCTTGGCCGAGGGGGCATCCACTTTCGCACAGAGACAATGCGCGAACAGATTCATCGCACTTGAGTACTCTCAAGATGGAGGCCACCACCTCAGTACTAGCCCTGACGTCCGGAAAAACTGGTAATCCACTGAAGCGAATCTCGCACATATCCGCATAGTGCTCCGCAGCCTCTCAATTTCTGCATCGTGACTTCAAGAGACGACATTTGGTCCGGTGACGACATTATGTGTGCGCGGCGAGTCGTTTTATGCGGATGCTCAGCGGATGAATCGGGTGGTGACGGGATTGGACGCTTTGATGCGCCTGTTGAACTTGCCGCTATCGGCGAGAGCTTGGCAGGCAACGACGAGCTCAGCTGACCGGCAGAGAGCGTACCGGCAGGATCTTCTTGTGATGACACAGCAGCTCACACGGCACAGTGGCAGCAAACGTACTGAGCAACCGGAGGCGGGGAAGGGAGACAGGAGAAATGGGAGAGCGACTTGCAGACAGAACAACACACAGACGAATACCCTCTTGTTATTGTTTGGTGGCACTGCGTACAGGTGTTACGCGCGAGCCCGTCGAGCATTTGGAGTATATGTTGACAACTTGCATTTGTTTATGTTGGCGATATCGAGACGACGACGATGACGATATCGCTTTCTTCATGCGTGAGCTGGATTAAATGATGTGCGCAAGACTCTCGTGAAATTGATGAAAAAACTATGCTCGTATGCCAATTTGCCGATGAAAAATTTGATAATATCGGTTGCAAGGGGAACTGCAGCGTCAATGGTCCGGTGCAGTCAACCCTTGCAATTTTAGCACGCAAGTATCTGAAAGCAAAACGCCCGAAGACAGGCACAAGCAGTAGAAAAAAGCAAAAACTTGGAAAGCGAGAAAATTTGCGTGCAATCGAACTTACGTAGCAGACGTAAAGGACTTCTCAGGACCATAAAACGTAGCATTCGAAAAGTCGTCGAAACTTATAAGAGTTTCGACGCAAGCCGACTTGTAGGTTTCGGAGTGCAAACTCTGAAACTCCTTTCAGTTCCGATCTTTTTAGGGCCACCGTTCGAAAAGTCGTCGGACTTTATAAAATAAAATCCGACGCACCCGTCTCTCTGGTCTCTCCCCTCTCCTCGGGCGGAGATGACGGAGCCTACTCACTCTCGATCTCACTTCCGAGTGAAGAACACGTCTGGACCTTCCGACTGTTTTACTCTCAGCCATCGTGGATCTATCCTCTTCAGGACCTCCGTTTCGTTGCTGATTCGGACTCTGCCAGTGACGACGAGCGATATCTCCGCTTCCACGCGGAGAGACCAACCAGCGAACGTCTACCTTTCGAGCGTTTACGTTCAGTAGTTGTAGTCCCGCCGGGCAGCGGACTTTGCTAGCGCAATCACGAGGAGCTCGCCTGCAGTAGGCACCCGACCAAGCCTGAACTCTGCGTGCCGCCAGCACGTGCTCCCCGGGCCGAGTCGCCGGGTCTGCGACAGCCCATGGCTCTCCGGCCACGATGCCGTTCCTTGTCTCCTTACCTCCGCGAGAATCTGCCGATTCCGCCTCATCTGCATCGCTCAGTCAAGATTCAGCTAGACTCATCAGTGACTTCTCAAACTCGGCCGAAAGTCCGAACACCACCAAGGGCACCTGACGTCCCGGCGAAACGACACTTCGGGCTCGCCTTTCTTCGGGCCATTGAGAAACCGACAACTCCACCGCCTCCTCGCCCATCCACCCTCCGTCGCCTGGGTCCACCGGTGGCTCCGCGCCATCCGCCTGAGGTATTGACACCGCCAACATCACCCGACGCGTCGGCAAGGCATTCATGCAAACACGTCCGTCTATCTCCAACAGGGAAGCCATCGACTTTCAAGACTCGGCAAAAAAAAGTCAGAGAACGTAATTGGAAGAGGAAGCTAGCCCAAGAACAGAAGAGGAAAAGCAGAGAAGCACAACAGTAGTTCGGAAAAAACCAATCGGTCCTTTTCAGGACCACGAATACTTTAAACGTTACGGAACTCCGTCGTTTTACCGCCTAACATCCTCACTCGCTAACGCTCGTTCGGTATTTTAGACTTTTTTGAGAAATTTCTGATTTTGATTTAAAAAAAAAGTACTGTAATAGTCCTATATCATGTAATTTGTAGAAATATTATAGTACTATCTGTAGAAATATTACGGTTACATATGATATGTAAAGCAGAAAAAGAATAAAATAAAATACATATAAAAGAATATGGAGGATGTTGTGTGGCCCATCGACTTCTCCTTCTGCCCCTGTTTAACCCCCGCGGAACCGCCGTTGAGCACTACTTCGCGGGGAGGGGCTGGGCTGGTGCAGCGAGCTCGTCACGTTTGCACTTTTGTTAGGTCTTCTTCATGCCGCATCGTCCGGTCATCTTCTTCTGGCCATCTCTTCGGCTCTCAGACTTGTTATGACTGAGTGGGCGAAGGTGGCTACCGCGAGCCAGTTCTTTTTGTCCAAGCCTGGCAGCGTCCTGGAGCTGGCGACGGAGCTTCTCTCTTCCCTCCTCAAATCGAGGACAGTTGAAGAAGACATGCTCTGCGTTTTCGACCGTGTGGGGACAGGCTGGGCAATCTGCGCTAGAGTTGTGGTCGTAGCGTTGGCTGTGGTGTTTAAAATAGCCGTGGCCTGTCAGGAGCTGGGTAAGGTGGTAGTCTACTTCTCCGTGTTTCCTCTGTATCCACAGCCTGATGTTCGGGATCAGCCTGTACGTCGATCATCTTTTTGGCGAGCGGTCCCACTGGCTCTGCCATCTTCTTAATGTCTCCTGGCGTTCTTCGGCTTTTGCGTCCTCGTGGCGGCGCTGGCAGAGCCGGCTACGTTCGTCTGCTAGTAAGGCCAGCGGTGCTGGTGAGGACGTAGGTAGCCTCGTACGAGAGGTGCGGGCGACCACTGATGACACGCAGACAGGTTCGCCGATGGATTGCTTCCACCCGACGCGTGCTGGCCCGCGTTCCAGTTCCAGAGCTCCAGATAGGGGCGCCGTAGAGGAGAATCGAGTCAATGACGTTGGCGTAGAGCCGCGTCCGACTGCTCCTGGGGCCACCTATGGTCGGCATTATCTGCGAAAGGGCTCCCGCCACTCTCGAAGCCTTCTCGCTGGCCGCTCTGAGGTGATCGTTGAATGTCAACCTCGCGTCCAGTTGTAGGCCCAGGTAGCGGATGCAAGGAGAGGAAGCGATGAAGCAGTCGCCTACTTCAATGGTGATGGTCTCCAGCCTCCTCTTCCTTGATATTAGCAGGGCCTCAGTCTTATGGTCTGCGGTCTTTAGGCCTAGTCCCCACAGCGCACCGCGCACTCTAGCGATGGCGCGGCTGAGGAGATCCTCGACCTCGTACGTCGTCCCCGCCACGGCGATTACGGCGATATCATCCGCGAAGCCCATTATGCGCACTCCTTCGTCCAATCTCAGGCGCAAGATGGTGTCATACATTACGTTCCACAAGATCGGACCGAGGACCGAGCCCTGAGGAACGCCAGCCGTGATACTGCAGGACTCCAGGCCATCATCGGTGTCGTATTCCAGCACTCTGGCTTGGAAATAGCTTTAGATGATCTTCTGCAGGTACTCAGGCGTGCGGATTCGCTCGAGCGCGGCGAGGATGTCGTTCCACCGCGCCGAGTTGAACGCGTTTCGGACGTCGAGGGTGACGACGGCGCACTACTTGCGGCTGCCCCTCGCGCCCCTGACCGCCTCACGGGCCGCAGCGGCGACAGACTCGATGGCGTCGATGGTCGATCTTCCTCTCCGGAATCCGTGCTGATGCTCCGAGAGGCCGTCCGGGGCCTCCGTGTACACCTCCAGGCGTCTGCATATAATCCTCTCTAGGATCTTGCCCGCCGTGTCGAGCATACACAGCGGACGGTAGGACGAAGGTGCATCGGGCGGCCTGCCCGGCTTCGGCCGCAGCACAAGTCTTTGCCTCTTCCACGGGCTCGGGAAGACGCCACCGCTCAAGCATGCCGAGTACACACGCAAGAAGGCTTCCGGACGCAAGGCGACGGCGAGCTTGAGGGCCCTGTTCGGCACACCATCAGGTCCGGGTGCTGCACCATCCCGGATCCTGATGCAGGCTCCTCGAAACTCCTCAAGGGAGACACCAGGGATAATGGCGTCGGTCGGTCCCGTCAATCTTATCCGTCCACCAGTAAACGGGCTCGTGACGACGGCGACGGCGCCCTCCCCCGCTAGACATCGACGCGATGCAGGCTCCGGTGATGACAGTGATGAGGGCAGCCACCATGTCCTCCGGGTGCTCAGGCGTCGCGTGCGGGATCCTCTCGCTGGACAGCCGCTCGGAGAAGGCCTCCTCATCCAGCGTGTGGGCGCTCCATCTCCGTCTCGGGCCCGCCGAGATCCTGAGAGGTCTATGCACGTTCAGGTTGAAGGTGATGGCTCGGTGGTCGCTGTTCGTGAAGACTTCCCTCTCCACTCGCCACCCCGCCACTCTGGGAGTAAGCGAGTCGCTGGCGAAGGAGAGGTCGATGATGGAGCTGCTCAGCGGACCGCCTTGGCCGCGAGCTCGTCGGGTAGGTCGATGACGGCGATCTGGGTGCCCGCGTACGCCTTCGCAGGGATCTCACGGCATCCGGATCCAGGTTGGCCGTGCCCAGCTGGCGGCAGAGAGCCGTGCAGATCTCCACCTTGGTGGCGCACTCATCGAGGTCCCTGATCTCGAGCGCGGTTTTATGGCTGAGTGCGCTAGCGGTGGCGGCATCTCCGAGGGCGCCATCAAGCTCCGTGCCCAGGGCAGACGCGTTTTGAACGCCTTTCCTTAGCTGCAACACCATCGCACCGGAGGCGCTACGTCTGATGCTTTGCACAGACTTCCCAACCATCTCCTGAAGCGCTGGCTCCGCGTACAGCCTCCGCAGGATGTCGGCATACGATGTGGTTCCGGCAGCCTTGACGACTATGGCGTCAGGCCTCACGCGGACCCTGCGCTGCCGCGGCCTTGGGGGCTGCGAGCCACGCTCAGCCTCTTCGGCCTGGTGAGCGTCACGGCGCCAGCCGCGTCGACCTTTCACGACCGTGAAGGTATCCTCGCTGGCTATATGGCGTTGTTGTTGGCGTCAATGGTCTGTTCGTACAGATGAGGTCCGGTGGCACGCTTCTCCACGACGGCGACTTCCGGCGGCGATGTAGCGGGTCGCTTATTTCGCGTCGAGGACGGTGTGGAGGCGTCCACCACCTCCTGCGAGGAGGGTGCTTCCGTGAACTCCATACTCCTCTTCAGTGCTGCGAAGGCCCGGGTGAGGCAGGAAGAAAATTTCTGCAGCTGGAACGCAGGTTTCTTCTTGCCCTTCGCGTATCCAGCAAGGCCCTGGATGAGGCCCTCCAGCTTGTCCATCTTCTCACCCGGATTTCCGGTGGAGAATTTCTTCAGGAAGGGAACGGGGGCATCTTTGGCCATCAAAGGAGCCTCCACTATCCTCTTGGTGATGGCCGCCACTGAGAACGACGGAACCACCGTCGCCGGAGACGACGGCTGCGAGGAGCGCAGCCAAGTCGACATTGGCGTGTTCTCCAGCAACTCACTGCTTTTGAAGAGCGCCTGTAGGTCCAGCAGCCTGTCAGACATGGCCGTCACCGTCAGTGTGAGTTACCGGTCACTATTTCGGCGATCGACACACACACTAACGCAAGCCACACACCAATAGGCCGAACGCGGGAAAAATCACCTCAACTGTCGCAGGCCAGCGAGCAACTAAAGAAGTGATTCCCTTCTGTTCGGCTGCACTGACAGAGTCTAGCACTCACAAGCTGATGCGGCACCACATTGCACACGTATGGTGCAGCAGCTCGAACCAGAAAAACACCGATTTCCGGCACTGAGGGGACAACTGGTAAGAGGCACAGCTACGCACGTCTGTAGTAGAACACTTCCGAATTCGGACTCCTTAAGCCCCCTGTTAGCCCCTTAATGTTAGGAAAATATTATAAATTAGATTAATTTTCGTATATTCAATTTATAATAAAAGATCAACCGTTCATTAACTGGTAGGTGGTCAGAAACTGGGTTGTTTAATCTAGTGTAAAAATTTATCAGTTATATTAAATTATATATAGTCAAAAATTATACCACAATCATTCGTTGTGTTTCCTCTTCTTTACGATGGATTTCCTCTTCTTCTTTTCGTATGCGATCATCTTCAATTGCTTTCAAAAATTTACTACTAAAGTCTGGTGGTGATCTAGGTCGATATTTACTTTTATCTACATTTACCTCTTCCGTAACTTTGAGTTCTGATGGCGGCAAATAAGGGCAAAAGTGGTTTCGTCTGTCGCATAAGCTTACTTCACGCGAAGCGTAGCCACTAACGACGTAAGCGTCGTAGCCCAGTCCTAGCAATAGACAAACCAAAAATGTCGCTTGCTCAAAACTGTTAGCTTGTCTGATTTTCAAAAGATGAGTCGGAGAATAAATGTGAGATGGCTGTAAAAAAAAATTTTTTTATTTTCCTGTGCCTGACTTTAAATGGTTACTATGAATCGTTATTTAGAACCTTTAATCGGGTGCATTTATTAGTGAATGGAATAGGGAGTCAAAGTAGCAAGATTCGTATTATATTACTTTATTTATAATCGTAATGCTGTATAATTATGTATCTCACTCTATTTATATGCATATTATGTGATTCACCTCATGATATTTTTTATAAACTTATATACAGGATATGTCAAAAGTATGGGAAGCCTATAAATATCACGGAGTAAGCGTTAAAAAACATCAGTAGCCCCATGTCTGACGTATTTTTTGACGAGGAATGTAATGGTGACTTTGAATTTAACCTTGAATAAAACTTCGTAGCTCCAGCAACTTAAAAATCGATTTTTCAAATGAGAACCCCCATTTTTCGTTGTAAAGGACCCCGGAGTATCCATATGAGGTCGTGGGTGCCTGTCAAATCTCATAAATTTTGTAAATAGATAGATTTTGACTTTCTAAGCAAGTCAACATTGGCGCAACTTCGTACAATTAGCCGTTTTTAAGATAAATGAAATCAAAGTCGTGAATTTTTGTGTTTGGTCGACATAACCCTTTTTCAGACGCCAAGTGCAGTTCACGAGAGACGCAACGATTCGAACGAATTAAAATTGTTATGATAACCAGAAAATACGTATATCATAATGAAAATATACAAAGGCTTGAAATCATGAAAATTAATAAAAAAAGTAGAAAAAAAATTAAAGTATTCGTAGCGTGTAGAAAAAATATTTCGAGAGCCCGCAAGCTACCTCAGGACAAAAACGTAGCAAGACTCGTTGCGGCGAATAAAGTCTCTCATCGTTTGTCGAATGAATCAATTTGACAAACACCTGGTAAATCTGCATGTTTCTCGACGAGTGATCGAAGTATGCAAGCCAAAAATCGAATTTTGAGAGTGCCACGAGCTGGTGAAGAAGATGGCTCTCATCGTTTTGAAGTGATATAACTTTATTTTTTAACAATGCAATGACGGTTTAGACGATCGAGGGAATTTTCAGATCTTCTTATGGCCCAAGGTCCCGTCCATATGGTGCAGAAGATGGCTCTCGTCGTTTTGAAGTTATATAGCTGTATTTCTAACAATGTCATGTTGGTTTAGATGATCGAGTAAATTTTTAGATCATCTCATGTGCCCACTGCCAGATACAAGTGGTGCAGAAGATGGCTCTCATTGTTAGGGAGTGCTATAACTTTATTTTTAACAATGCAATGACGGTTTAGACGATCGAGTGAATGGTCAGATTTTCTCATGTGCCCAAGGTCACATCAATATGGTGCAGAAAATGGCTCTTGTCGTTTTTAAGTGAAAATCCCTTATTTTTAACAATGCAATGATGGCTCGGACGATTGAGTGAATTCTCAGATCTCGTAATGTGCCCACTTTGTCGTTCAAGTGGTGCAGAAGTTGACTTCCGTCGTTTTGAAGATGTATAGCTAAAATTCAATTGATATAGCACGGTCTCAGATGATCGAAGAACAAAATCGTAGAGAGAGAGAAAATCATGACTGAGGCTCAGAGGTCAATCTAAAATGCCATTTATAATTTTCTCTAAGAATCATAGACTCTCGGGTCGACGCTGAGCCAAGTATTTGTTTTTGAAGCGATGGTTAATTCGAGAATCGACCGTCGCGCTCAAATTCACGTACTTTTTTAACTCAACCACTGAGCTTAAATCTACGTATTTTGGCCAGCTCGAACTACAGCTTAAATCGACATACTTCGGATACCAACATCACCAAACTTAAAGCTACGTACTCACGCGAGCTGCAGAGGCTGGCTTAAATCCACGGCCTTCGGGTAGCTTTCCCACTAAGCTTGAATCCACGTACTTTTGAAGATGACCACCGAGCTTAAATCCACGTAATTTTGCTTGCTCGGACTACGGTTTAAGTCCACTTACTTTCGATAGCTGCGCAACTATGCTTAAATACATGTACGTTTTGCACTCGACTCGTCGAGCTTAAATCCACGTAGTTTTGCGAGCTCGGGCTACGGCTGAAGCCCACGTACTTTCGATAGCTGCACAATTATGCTTAAATCTACATACGTTTTAAACTCGACGCGTCTATCTTAAATTCACAAACTTTGGCGAGCTTGGGCTACGGGCTTATTTTATACGATATTTTCACGTGCTGCTTTGTAGTATTAAGCAACACTTTTGAGTCGACTATATAAATAAGTCCTTTGTAGAATCGAGTTTATAACAGCGATCGGATATAAAATTATCCGCATGGGCAAGATCAGCGTGAGCTTAAAATTAGGCGATATCTGATCGTTCAAAATTATAAAATGATTAAAAAGCTTAAATGAAGCTTTATTCGCGTCTCAATATACTTCTATAGTATACTGTTCTATTGAATAATTTAACGCCGGCGTGGCAAAACTCGAAGTTTCGACTAGAGTATTTCTTCGTTTCCAAAATCATTTTATTTGACTTTGACCTGGTGAGTCTGTGTGTGAACCTCGCCGAGTCCTCCATGTATGCGAGAAAAAAATCGAATTTCGAGAGCCGACTAGTCGCTTGCTCAAATACTAGAAATGAATTTCTCAATTTTAATGAAAGAAATTATAACTCTCTTTTTTTTAGTCATGTGTTCATTTTATTTTATTTAGGAATAGCTGGAATGAAGTAGCCTGCGTGGGAGGATTAATCCCCTCAAAGGGGATTAATCTGCGGAGGTCTTTCTGCAGCATCGTTAATCAGCCGTATTAGGTATTGCGATGGAAAATGCACATTTCTTAGTATTCTCGCATAACCCAAGTACCATAGGATACTTGCAATATGAACGCAAGTTCCTAAGGTACGGGCTCCAGTTCTGCATGTGCAGCAATATCCTAGAATAGGATGATCTTCCTCGTAGGCCACCGGGACAAAATGTATAAATTGTTGGTAACGAGTACGATTCCTATACCGCGACCAAATTCTTGAACGTAGGAATCCTGGTTCGGGTATTTGCTCCTCGTCACACAACAATTCAACCTATATTTTTTTTGTAAATATCATAAATAAGGGAAAATAACCAGTATCTCATTCAAGTTGCTATGATAACATTACTTGGAACTCTTCTTGTTCATCCCTTTGCAATGTATCTTGAATATATGATGGAGCTAACTCAAGTTGAAATACACCAACTGTTAAATTCTCAAGATAATTTTCGTCCAATATGGGAAAATCATTCACTTGATTCGCGTTTCATCTAAGCCACCTGATATAGTACAATTGATTATTACTACTAATTCAGGGATCGGAGGGAAGGATTGAGTGGAGTATATCAGCATCAATGTATGTTCACGTATTTTGTTTCGTATTTTTTGTGGGCTGTGTGTGTGTGTGTATGTGTGTGTTTTGCTTCCTCATAGAGGAAGCTCTGTGATAGGCTCGAAAACGAGATTTTGAACCAAACCTCGTAGGACAATTTGGTTTAAATATTTGTAAACTTGATTGAATTCTCAAAATGTTCGTATGTATGTATACACGGCCTTTTGGCTAAGATTTTTTCGTAAATTTGAAAAAAAAATTTTTTTTTTCATTTTTTCACGTATAAATGCCGGAATTTTTTTTTTGTCATCATGAAAGCAGAGCAGCCAAGCTTTAATTTAAGACCAAAAAGATAAAGATTCACCGAATATTATGAAAACCGCTGCCAAGTCATTGGCATAATGCTTCCTCATTCTTTTTTAATTGTATTATAATAAATAACCCAAAACTTAATACTAAAAAGTCCAAGTTACGCATGTTTATAAGGAACAAGGAAAGTATTTTAAAAAAAAGTATATGTTTTTGTGTTGTATGCAAAATTTGCAGAAAAAATTTTTTTTTTAACGAAATTCATTACACGGTTTTTTTTTAGAGAGTAATCTGCGCGCAAAATTCTTATGCACGAAGTAATCTTTTCCAAAAAAAGTAATTGGAATGAATTACGCTTTTCTCCACTCAGCATTTTTCGAAAAAGAGTAATCTACGTTATTTACTCTTTCTAAAAGAGTAATTTGCACAGATTACTCTTTTAAGTTCTAGCGTTAAAGTGAAAGGAGTAAACTGCGTCATTTACTCTTTTAAAATAGTAAATGACGCAGTTTACTCTTTTGAGGTTCGAAAATTACTCTTTTTGGTTTAGAGTGTAACAAACAAGTTATCTCTTGCAATTACAATTAGATGATTTTTTTATGGTGAAAGGATATCGAGATCGATTGACAAGTCTCTCTGGAGGCTCGCTCGACAATAGTCTTTTTTCGTCGTTTTTTAAAATAAACAATTGCCGATTGCCCGTGGCCATGGTTACAACGATTTTGGCGGGAAAAAAATTTCAAAATTTGGCGGGAAATTTTTTAGACTTTTGGAGGGGAAAAATTTGCAATTTTGCGGGTGATTTCTTGAAATTTTCGCGGGAAAAATTTTATAAGTTTAGGTGGGGTTCTTTAGCTAAACGAGCGAGTTTGCACAAGCCGAAGGCGAATTTATAATTTTCAAATAATTCAAAATACATACTAAGAAAACCCTAGTAACATAATTGACGCAGCTCATGAAGTAAATAACTACACTATAAATCCAAAAGAGTTACTTTCGAACCTCAAAAATGCTGAAAAAGACAAAAACCGTAATTCATTCCAATTACTTTTTTTGGTAATTGCAAGTATAAAAAGTAAATTATTTAAAAAATTTAGCCACACTTACAAGAATATTTTTTATTAAATCGTTGAAGCTTTTTGTCGTGCTTTTTTACTGAGTAATATAGATATATATATATAACAGAATATTTAATATAAGTTCTTTTAATATTCAAAGAGAGTAATCTGCACGCAAAATTCTTATGTGCGTAATAATCTTTTTCAAAAATAGTAATTGGAATGAATTACGCTTTTACCCACTCAGCATTTTTTGAAAAAGAGTAATCTACGTTATTTACTCTTTTGAGGTTCGAAAATTACTCTTTTGGGTTTAGAGTGTATATATTAAAGAATAGAAGAACGTTGGCAATTTATTCCACAAACAGAAATAATTTATGATTGAAACTGTTTAGTAAACAAATTAGAAAAGATGATATTAATATTTCCAAATTATTTTCAAGTTAAAAAAAAGTATGAGGAAGCTACTTGCCAATAGATTGGCAGCGGTTTTTTTTTTTTTTTTGATATATTAATATATTTTATTCAGTGAAAAGAGAAAAGAGAAGTTTACATTAGGTAGCAAATGTTATATAGTGGTTTAGAATTTACATAGGTTATGTAGATACATCCATAACAATTTCCCTTTGTTCCATCCCCGTGGAAACCGCCGTTAAGCATTACTTCACGGGGGTGGAGGGATTGGCATTATGCACTTCATGAGGGCTTGGATGGGGTGGTTCTCGATGGATGAGAGGGGCAAACCGGGCATTGCGCGCTATGGTTATGATCGTAGCGTCGGCTATGGTGTTGAAAGAAGCCATGCCCGGTCAGGAGTTGCGTTAGGTGGTAGTTTAACTCTCCATGTCTTCTCTCGATCCACACTCTGATATTCGGGATCAGCCGGTGCGTCCAGCGGGCCTTAGTCGACTAGTCCCATGCTTCCTGCCACTTGCTTAGCGTTGCCGAGCGTTCTTCGTCCTTTGCGTCCTCCCGGCGGCGGCCGTAGAGCCGCGTTCGCTCGTCCGCGAGGAGGGCCAGCGGAGGTATGCCGGCAAGGACGTATGTCGCCTCGTGTGAGACATGCGGCCGGCCACCGATGACACGCAGGCAGGCTCGTCGGTGGGCTGCCTCCGCC
This sequence comes from Trichogramma dendrolimi, assembly GCA_034770305.1. Taxonomy (NCBI): domain Eukaryota; kingdom Metazoa; phylum Arthropoda; class Insecta; order Hymenoptera; family Trichogrammatidae; genus Trichogramma; species Trichogramma dendrolimi. Next base: position 335,640 of record JAPMIB010000149.1, on the reverse strand, counting down.
TGGCGAATGTAGGCTCGCTTTTTTTGCGGATGTGCTCCATATAGAAGCTCCATTCAGGAGTATGGAGTCGACGACGTGGGCATACAGCTTACGTTGGCTACTTCTGGGCCCGCCAGAGTTGGGCATGATCTTCGTAAGGGCACCAATAACACCGGTTGCCTTCGCGCTGACTGTTCGGAGGTGGTGATCGAACTTCAGCTTGGCGTCGATGTGCAGGCCCAGGTAGCGGATGGAGGGGGACGAGCTGTGGTCGCCTACCGTGATGGTGATTGTTTCCACTTTCTTCCTGCTGGTGAGGAGCAGTGCCTCCGTCTTTTGATCAGTTGTTTGCAAGCTGAGAGCTTGGAGCGCGCCTCGCACCTGTAGGATGGCAGCGTTCAGATCTTGTTCGATCTGCCATAGGTGCTTGGCGACAGCCACCACGGCGATGTGGTCCGCGAAGCCGACGATACGGACATCACCATCGAAGTTGAGGCGCAAGATGGCGTCATACATGATATTCCACAGGATCGGGCCCAGAACTGATCCTTGTGGAACACCTGCAGTTACTTCGTAGGACTCTGGACCATCATCCGTGGTAAAGTCGAGCACTCTTGCTGAAAAATAGGCAATTATTCTCAGCAAGTAATCGGGCACGGCCAAACCGCGTAAAGCGGCGAGGATGTTGTCCCACCGGGCCGAATTGAACGCGTTCCTCACGTCGAGAGTCACCACGGCGCAGTACTTCTTGGTACCACGGAGCCACCTCCTGCCTGCTACTGCATCCCGGGCGGTGGAAACGACGTCTACGATGGCATCTATCGTTGATCGCCCCTTCCAGAAGTGTCGTTCCGAGAGGCCTCCGGGTCTCTCTGTGAAGGCTTCCAGCCGGTCGCATATGATTTTCTCCAGAATCTTGCCCGCCGTGTCTAGCATACACAGCGGACGATACGAGGACGGCTCATCGGGGGGTTTACCTGGCTTTGGAATCAGGACAAGCCTCTGGCGCTTCCAGCTAGATGGAAATACGCCGGTCTCCAGACACGTCGTGTACACCCGCAGGAAGATGTCGGGTCGTGCGGCAATATCGATCTTGAGCGCTGAGTTGGGTATGCCATCTGGGCTGGGCGCGGAGCGCTCCTTGATTCTCGACTGAGCTCCTGTTAGTCGTTGCCATACATCCCCCATCCGTCACATAGTGATATGCGACGATTAGGGGTTCAGGGACTCATCTTTTTACTACTTGGTGAACCTCCGATCCTGCGCGATGCCATCTCTCGATTGTCGTATCCCCCTTTCGGAGCCGTAGTTTCCTACTGCTTGGTCACACATTGCTGGCGTCTCCTTCTGAGTTAAGTATTAGAACTCGCTGCTCAGTGCCATCTTGTGAGTGTGGTTCTCGCTTCCGGCGCTACTCTCCGAGTCCCGGTGAGTTTCTGATACTCCTTTCTGTTGTCGTCTTGTGAGTGTGGTTCTCGCTTCAGGCGCCATCATGCGTCCATCAGCGAGCCTTGCGTCCATGCGTCCACGAACGGGGCCCCCGCATCCGGCGCCATCTTGTGAGTGTGGTTCTCGCTTCTGACTTCATTATGGGAGTTTTGTGCTCCCCGTCTATCGCCAGCCTTGTGAGTCCTCGCCTCGGGCTCCTACTAATGGATAATCCTCTTCGTTTCCAGCTCGCACAGTGATCGGGGTTTTTTATCGCTTCGGAGGCTGATGACATAGCCCGGGTCTTCTTTTTTAAGTGGTATCCGCTCCACCTCGGGCACGGGCTCAACCACACCAGGCGAAAAAACGCGCCTGGAAAATTCGCCCAGTGGGGATTGAACCCACGCCCTACGGCACACCTTGTATCAGCAGGCAAGAACTATACCCACTGAGCCAAGGTGCCCGATGTGTGTGTGTGTGTGTGTGTGTGTTTTTTTTTTTTTGTGGACGTGGGCAGAGTGAACTCTGCAGCCAGTGGCCCTTCGAAACGAGTACCCCACCGGGAACCGTCGTTAAACATTACTTCGGTGGGGACTCTATAGAGCCTCTCTGCTACATCTGTGTCTTTTCCGTACATCCCCCGTCCACCTTACGGTGATTAGGGGTTCGGGAACCAGAAGCATCGTCTTCTTCTTACAGCATCGTCCGGGTTGCTTTTACGCCTCTTGTGCTTCTTGCTTCAGTCTGGAGACGACTGATTGCGCGAAAGACGCTACCGCCATCCAATTTCCTGCGGTCTCGAGCATGAGCCTGACGATGTTTTCAGGCTCGATTTCTTCTTGGAGAACTTGTTGGAGTCTCTCCCTCTCTTCGTGGAATCGCGGGCAGCGAAAGAACACATGCTCCGCGTCTTCTACTGTGACTGGGCAGGCCGGGCAGAGAGCGCTAAGGGTGTTGTCATAGCGCTGGCTATGGCTTCTGAAGTAGCCATGCCCGGACAGGAGTTGTGTGAGATGGTAGTCCACTTCTCCATGTCCCCTCTCGACCCATTCCGTGATGTTCGGGATTAGCCGGTGTGTCCATCGGCCCTTTGAGGCCCGGTCCCACCGGTCCTGCCACCTGCAGCGTCTCTCTTCTTTCTTCCTCCTTGACATCCTCGGGGCGGCGCTGGTATATGCGCGCTCGCTCATCCGCTAGTAGCGCCAGCGGTGGTACGCCGGATATCACGTACGTCGCGTCGTAGGAGACGTGTGGTCGCCCGCTGATCACGCGCAGGCAGGCTCGTCGATGTACCGACTCTGCCTGGCGTATGTAGGCCTGCGTCTCCGTCGCGCATCTCCAGATGGGCGCTCCATACAGGAGAATCGAGTCGACGACGTGGGCATAGAGCACGCGTCGGCTACTTCTGGGCCCACCGATGTTGGGCATGATCTTCGCGAGGGCTCCAGCCACTCTTGCTGCCTTTTCGCTGACGATTCGGAGATGTTGGTCGAACCTCAGCCTGGAGTCGATGTGTAGGCCCAGGTAGCGGATGCAGGGGGACGACATTATGCTGCAGTCGCCCACTGTGATGGTGATGGTCTCCATTTTCTTCCTGCTACTGATGAGAAGGGCCTCGGTCTTGTGGTCAGCCGTTTCTAGGCTGAGATCTTGAAGCGCGCCACGCACCTGCGCGATGGCAGAGTTCAGATCGTGTTCGATCTGCCACAAGTGCTTGGCCACGGCCACCAAGGCGATGTCGTCCGCGAAGCCTACGATCCTTACGTTGCCTCTGAAGTTGAGGCGCAGAACGGCGTCGTACATGACGTTCCACAGGATGGGCCCCAAGACAGATCCTTGCGGAACGCCTGCTGTGACTCTGTGGGTCTCTGGTCCGTCGTCCGTATCGCAATCAAGCAGCCTCGCTGAGAGATAGCTTCTGATTATTCTCAGCAGGTACTCAGGTACGCGCATTCGGCGTAGCGCGGCGTTGATGTTGTTCCACCGAGCCGAATTAAACGCGTTCCTCACGTCGAGGGTGACCACGGCGCAGTACTTCTTGGTGCCGCGGTTCCATCTCTTGCCCGCGATGGCCTCTCGGGCGGTGGCGATGACGTTCTCGATGGCGTTGATCGTCGATCGCCCCTTCCGAAAGCCGTACTGGTGATCTGAGAGGCCCCCAGGGCTCTCAGTAGTGGCTTCGAGGCGGTCACAGATGATTCTTTCGAGAATCTTGCCCGCTGTGTCAGCATACACAGCGGTCTATACGACGATGGTTCTTCGGGTGGCTTGCCTGGCTTTGGCAGCAGGACAAGCCTCTGTCTTTTCCAGCACGCGGGAAAGACACCGGTTCGCACACGCCGTGTACACCTGCAAGAAGATGTCAGGGTGCGTGGCAATGGCGATCTTGATAGCGGCGTTTGGTACTCCGTCCGGCCCAGGCGCAGTGTTATCCTTGATCCTCCTGCATGCTCCTCGGAGTTCTTCCATGGTGACGGCTGGTACAATTGCTCCTGCTTGGAGTGGTGGTGGCAGAGCTGGCTCGTCAGGCACACGAGGGAAGAGAGCAGCCACTATGCGGCGCACCATGGTCGGTGAGCTCGGTGAATTTGCTCTCGATCCTCTGAGACGGGACATGACTGTCTCGTATGGTTTGCCCCATACGTCCTCGTTGACCTCGTCGCACAGTTTGTTCCAGCATAGGCGCTTGCTGGTCTTGATAGCAGCGCGCAGGAGACGTCTGGCGGAGGTATAGCTCGCTCGGCAGGCGTCTTCATTTGGCCGGCCACGCGCTCTCTGGGCAAGCCTTCGCGCTCGCAGACATGAGCGCCGGAGGTCAGCGATCTCGCTTGTCCACCAGTATACTGCGCCACGACGACGTCGTCGACCTGCCTTGGTCATAGACGCGTCGCATGCACTGGTAATGGCAGCCATGAGCCTTGTTGCCATCTCTTCTGTAGGCCCGGGTGGAACCGCGGCACCGGCCATCATGGCCGTGAGGCACTCCGTGTCGAGGCTGCGCGCGTTCCACTTGCAGCTTTGGCGCGTCGCGGGTCCAGGCGGTCTGGCGATCTCTATCTCAAACACGATAGCCTGATGGTCGCTATGCGTGTAGAGCTCGCTTACGGCCCATGATGTAACTTGGGAAGCGAGTGTGTCGCTGGCGAAGGTGAGATCTACGACCGAGTAGCCCAGTGCACCGGTGAATGTTGGTGTATCTCCGGTATTCAGCAGTACAGCTTCGAGGGGGGCGAGCGCGTCCAGGAGAGTGGTGGCGCGCTGTCTCGTCGCTCGGCATCCCCACTCCGTTGACCAGGCGTTGAAGTCGCCAGCAATGATGAGCGGTCTCTTGCCCCGGGCTTCCTCGGTGATGTTGGTGAGAAGAGCGGAGAATTCTACATCAGCGAGTCTTGGTGGTGCGTAGACGCTGAAAAAGTAGATTCCGCTGATACGGGCCCAGGTGAAGAAAGGACGCGCTCTTGCCGGGTGCTCCTGCACCAGGCTACCTCCCTGCACCCAGATGGCGGCTTGGCTGTTGGCATCGGCGAGCCATGTATAGGGTGGATCGAGGTTCTTATACTGATCACAGACTATGGCCACGTTGATGCGCTGCTCACGGATGGCTTGGCTCAGGAGATCCTGAGCAGCCTTGCAGTGATTGAGGTTAAGCTGTATAATCCTCATCATCGGCGGGCTTGAGTTCTTCTGTGCAAGAGGGCAGCGGCCTGTGGACGCATGGTCGTGGGCAACGCCTTGTTCTCGGCAGAGAACGCACATTGGGTTGTTCTTACTCCTTTATTTGGTGGCCTGCTTGTCCGCAGCGGAAACAGTGCCCGAGCGATCAGGTCCCTTACACCGGGCTGAGACGTGACCGGGCTCCAGCAGACGGTAGCAGCGCGGAGCATCCTCGCGACCACGGATGCGGCAGTTGACCCAGCCAATCCGTATGTGGCCGAGTTTCAGTGCCTTGGCGGCTAGTCGTCCGGGAGCGCGGCGACAGCCGCCTGCGTTCCAGCGTACGCTTTCCGTAGTGTCCTGACTACTTCCTGTTGAGGCTGGGGCGCCCAGCGATTGCTCAGCGCGTCGGCGATCTCCTCCTTGGTGGCACACTCATCGAGATCCCTGATCTCGATCATGGTAGTATGCTGTAGGCGCTGGCAGTGGCCGTCACCGAGGACTTGGTCCAATTTGCGCGCCAAGAGTGGAGGCATTGTCCACGTTTTTCTTGAGTTGCAGCACCAGGGCGCCAGCAGCACTGCGTCTGATGTTTTGGACGCTGCTCCCGACTGATTGCTGCAACGTCGGGTTCGCCTTGAGAGTTCGCAGGATGTCGGCATACGAAGACGCGTCCTTCGCCTTGATGACGATTGCGTCTGGTCGATGATGAACTCTTCGCTGCGCTGGCCGTGGCTTCGGCAGTTGCCAGGCGCGAACAGATCCAGATGTTGTTGTTGCCGTCTGATTGCGCTGGCGTTGACGACGATGGTCGACGAGTACAAATCCGTCTTGGTCTCCGACATCGTTGTTGTTCTCGTCAAGCCGCTTGGATGCGGCTGTCACGGCATGGCGCTTGGGTGTTGCGTGAGTCGCCAGCGGTGACGTTGCAGGCCGCTTACCAGTTGCATTGACCGGGAATATTGGAGAAGTACAGACCGCCTTCTCGGCAGAGGGAGGTCGAGGCGGTACTTGCTTCTGCTTCGTCTTCTTGAGCGCCGAGATGGCCCGCTCCAGACTTAATGAGTATTTGATAACCTCCTTGTGGAGGTTATTTTTTCCAAAGATGAACGTATTAAGGCCCTCCACAAGTCCTTCTATACGAATCATTTCTCTTCGTAGCTCCCGGTCGCAAACTCTGCGGGGGTCGGGAGCGGGCATCTTTGCTAGCAGAGGGGCGCTGATGATTCTCCGTGTGTTGGCCACCGCAATCACCGCAGAGGAGGTCATCGTCTTCGTCGGCATCGACGGCAGCGAGCCGCTCTCCAGCTGGCTCGTCTTTCCGACTTCGTCCGTCGACCCAGGCGCCTGCTGATCCTGCTGCCCGTCGCACATGGCTGCCGACTCGCCGCAAGCCCACGACAGCACAGAGAACCGGCACCACGGAACGTAACGCGCACTCACACTAACGCGCGCGACTCACACCGATGGTACTAAGCGCGGGAAACACTGTGGTAATAACACTAGAAACTGACACACGATGCAATATAGCCTGCTACGGCTGCACACACACAGCGACGGGGCTGCACACACACATGCACCGACGCGGCGCGCCACAGCGAACGCGTAGCACTCACACGCACCTTGATTCAGCGTGTATCTACACAAAAAAGATCGAGAATACCGGAGCACGAGCAGAACACGTCCTGCTTGATTCGCTCTTCAGACTCAACTCGTGTGTGTGTGTGTGTGTGTGTGTGTGTGTGTGTGTTTTTTTTTTTTTTTTTTTTTTTTTTTTTTTTGGGAAGGAGGGCAATCCATTTACGGATTCAACGTGCGACTCTTGCGTGTCGCACGGATATGTCGGACTCGAGTAGTGTACTGTTGTTTGTGTACAAAAAGTTGTGTGGGCGTGTAATGTGCCTCTCTACTAATACCGACTAAAACCCATCCTTATCTCCTGCCCCTTTTCTTCCCCGCGGGACCACCTTTAGGCATTACTTCGCGGGGGAGGCTCGAGCTGTGTGCTCACTTCTGAGGAGTTATCTACGTATCTTCATCGTCTTTTTCTCACCGCATCGTCCGGTCATCTTCTTCTTGCCCTCTCTTCGCTCCTCAGTCTTGTCATGACCGAGTGAGCGAAGGTGGACACTGCCAGCCAGTTGGATTCAGCCTCAAGCATGAATCCCACCAGCATCTCAGGCTCCAAGGGACCCCCGAAGAGGCGGTGGAGCACCTCTCTTTCTTCCGTAAATCGAGGGCAGCGGAAAGCGACGTGTTCGACGTCTTCCACCGCCGCCGGACATACCGGGCACAGGTCGCTTGTGTCGTTATTGCTCCGACACAGGTATGACCTGAAGCAGCCGTGACCGGTCAGGAGTTGCGTGAGGTGGTAACTTACCTCTCCGTGCCTCCTCTCAATCCACGGAGTGATGTTCGGGATGAGTCGGTGTGTCCACCGACCCTTCCTCGAGCGGGTCCATTGGGCCTGCCATTCCTCGATTGTCTTGGCCCGCTCCTCACTACCGACGCTTTCGAGGCGACGTGAGTACAGCCTCGAGCGTTCGTCGATGAGTAGTGTGAGCGGTGGTATGCTCGCGAGAACGTATGTAGCTTCATGTGAGATGCTGCAAAAACCGCAGATCACTCGCAGGCAGGCACGACGATGAATCGAGACCGCCCGGCGGGCGTAGCTCTGCTTCTTCGCGGCCTCACTCCATGCCGGGGCACCGTATAGGAGGATCGAGTCAACCACGTTGGCGTAGAGCCTGCGTCGACTGCTCCTCGGGCCTCCAATGTTGGGCATAAGACCCAGCAGGGCGCCTGCAACCCGGTTTGCCTTGTCGCTGACGATGCGAAGATGCTCCTCGAATCGTAGCCTGGCGTCAATGTGCACGCCTAGGTACCGGATGCAGGGAGCCGACGTGATGTAGTGGTCGCCGGCTCTGACGGTGATGGTCTCCGTCTCTTTCCTACTGGTGACCAGGAGAACCTCGGTTTTCTGGTCAGCGGTCTGTAGCCCCAGTTCAGTTAGGGCTGCTCGCACTAGACGTATAGTCTCGTTTGTGTAAAACTCGACGAGGTCTAAGTGCTTGGCCACCACCGTGATTGCAATGTCGTCCGCAAATCCGACGATTTTTGCGGACCTCGGTAGCTCGAGCCTCAGGATCCTATCGTACATGACGTTCCAAAGAATGGGGCCAAGTACGGATCCCTGTGGCACGCCAGCCGTAACTTCGTAAGTCTCTGCCCCATCATCCGTGGTGAACTCCAGCACTCTGCCGCGGAAGTAGTTCGAAACCATCCGCTGCAGATAAGCCGGGACCTCCATTTGGCTCAGGGCGGTGAGAATTTTGTCCCACCGCGCTGAGTTGAAGGCGTTCCTCACGTCCAAGGTGATGATGGCGCAGTACTTCTTGGTACCCCGATGCCATCGTTTGCCACTGATGGCTGATCGTGCAGTGCTGAGAACGGTCTGTATGGCATCAACAGTTGATCGCCTCTTACGGAAGCCGAACTGCGAGTCTGCTAGGCCAGCAGGCCCTTCAGTGTGGGCTTCCAGGCGACCAACCATGATCCTTTCGAGGATTTTACCCGCTGTGTCTAACATACACAGCGGGCGGTACGACGATGGTTCGGCGGCAGGCTTGCCTGGTTTTAGCATCAGAACGAGCTTTGCCGTTTCCACCGCGCGGGGAAGCACCCCTCCCTGAGGCACGCCGTAAAGACGCGGCGAAAGCTATCGAAACAAGCCTCGACCGCCGCCTTGAGGGCAGTGTTAGGATTCCATCTGGACCAGGGGCTGCCCCGATCCTCACACGCCGATACGCCCATCGGAGCTCCTCCACGCCGACCTCGGGAATCAGGTGCTCCTCCAGTACCGGTGGGGCACCGATTAGCCGAGGAATGACCGACGGGAACAGCGTAGACACCGCTCGCCGCACCAGGTCAGGCGCGGTGGGGGGCGACGTCCTGGGTGCCTTGAGGCGGGACATGACCGTTCTGTATGGTTTACCCCATACATCGCGGTCTGCCTCGTCGCAGAGCTGCCTCCAGCAGAGGCGCTTGCTCACCTTTATCGCATCGCGTAGCCGCCTCCGGGCGTCGGCGAACTCCTCGCGACGTATGACTTCGTCAGGACGACCGCGTGCTCTCTGGGCGTACCTTCGCGCGCGGATGCAGTCCCGTCTACACTCCGCGATGTCGCCGTTCCACCAGTAGACAGGCTCGCGGCGCTGGCGATAACGCGCTCCGGACATGGAGGCGTCGCATGCGCGCACGATTGTGGACATGAGTTCGTCCACCATGCCCTCTGCGGAACCCGACCGGATCTCCATCCCAGACACGATCTCAGCAAAGCTGTCACCGTCGAAAGTTCGTGCGCTCCACCTACGGTTGCCCGCCGGAGCACGGCCAACACCTTGGTTTTCCTCAAGGAGAATCTCGTACACAATAGCTTTGTGATCGCTGCTCGTGTAGATATCGCTTACCCGCCAGGATCCGACTCGATTGTAGAGCGAGACACCGGCGAAGGTAAGGTCAATTACAGATTCTCCCTTTTCACCAACAAACGTCGGTTCGGAACCGGTGTTCAGCAGGCGGACATCCAAGGTGGCGAGGGCATTTAGCAGCGCCCTGCCCCTCGGCTTCGTCCCCCTACTGCCCCACTCCGTTGCCCAAGCATTGAAGTCGCCAGCCACGAGGATTGGCGTTTTTCCTCTGGCCTCGTCAACAATGTTGTTCAGCAGGCCGATGAATTCCTCGTGGGAGAGTCACATTGGGTTGTTCTTACAATCCTTTATTTGGTGGCCTGCTTGTCCGCAGCGGAAACAGTGCCCCGAGCGATCAGGTCCCTTACACCGGGCTGAGACATGACCAGGGCTCCAGCAACGGTAGCAGCGCGGAGCATCCTCGCGGCCACGGATGCGGCAGTTGACCCAGCCAATCCGTATGTGGCCGAGTTTCAGTGCCTTAGCGGCTAGATCGTCCGGGAGCGCGGCGACAGCCGCCTGCGTACCAGCGTACGCTTTCCGTAGTGTCCTGACTACTTCCTCGTTGAGGCTTGGGGCGCCCAGCGATTTGCTCAGCGCGTCGGCGATCTCCTCCTTGGTGGCACACTCATCGAGATCCCTGATCTCGATCATGGTAGTATGCTGTAGGGCGCTGGCAGTGGCCGCGTCACCGAGGACTTGGTCCAATTGCACGCCAAGAGTGGAGGCATTGTCCACGTTTTTCTTGAGTTGCAGCACCAGGGCGCCAGCAGCACTGCGTCTGATGTTTTGGACGCTGCTCCCGACTGATTGCTGCAACGTCGGGTTCGCCTTGAGAGTTCGCAGGATGTCGACATACGAAGACGCGTCCTTCGCCTTGATGACGATTGCGTCTGGTCGATGATGAACTCTTCGCTGCGCTGGCCGTGGCTTCGGCAGTTGCCAGGCGCGAACAGATCCAGATGTTGTTGTTGCCGTCTGATTGCGCTGGCGTTGACGACGATGGTCGACGAGTACAAATCCGCCTTGGTCTCCGACATCGTTGTTGTTCTCGTCAATCCGCTTGGATGCTGCTGTCACGGCATGGCGCTTGGGTGTTGCGTGAGTCGCCAGCGGTGACGTTGCAGGCCGCTTACCAGTTGCATTGACCGGGAATATTGGAGAAGTACAGACCGCCTTCTCGGCAGAGGGAGGTCGAGGCGGTACTTGCTTCTGCTTCGTCTTCTTGAGCGCCGAGATGGCCCGCTCCAGACTTAATGAGTATTTGATAACCTCCTTGTGGAGGTTATTTTTTCCAAAGATGAACGTATTAAGGCCCTCCACAAGTCCTTCTATACGAATCATTTTCTCTTCGTAGCTCCCGGTCGCAAACTCTGCGGGGGTCGGGAGCGGGGCATCTTTTGCTAGCAGAGGGGGCTGATGATTCTCCGTGTGTTGGCCACCGCAATCACCGCAGAGGAGGTCATCGTCTTCGTCGGCATCGACGGCAGCGAGCCGCTCTCCAGCTGGCTCGTCTTTCCGACTTCGTCCGTCGACCCAGGCGCCTGCTGATCCTGCTGCTGCCCGTCGCACATGGCTGCCGACTCGCCGCAAGCCCACACGACAGCACAGAGAACCGGCACCACGGAACGTAACGCGCACTCACACTAACGCGCGCGACTCACACCGATGGTACTAAGCGCGGGAAACACTGTGGTAATAACACTAGAAACTGACACACGATGCAATATAGCCTGCTACGGCTGCACACACACAGCGACGGGGCTGCACACACACATGCACCGACGCGGCGCGCCACAGCGAACGCGTAGCACTCACACACGCACCTTGATTCAGCGTGTATCTACACAAAAAAGATCGAGAATACCGGAGCACGAGCAGAACACGTCCTGCTTGATTCGCTCTTCAGACTCAACTCGTGTGTGTGTGTGTGTGTGTGTGTGTGTGTGTGTGTGTGTGTGTGTGTGGTGTGTGTGTGTGTGTGTGTGTGTGTGTGTGTGTGTGTGTGTGTGTGTGTGTGTGTGTGTGTGTGTGTGTGTGTGTGTGTGTGTGTGTGTGTGTGTGTGTGTGTGTGTGAGCTTTAGGGGGGTTTGTTTTGTGTATATGTGTGTGCTTGAGAAGGGTATGACTGCGTGTGTTGCTAGATGTATGGTTGATCGTGAGCTTGACTAGTGCAAGTATTTACTCATTTATCTACCTGTAAGCATTTCTTTGTAGCAAACCTTCGCGTTCGACTCGAATTTGGACATAATTGATCAGTGTTCATCGATGCAGCATATTTTGAGCCAATGGAACATCTGCGTTCTGCATGTATATCGAGGGATGAAATCTACAAGAGGAATTGGAAATTTTCGTGAATAGCAATTATTTTTAATCTTATTCAATAGTAAGTTTCAGAATAAGCATTGATTTCTCTATAATCTATACCTGTTTATTATAGCACCTGCAATTCTATAGAAATCGCCAATATTCGAAAGGACGTGGATATGTTGACGGTTTCCCAAATACTTGAATATTGTCTTCAGGTGTCCATTTCGAGTTTCAACGATCCATCGAGTTTTCGTTATTAAACGAGCTTCATTTGCTGCTTCGGTGGACAATTGATGCTCTCCAGCTTCAAGCAACGGAGGCATTTTGCATATGATCCCTCTTTCTTCTAAAATCGGCACCACATCTCTGTATCCGCGATCAACGATGAAAATGTCTCCCTGTCTGAGCCATTGACTGAAGGTCTCGTTGTTCTCCAATTCCCTAGCAAGCATTGCGGCATCGTTATTTGGAGCGTCCGAAAAGTATGGTCCTTGAATTTCAAGAATATACCCATCTGGAGCCACAATAAGTGCTGGCTTCTCTAGGTGCTGACTTTTGTGTCTTTAATAAGTCTGCCGCAAGCTTCTAAAATTAGTACTTTTATGGCAGAAAGTGTGTGTGCCATCTACGTATAAAATTGGTACGGGCACTTCTGGCGTCGCATTATACAGCGTATTGGAGAACGCAGTTACGTGCCTTGCAACGTATTGCTCTCTTGTAATCGCGTTCACTCCAATATTTTGTGGGACGAATCTCTGCATTAGTGATTGTCTCACAGATGCAATAATGAGGCTTGTACTGCGTCTGCTATTGCACTGAAAGATTGTCGTCAGAAATTCGTCTGAGACACCTTAACGCATTTTACACAAGAAAAGTAATAAATCTCTTCTTGTGATACTCCTTATCGGAACTCGGTCGCAGTACGTGTAAAGCTCGTCAAATTGTTCCTTTGTAAGACTCGTCAGGTTGTACACCTCTTCGTCGCTCAAGTCATAGATGTCGTTGATCCTTTATTATTATAAGAAGATGTACGTATAGCCTGCATGAAGCGCTGCATGTACTGAACACACGGTGAAATGACCGCAAGCCAGCCAACAAAGGGCTTAAAATAAATTCTCGGTGCTCCAAGTGCTCTAGACATGATCTTACCGTTTCCGGAAAGAATATATCACATTTAATGTAAACGTCGACTTTACATTCGATGGATAACCGGTAAACGTTGGCTCGGGCATTACAAATAAAGCAGGTATTATTTCGCGTTTGCCACAAAACATTGAGCTTTATGCACCCAGGATTTACTTGAAGTAGTCGCACTTCTTCTCGTATGCTCAGGTAACAATTGGCACATACCCTGGTATTATCGTCAATTATTTATGGATCGCCACCGAATGCATCATGCCGATTGATTGCTATTTCACGTACTTCTTCGTTATCGTCACCTCTCAAATATGGCATTAAACGGCGTACGAATTGTCCATTGCACACGTAGCAAATTCCTTGAGGTTGACGACGGGCCATACTAGGAATAAATCCAATATGCTAAACGTAAAAATGTAATTTTCTCATACGGTGTAACATATGTATAGACAACAAATTGCATCGCTTGCACTCACCTTATTTAAAAAAGCGGAGAACTCACTAAAACTGGTACTCTCACAATAATAATATAATATTTTACAATAACGTAAATATTTTAGGCTAGAACTTTATTTGTATTGATCAAGAAATACTATATACGAATAAATACTAAACAATGCAGAATTGTTTATTAGGTTATGCCTTTTCAAAGCTCTGCACAATAACATAATAAATGAATGCATTTGACTATGTTCCATCGATATTTTTGAAGATTCGATCACTGAGGGATTCTTAATATTATAATAAAATTATAATTATAATAAAATTATAATAAAATCCTATTTTATGACACAAAATTTCGGGTAGAGATAACAAAATAATTCTTAGAACTTCTCTGAACATAAAAATAACAAATAAATAATGGATTTAGCTATTCAGAGAAAATTTTGTACATGAAATTTTTCATTTTCGTGAATGAAACTCGAAAATCTCTAGAACTTCGTGTACGAATTTTCCCCTGAATAGACACTACGTTTTCATTTTCTTCTGACCTGTAGACTCTGCATGCGAAAAAAATTCGAACTTCCATAGTTCGTCGAACAAACTCAGGTCATGAACGTAGCGAGATTCTTCGTGATGACCGGATCTTTCTTTATTTTTAAAATTATTTTATTTAACTCCGATCTGGCGACTCTGCACGTGGATTTCGCCAAGTACTCAAAGATCGCTTTTACGCGGATCCGCCAACCACCAGACATAATATGTTAGAATGAATCAGAAGAGCATGGGGGCTTATAACTTCTATAGAGTTAGACTAGGTGTGGAAACATTTTTTGACCATCATAAACTGTGTGATGAAACATAAAGGTGGTCAAGTTTAACTTTTTTTAAATTCAATGAAGTAGTTTATTTATATAAAATAAAATTTATTTGTTAAGTTAGAACTTTCGTTTTATTTTCAGAAATAAATAAACTTTTTGAACGTGTATGAGTGTATGTGAGTAAGAATGTGTGCGTGCGTGCGTATCGGATGTGTGGGCGGGTGCGTATAGGCGTTGGTGTATGTCGATGAGTGAGTGGGTATGGGTGTGTGTATGCGTGTGTGTTTGTGTAAGTGGATGTGTGGGTGGGTGCGAGGGGATGTTGGTGAGCGAGTGCGTGTGTTAGTGTACGCGGATGCATGTGCGTGTGTAAGTTTATGTGAATGTGTTGGTGGGTGCGTGGGTGTGTTTTTGTAAAAGTAAATGTGTGTGTGTGTGTGTGGGGGGGGGGGGGGGGGGTACGGGTACATGCGTGTAATTTTAAATCGAAGAAATTACAAATTCACGTACTTTTAGAACTCGACCTCGAGCTTAAATTCACATACATTGGCGAACTCGGGCTGCGGGTTTAAATCAACGTTCTTTGAATTTAAAACGACGAAAGCCAACTTCTGCGCATCATAGTCACAAATCTGATCGAATTTGAGACTAGATATTTTGCTTGATCGGCTGAGACAGTGTCGTATAAATTATATTCCAGCTATGGAGCTTTAAAACGACAAAAGCCAACTTCTGCGCCCCTTAGCATTGTGAAGACGTGATATTTTCTCGATCGCCTGAGACATAGTGTCGTTTGAATTAAAGTCTATATAATTATTTTTATCGAAAAAAAAAGTTTGAATTCAGCTGCTGACAAACGAACCGAATAACTTTTGGAAAGAATGAGATTTAACTTTTTTTCGAACAGATCATTCGTCAATTTTATTTTCTTCGTAAAATTTAATATATTTTGTTGTAAAATAATACAATGAAACCCATATATTATTTTTAGAATATTTACATAACAATGCAATACAATAATCTTATAAAACTATATCCGTTTCAGTGCATTTTCAATGTTTATATTAAAATTAATAGCATTTTTGGTCATTTTATTTTTTAACATTTCTTTTAGATATTTTTTCAAAAGTTGGTCATTGGGTCTTTGATTAATTTTTTCTGATATCGAATCTGCTGTCAAAATTGGGATTTTGTTCTGGTTATGTGGGTATCGCTCTGATGGTTTATTTTTTTTTTTGGCTCAAAATATTTAACTAAAATTTTCATTATTCGCCCCCTTTTTTTTTGTATACTTGTAATAATTCCTGGTAAATAATCAAATTTTTTTGAATAGTACGCCCAAACCAATTGATTTTTTTTATAATCTTCGATAAGCACTGCATAAGGAGTAGATTCACCCGCGTGTTCATGCAAGATTGGCTCATTAGAGCATAAATCTACCAGCGCTGTTGCAAACTGTGGAGTGGTCATTTTTATGACAGTATCTTTGAGAGCGCTGCCAGGAAAAACATATTTTTCTGATTCGATTCCATTTTCTTCTAAAATAGACTGTGTTTGACTCAAAGTCTGTGACGGATTAGCTATCTGTGGAGTTGAAAAATACATTTTGTCTTCAGGCGAATCAAAAGGTAGAATAAAATTTTCTGATGCACTCACTGATTCCGGTAACGGAATTTCATTGGGAATTGAGGGAAGAAGCGCTTCTACAGACCGTTGATCGGGTGTTGTTATGGCTGTTTTTTCCGGAGCGTTGTCGAGAAGAGTACATTTTTCCATTTCCATTTCACAATCTTGCGCTAAAGGTTTGATTCGGCTCAACGAATCTGATCGATCTTCAGGCTGAGAGAAATTACGAATAGAGGTTTTACAATTTGAAAATTTTTTTTTTTCAGGAGAAAGAACAAGTCGAATAGACTTTTCAGATGCACTCACATATTTGGGTAACGGAACCTCTTCGAGAACTGAGGGAAGTGGCGCTTCTACAGACCGTTGATCGGGTATACTTACCGCTGTTTTTTCCGGAGTGTGGTCAGGAAGAATAAATTTTTCAGTTTTAATTTCACTTTGTAAAGAGGGCGAAACATTTTCAGTAACTGGCAGGGGCGAAAGCAAAGAACTCCCAAGTCCTACTAACTGGTGTTGCAGTTCTGTTCTGTAGATTTAAATTTAATAAGTTAATCGAATCCGAGACAGTCGCAAAATAGAAAATTAAATAGAAAAATAAACAAATTGAAGCAAAATCTAAGATCATACCGTAAATCTTCTTTTAGTTTCTGATCAGGACATCGAATAACTTCTTCAAATTCATCTAGAATATCTTTTCTTGCTGCCTTTAACGATGGTGGTGTTTTTCTTAATAATCCTCGCGTGAGTTTTACTTTACTTTCATCATCGGAATCAATAGATTCGTTGGCACATTTTCGTTGAATGTAATTATAAATTTTCTGACTTTTTGCATACGAGTAGGAGCTCACTAATTCGATCTCATCCACTTTGGTAGTTCCATGTCTTGAAGAAGTTGTACCACAAAAAAAAAATTCTTTTTCCCACCGTAAATGTATTATATTAATAATTATTATAAGCTTTCATGAAATCTTTTAGACACTTCAATAAAAGGTTGAATTTTAATAACATTGAAAAATTTAAAAAGTTCACAAAAATTTTTGAATTGCCGTATAACTCAAAATCAGCTTTAAATTCTAATTCGAAAAAAAATTTTAAAAATTGTACAATTTTAAAAAACATCTGTGAACTTTGATAACTTACTCTAATCATTGATATACACTTTTTAATTTTTAAATTCAACTCAAAACTAGTTAAATTTCCGGCGAAAAATTAAAATCTTTTGAACATGAATAAGAGGTTGGATTTAAGACACTTAATATCGTTAAGAGTTACATTGAAATTAGTTGAAAATAACTTACAATATAAGGAATAAAAGGAGCGAAAGCGTATGATGAACTCTATATGAAGGAACTGATCCCAATTGACCGAGCCCACCAAAACTTTGAATGAAAATACGAAAATCTTCGAAATTTTCAATGTGTCGCAATACATTTTTCGCAAAAACTTTTCCAACAAGAACTTGGCAGCCGTAATCAGACTTAATGGACCCATTTTTATCGCTCTTTACGTGGTTGCGTAGCTCCATCAATTTACACAACTTCTTATTAAAATAATCTTTGTCTAAAAGTATTTTCGTACTCATCATAATAAAGAAAACTTTAAATTATGATCAGTCAAAAAATTTCTGAACTGTATAAAGCGAATGTTTAATAACTAACATACGCTACCACAAACGTTGCTATGACGACTGCAATAAAGTAAAATCGAGCTAAGTATATCGATTAAAATACGGAAGCTAACTTCTGCGCCTCCTAAAGACGGCGGTACCAATTAATTGAAAAGTTAATTATTTCTCGACGGAAGTCCCTATAAAAAATACCATTGTTACTTCAGATCGATGTGAAATCGATTCATAGGTCAAAGTTATGTACTGTGCGTACACTTAGAATCACCTGTGTGCCTGAATTCGAATACAAAAAAATGCTGGTGCACCTGCATACTAAAAAAATAAAAAAGGAAAAGAAGCAGCTGCTCGCATTGCGTGACATTTTCACAACCACGACTCAATTAAAACAGAGCGATCCATGACCGCAAGTTATTCTTTCGATTTTAGTCACCAATATTACATATCATCGAAACAGCAGGCTAGCTTAAGGGGGGAGATACCATTACGGGGGGTTATTTGAGCGTTTTTTTGCAATTTTTTTATTAGAAGCAATGGTTCAATGTGATTGAAACTTATAGGTCATGTTGTACATGTTTTGAAGTATCTCTGAGAATTTTTTCAAGATAAAATCTTTCAAAATGAAGGAGTTACGAGCTCCTGCGCACAGCGTCTCGACGGCGGAGGTGCATCTGGCGTGCATTGTGGAGGTCGCAAATCTATCCTGAAATCATCGGATAACATTTTTTTTAATTTTTAACATCCTTCTCTTCAATATGAACCAACCAGATCGTGAAAAAGTTGAAAATTAAAAAATTGGGGGTCATTTGAAAAAAAAATTGATTTTTCACCATTTTTTCACACTTTGATGGGACGAAAAAAAATATTTTTCATCATTTTTTCCATAGTTTTTTTGGTTCATATTCAAGGTAATTTCATAACAAATTAGAAAAACTTTGATTTTTGAAGATCGGTTGATTTTTCGAGTTATGGTGCACGCCAGTTGCGAAAATGTTATTTCGAGAAAAACGCGTTTAAAATTTTTGAAAACTTTTATCGTATAAAAAAATTGTATTTATAATGCTTACGTTCTAATCTGCTTTATATTAATTATATTCATATCATATAGACATATCATTATATTGATATAATGAAAAATATACTGTTGTATTTACTAATGAAATTAAAAATCCGTTAATTAGTCCGGTTCTATAAGTACAAATAGCATCACCCCCTTACGTAGCAACTTTCACTTGCTACGCGTATAGACAATAGGCTGGAACGTGCTCAGCTCCGAAGCTGTATAAAACGAGAAATATTTGGAATTTTGATCTAAAATTTCTTGAGCATATTCTTGAATATCTGTACTTTTGTTTATACAATAAAAAATATTTCGATTTTTTGACCCTTGTAAAGGTATCTCCCCCCTTAAATGCAAGCAGCCTCACTTGCTCTCATGCAGTAACTGCGGCGGCTTGCGGAGACGCCGCCTAAATGCCTCACGCAGCAAATAAATTAAGCGGCGTTCCTTAGTAGCGAATCTAATCGAATTTCGAAGAGGAGATCTAATCGAACGACGAGAGCCATCTTCTGGACCATATGGACGGGACCTTGGGCACATAAGATCTGAAAATTCACTCGATCGTCTAAACGAAAATTGCATTGCTAAAAATTAAGTTATATCACTTAAAAACGAAGAGAGCCATCTTCTGCACCACTTGAATGTGACTTTGGGCGCATAAAAATATTTAAAAATGCACTCTATATTCGAAAAAATCATTGCATTACTTCAAATCGAGGTATCATACTTGAAATGACGAAAGCCAACTTTTGCACCACTCGGACGTGACAGTGGGCACATAAAAATATTTAAAAATGCACTACATATTCGAAAAAATCATTGCATTATTTCAAATCGTGGTATCATATTTGAAATGACGAAAGCCAACTTCTGCACCACTCAGACGTGACGATGAAATAATTTTCGAAACGAAGAAATACTCTGGTCGACACTTCGAATTTTTCCACGTCTGTGTTCATTTTTCCTCGCATACGTCGTGTTCTCTGCGAAGTTCACACGCAGAATCACCAGGTCGGTGTCAAATTAATTTTTTTTTACCAATGAATAAAGACCTTGGTCATTACGACGGTTCTTGCTACGTTTTTGTCGCGAGGTAGCTCGTCGCACTCTCGAAATTTGATTTTTGGCTTGCATACTTCGATCATTCGTCGAGAAACATGCAGATTTACCAGGTGTTTGTCAAATTGATTCATTCGACAAACGATGAGAGACTTTATTCGCCGCAACGAGTCTTGCTACGTTTTTGTCCTGAGGTAGCTTGCGGGCTCTCGAAATTTTTCTTACACGCTACGAATACTTTAATTTTTTTTCTACTTCTTTTATTAATTTTTATGATTTCAAGCCTGTGTATATTTTCATTATGATATTATACGTATTTTCTGGTTATCATAACAATTTTAATTCGTTCGAATCGAATCGTTGCGTCTCTCGTGAACTGCACTTGGCGTCTGAAAAAGGGTTATGTCGACCAAACACAAAAATTCACGACTTTGATTTCATTTACCTCAAAAACGGCTAATTGTACGAAGTTGCGCCAATGTTGACTTTTGCTTAGAAAATCAAAATCTATCTATTTGCAAAATTTCATGAGATTTGACAGGGTCCCACGACCTCATATGGATACTCCGAGGTCCAGTTTGAAAAGAACGGAAGATATTACGTTTGAACATGGCTTTTGTTTTTTTCAAGGTAATTTTAAGGGCGCTAAAGACTCAAATAAAACCCTTATTTAAACTAAAATTAAGTTAGAGTTATGGATTTATTTTCTAACTGAGCTCCCAAAAATAGTATTTTTTTACTCGCCTTTGGCTCGTGCTATAATCCCTCGTTTTGCTAAAAAACCATATCTGCATCAGTTGATGATGCTATTTTTTCCTACGAGAGCCTAAAATTAGCGACAAAGTTGCGTATTTTAGGTTAGAGTGGGAAAAAAGCTATTTTTTTAGTTTACAAAAAAGCTAAATGCAGTGGAATCCGCTTATTATGTCCACGGTTAATATGGTCAAACCCCTCGGTCCCGATCCTATCTTATGTAAATTTACATAAAATAAGTCGGTTATTATGGACAAAAATGGCTACGAAATCATGTTTAATTATCTAGTAACGTAAACATTTACATTAGTATTGAATTCGACCTAAATTTATAAATATTCAAATAGACAATAAAGTTTCACCATGAATAAGAGAGAAGAGTTAAAAATCGAAAAAAGCTTAATTTATTAATACGTTAATACAGTGAAATTTTATCACTAACAAGGAGACCACATGAGATGCGCGTCACCAAATGTCCTAAAAAAAAATTTCTGGTCTCGTAGTACTTAATAATGAAGCCCTAGTTTGATCCAACGGGCCTTAGGGCCTATTTTAAATATCATTTTTTAATTTATTAAAAAATCTTTGTGATTTTCTAGGTCTCTGAAATTCTTGAAAAACGTAAAAAAGGCGAAAAACGTAAAAAATTCAGACGTATTCTATGACTAATTCTAAGATTTGTGCATTTTGCAATTTTTCGTTTAACCCATTAGTGCCTGGACGGAGATTTTTTTTAACCGAACTTAAGGCAAATATCTTTACTATTCAGAATTTGGCTAAAAATTAACGAGTTCATGTCTCTAACGGGAAATTTAATGCCCTTTTTGAATATGGCTTCAAAATTAATCTTAAAATTATTGTTCAAAAGCTATAAACAATTGAACAAAAAAAAAACACGAATTGAAAAAAAAATCGTCTTCAACTCGAATTTTAAAACAGAAATAGGCTTGATACCTAAGTCCCGAGCACATTAAAGGTGTCCATGGGATGTAAACTAAAAATACCAATATCTATAATATCGGAATTGGACATTTTTCATAAAAAATGTCGCTTTGTAGAAAAAGACCGTACCTGAGCTAAAACAATTTTTTTACATGACAAGGATGCATCTAGGGAAAAAAAATTATATGAAAAAAATTCTTAGTATTGTTCAAAGAACGACCCTGAAATTTTTCAGAATTTTTCGAAAAAATTTTTGAATTTTCGGAAAATAATGAAATCCAAAAAATCCAAAATTATTCGAAAAATTCTGAAAAAATTCAGGAGTGTTCCTTGAACAATTTCAAGAACTTTTCCGTAACAACTTTTTTTTCCTAGATGTATCCTTGTCATGGAAAAAATTCACTTATTTTGAAGGAAAGAAAAAAAGCAAAAAAAAGTCAAGAGCTAAATAAATTTTTTCTATGACAAGCATACGTCTAGTAAAAAAAAGTTGTTCGAAAAAGTTCTTGAAATTGTTCAAGGAACACTCCTGAATTTTTTCAGAATTTTTCGAATAATTTTGGATTTTTTGGATTCCATTATTTTCCGAAAATTCAAAAATTTTTTCGAAAAATTCTGAAAAATTTCAGGGTTGTTCTTTGAACAATACTAAGAACTTTTTTCATATAATTTTTTTTCCCTAGATGCATCCTTGTCATGTAAAAAAATTGGTTTAGCTCAGGTACGGTCATTTTCTACAAAGCGCCATTTTTTATGAAAAATGTCCAATTCCGATATTATAGATATTGGTATTTTTAGTTTACATCCCATGGACACCTTTAATGTGCTCGGGACTTAGGTATCAAGCCTATTTCTGTTTTAAAATTCGAGTTGAAGACGATTTTTTTTTCAATTCGTGTGTTTTTTTTTTGTTCAATTGTTTATAGCTTTTGAACAATAATTTTAAGATTAATTTTGAAGCCATATTCAAAAAGGGCATTAAATTTTCCGTTAGAAACATGAATTCGTTAATTTTTAGCAAAATTCTGAATAGTTAAGATATTTGCCTAAAGTTCAGTTAAAAAAAATGTCCGTCCGGGCGCTAATGGGTTAAGACGTCTTGTTACGAGTTAGAAAATCACAAAAAATTTTTAATAAATTAAAAAATGGTTTTTTAAAAGGGGCCTTAAGGCCCATTGGATCAAACTAAACAGAGAGGGCTTCATTATTAGGTTCGAAGAGACCAGAAAAAAATTTCAGGACATTTGGTGACCCGCATCTCATGTGGTCTCCTTGTAAGTCAATGTCAAGTGGCTGTGAAACTAGATGTCCTGCAATAAACCTTTGGCAAATTATTATTAGAAAAAATGTATTTTGAACATTCTACCATTGATAAACAATCGAGGTATGAAAAGAAAAAAGGAAAAAAAAGTAGAAATCGAAAAAGTATTTTTAAAAAAATGGTCTTTGAGTGTCCTTGATGAAATCGAAAGAGAGTATGGTCACATCATGAAACAAAAAGCAGAAGAACTACCCAAAAATGATTTTTGTTACGAAGTGGCGTGAAATTTTATGGAGATAATTTTTCAACTTACTATTTGCATGAAAATTATAAAAATTAAATTATTTGAAACGAGCGTAAAAAAAATTAACGATTAGGTTCTTCGGTTAGAAAAACTAAAAGTATTTTTCGCTCACTATTGCATAAATAACTATTTTGTACTATTTATGAATACATTTTTTCCACGCATTTTTAGGAACATAGACTTTTGGAAAATTTTTACGAAAAATATATGTTAGGAATTAGATTTTTTAGGAAATAACCATTACAAAAAATGTATTCTAAAAAGTGTCCGCCCACCGTCACATGTGATATTTCATTGGAAGGTGTCATGGACTTGACCTATTTAGCCTTATTCCCGTTCAATACTTTTGAGAATCAAAGAAACTGACGAACAGAAAGAATCGTAGCTTTACAGAATAGTGGGGATACATTTTCTCATTCATCTAAAAAATAGATATCTTATTCATTCATCTTCAGTGTCTACCCCACTCTCAAAATTCGCTTTCACTTTCTAATAGGCAGAGACTATTGATGAAGTTTTGAGTACATTCAGTTTTAAATCGTGCATGCTACCAGACGCATCTACTAGCTTTTTGGTACAGTGTTGTCACGCTGTAGTTGTGACATTACATACGTTCAATTTTTTAAATAGTGTTTGGAAAATTAATAATTTTAATATGGCTGAAGACTCTTCTTCCAACGATACTTCGTTGACGCAGCAGTTCAGTCTTCTCAACATTGCCGTTGAGGACCAGTCCAACGTTACTAACAGTGACATAAATTTGATGTTAGGAGAATTTGCTAATTGGCAACCCTTTAACAATACGCAAGAAAATAGCAACGGTAAGTTTATTTATTAATAAATTTGAACTTTTTTCCGATAGAGAAGTTATTAAAAAATAGCAGTTTTTAAGTAAATAAACATAACACACATTTAAACACAATATCACACGTTTAACCCATTAACGCCGGGAGGACGCGATTTTGACATTCAACTTTGCGCTTTTACCATGTCTCAATCGACCCGAGAAAAATTATGAAAACCTCTATACTTTATGGTTTTGAGGGTGCTCTTTCTAATGGTGGTATTAAAAATTGCGTAAATTAACAATTTATAATAAAAAATTGCAAATTTACACAAAAAAACGTGTTTTTGAGGTAAAAAATTTTTTTCTTTTCAATTTTCAAACCACTTATCATTGTTAAATGGGGGTAAAATATATATAGAACGTGCCCTCGCGGTCTCTACTTTAAGAAACCATCATTAGTTTTGTCAAACAATATTTTTTTCTTAACAAAATGGCGGCTTGAATGAAAAAATCGACTTTTAAGTTTCACTATTTTTTATCTCGTAAACTATTGAGTTTAGAGAAAAAGTTTATAGAACAAAAAGGTCTTTAAATGTTTCAAGGAACATCCTCAAATTTTTTCAGCATTTTCCGAGATGATTTTTCAATTTCCGGGAAATGTGGGAAATTCGGTTTCCCAAAATCACTTCCAAAGATTCTAAAAAATGTTTATGGATGTTCTTTGATCAATACCAAGACTTTTTTGTCCTATAAAATGTTTTCCTAAACTCAATAGTTTTCGAGAAAAAAAAATACCAATAATTTTTGCGATGTTAACAAAAAATATTTTTTTTCTCGAAAACTATTGAGTTTAGGAAAACATTTTATAGGACAAAAAAGTCTTGGTATTGATCAAAGAACATCCATAAACATTTTTTAGAATCTTTGGAAGTGATTTTGGGAAACCGAATTTCCCACATTTCCCGGAAATTGAAAAATCATCTCGGAAAATGCTGAAAAAATTTGAGGATGTTCCTTGAAACATTTAAAGACCTTTTTGTTCTATAAACTTTTTCTCTAAACTCAATAGTTTACGAGATAAAAAATAGTGAAACTTAAAAGTCGATTTTTTCATTCAAGCCGCCATTTTGTTAAGAAAAAAATATTGTTTGACAAAACTAATGATGGTTTCTTAAAGTAGAGACCGCGAGGGCACGTTCTATATATTTTACCTCCATTTAACAATGATAAGTGGTTTGAAAATTGAAAAGAAAAAAATTTTTTACCTCAAAAACACGTTTTTTTGTGTAAATTTGCAATTTTTTTATAAATTGTTAATTTACGCAATTTTAATACCACCATTAGAAAGAGCACCCTCAAAACCATAAAGTATAGAGGTTTCATAATTTTTCTCGGGTCGATTGAGACATGGTAAAAGCGCAAAGTTGAATGTCAAAATCGCGTCCTTCCGGCGTTAATGGGTTAAAACAGAATAAACTTATACTTATAGTAATTACGTTCAAATTAATGTAGCCCACTCGAGAATGATTATAATTTAATTGTTGCACTATTTCATTTTTTTTTAATCAAACTTTGAGAAGCTTTATAAAACATTGTCATGTGTCGATATTCTACAGCTAGCTATCTTGCATCTACACACTTCTTTCGTAAATTCAGTGCGCCTTGTAATAACAGTCGTTGTTTAACTACAGACAGTTATTCTATTTGTTCCACATCAAATTTAGCATTGTTATTTATTGAATGATTAGGCACAATAATAATGTATGAAACTATTTATTAGTGAAACCGTGTTAGAAATTCGAAAAGTAGTTTCTTAAAACTATAAGTCTGTCAAAGATGATTTATGCCAATGAGTATAATAATTTCCGGCTCAATTATAAATATTTTATTATAATATATATTCCGGTTTTAGGGCAACATCAACTTACATCAGTATCGAATGAATCTGGTCAAAATAGCCATTCAATGGATGGTGGTAGATCTGATCAAAATTCGCGTACTACAGAAAGAAATATGCCTCAAGATACTCAACCTTCTAGACCTTCATTGGCAAATCAATTGTACAGATTATTATTTGCGCGTGATTCAACGGGTCCGGAATTGTTCAACGGTTCTCAGCAGCTTAACGAATGCGAAACAGATTTGAATGGGAATGAATTAAGAAGTTCTAGATTTATAGTTGTGACGTTTCGTAGGATGTATCGTTCAACAAACACAAGAGCTAGAGGAAGCAGAGGAGCAAGAAGAATAGGTCAGAGAAGCCGACAGACGTCGAGACGCAATCCGTGGTTTATTGCTAGAGCATCATGAAGCTACTAAATAATCAACGAAATAAGGTATGCAACTCTAGAATCACATGCAAAAATATCGTGATGCGCAAACTCATTTGGTTACTATTACCAAAAGTTTTGATTGCAACTATAATATTACAAAATTGCATGAATCCTACCATCGGAGCATAAATTGATTGAAGTAATTTGAAAATTATCATTCTTACAGGTTTACGCACTGTAATCATTCGGGTAAGTTATTATTATTTATTGAAATCAGTAATCTATTTACAAAAACATTTTTTTCCAAATTTCGTAACATCGTTAATTCATAAAAAACCTTTTATCAACTTTAGCAGCTTATACCAATGATTGAAATCATATCTGGAGAACCAAATACTTCAAGTTAATTCTACATATTTCTATATAATTCGAAAATTGATGCGAAATATAAACACGGTTCTTTGCGGATGCATGGAAATATCGAATTATGGAGTACTGCTGTCAAATCCAAAATTCAAATATTTGAAAGATTTCAATCCAAGATATTATGAAATATTGTCAATTCATCAAGGTGTACATGACGAACGAAGCTATCAGAAGAGATGTCAAAATTTCATTGGTTAGTTGGAGTATGAAAAGATTTTCATCCTATTATAAAAATCGGTTGAAAACCCATCACTTCTTAGTTGGGGTTCGCATCACTGGACTTGAGCTCACACAGTTTTCTTATTTTTATTCAATTATTGTTGTTAGTTTGTATGTATTGTTTAGTTATGTATATAGATTGTAAATAAAAAGGGACGAAAATAAAGCTTTAGTGAGACCAGATTTATTGCCTTTTACATCTGCAACAATCATAATATTTTTATTGAAATATTTATATAAATTTATTTCAACATGCATTTTTCTTTATGATCGAATATTGAATGGATAAACAACACACTCTCAATCTGTGAAATATATAGGCCATACGAAAATAAGTGGACCAGAGCATTGAAATTTACTTATTTATAATTGAACAATTAATTGAAAAATTTAACAACATTCAGAAGTTTGTTGTTCATTTATTTGTGGGAAAATTACGAATCTTATTGAGAGGCCATGCAGTCGCAGCGCCATTTTGTTCGCCAACCTTATAATAATAATGTTTTGTGTACAAAGTAAAGGAGGAGCAAACTTAAGGTGGGAGAGTATTTGAGCTAGCAGAATGACACGATGATCCTTATTTTTTGTGCCAACTTTCTAGCTAGCTAACTGCCTACTTCTAATTAGCTTCATTATTATTATTATGTCTTCGGTTTGTAATATCAATATAATAAAGATAAACGGTCTGTCAAATGCATGAATCAATTTTTATGAATCTTTTGATGAAGCTTGTCATAATGATCACTACTGTTTCAAAATTCGACGTTAAGGTTATCAACTGGACATTATTTATACGGTTTTCATTATTATTTAAATTATTGTAAGAGTTCAGAAAAATTTACACTTAAATAAACAATATCATGAATGGTACGTAAGGTGTTGAATTATCACGAACAATTGTTTAATCATAGATGTGCACGTAATTTTGTTTACCGACTGAAGTGAAATGTGCCCTGTAATATGATCCTTCGAGTCAGAGAATGTTTCAATGCGATAACTTCATCATTGTCGATTCGCTGCCTCGCCATCAGAGTGCGTTGTTAGTACTTATACATTTGCAAAAACTACTAAAAGCGCTCTGGCAACATAATCTACATTTAAGCCAATAAAAAACCTACAAACTGAACTGAACTGCAAAAACTACATTTTAAAATGGAATAGTTCTGATTTAAAATGAAACGATATCTCTAGTACAATTTTCAATAATTCTTTCGCTCTTTTATTGGAATAAAATTAAATTTTTAAGTTTTTTCACTGTCTTGGAGGCAAGAATTAAAAACGTGTATCAAAAACATAAACGCATAATAACTTAAATGTAATCAAAATTAGTGCATTGGTAGAATAATAATCTATTTGAAAGACGAAAGTTATGAAATAAAACGATACAAATTGTTCTGTTTGCTCATTATATTTCAAAGAAGAATACAATTCAGTGTAAAAGAGTGTAAAGTTGAAACGAAGAGCAGTAGTGGTGAAAATATATTAAAACTATATTTCAGCAAATTCAACGTTTACATGAAAGCACACGATACAATGTATACATCAGGCTACATCAGTTAAAATACACGTTCATAAAGTAGTAGAGAAAGAGAGAGCGAGAGAGAAAGAGAGAGAGAGAGAGAGAGAGAGAGAGAGAGAGTAAATGGCCCGAGATGACATTGACATTGAAAAGGCTTGTGCAGTGTGCGCGCGCGTTCTCTCTTATTCTCTTGCTCTATCTCTTTGGCTGTATATTATATAAGAATATGTGTGTTCACCCACACGCACGCATAAGCAAGACCAGCACGCCGAGAACGTACATAGAAATGAACGTGTAAGTGCGTGCATGTGATACCGATGTCGTTGTTCATATGTAATACATGTGTATATGCAAGTACACACGGAGAAAGAGGCAGAGAAACACGCTTAAAATTTATATACATTTATAGGCACTACATAGGCGAAATCGCGCATGTATGTAGGAGTACGTGTGTACGTTCTTGCGCAGTCTAGCGTCGTGCAGCGGCAGAGGTATGGATTTAACTTGGCTCTGCGCCGGTGCGCTTCTTGTCAGCAGTATTCGCTCCGCCTATCGGAGTTTCCCTCTCCGCTTCCTCCCCTTTTTTAGCGCACCCACACACAGGCTGCGCGCCATACACGTGCGCGCCTAGCCAAGTTGCTCTCGCTATACACCCAGCCGCAATGTGTGCGATGGGAGAGGGGGCACGAGCTACAATGTTGCATGTGTTGGTGTGTGCATGAGCCTAGTGTACATAGGTGTATGTACATATGTATACATACATTTATCTTTTGCGGAAATACAGGTCGCTCAACTAACCGCACTCACATTCCTATATACATATACGCACGTGGCTTATGATACTGTATACAGCATGTACAGCGAGCGATCAGCTGATCGGATGATCACCCGGTCTTTCCTCCCACTCAGCAGTTGTAGTAGAAGCATGAAGCAAGCCGCACGCCGGTTTATGCTATGTTTTCTTCTGTCTGTCTCTGTCTCTCTTTCTCTGTCTCTCTCCCGCTCGCTATGTTCACTCCACTCTTTACTTCTCTATATAACTGCGGGATGTTGAGGGAGAAATGATGGTCTACTTTTCAGACTGAGAGTGAATGTGTTTTTTTGTGGCGCGTTCTCTCTCTCTCTCTCTCTCTCTCTCTCCTCCGCGCTCCCGTGGCCTTGACTTTTTTATACTCTTCATGAATATACTCATCATTTGATAAGCGCTGTATTGCAGCTGTCTCTGATATATCTGTAATGCATCTTTATTCGTCGTTTTTACCAGTTAAAATGACGTTCGAATATACTTACCCTTTCAAAAAAAGTACGCAGATATTCTAGCGTATTTAGTAAATATTGTTATCTTAAAAATCAATAATAAAATATTACTGCTCGTTACTCAATTGGGAGGGAATCCTGAAGTAGCGTAAAATCTTTCTTTTCGTCCTCGGGAAGCTTATTTGCGTAAAAAAAGAAAAGTCATATCTGGAATTTAGTGGAAGCGAGGCAAGCGAGAAATGGAACTGCGGCAGAGGATGTCCAGCAGCGGTAGAGGCAGCGGCGGCGGCGTCGTTGGTGCGCTTGGGCGCGTCAACCTCATTCCGACAAGACAACCCCTGGCGCGTTCCACGCTACGTAGTTCTTCCGAACAACCGCCCTCTCTCTCTCTCTCTCTCTCTGTCTCTCTCTCTCTCTCTCTCTCTCTCTTGCCGTTATACCGCTGCTGGGTGCGCGCTGCTTATGGCCGAGGGTAAAGGCGCTAGGCGGCCGTGGCAAATTCCATGTACGTGCACGCGCCAGCGCAACGACCCAACTGTATACCTACATAAAGATACTATTCGCCGTAGGTATATATATATATATATATATATAGGCAGGGGAAGGAGCGGACGCGCGAAAACGCGACTGAGTAAAGGCGTCGCGCTGTGAGGGTGCTGTGCTGCGCGTAATATACGCGAGGCAAGCCAGACAACCCAATGTCGTCGATGGCGTCGTTGTCGTTGCCCGACCAGAGAGAGAGAGAGAGCGAACTAAGCACGGCAGCTGCAAGCGACGAGCAGAGGTTCTCAAATTCAAACTGTATCACCAAAAGAGAGGATTTCATCTCGGCTCCTACGTACGCTCCACGGGTGCAGGTGGTTCTCACTTGAGCTAGATTTTCCGAAAATTTTCTTTATAACTGGTATAGCATGCAGAACTGCTGAACAGCGCTCGAATTAATCATTCTCGAGCCGCTTGAAATGAGTATCAATGCGCGAAAGATAATTGGTATTTTCATAAAAAACTCTTGGAGAGTTGCTAGACTGGATACACCTATTACCAAAAAGTTCACAGTACTGAGTTTTCCACCAGTTTATTATTGCGTTAAAAATTGTTTTTTTTAAATCGTACTCGAGGACATTTGTAATAGTAACGTGTTTGTGGGATAATACTAAATAAAAAACGATTCGCTTTAGAATAGTCGTACGTGCAACCAATGAAGTTATTGACGTGAACGATCGTGCACGGCTCTTTATCTCGAGGCCCGTTCACTCGATTAATTATTTGCTAGAAAAAGCTGTCGGTCTTTATAATGACTGCCTAATTCATCGGTCACGGGCTCCGGAGTCGACAACAAATTTCTATCGCCAGACATATTATATCGTACCAATTCCCTCTTTGCGTTTCATTGCACCCTTGCTTGGGTCTGTGCACACACATTCGTGCTTATGCATGACCAAAAGCGCATTAGGCTGTGTATTAAAACGACCCGTGCTCCGCAAAATCTGATACCGTAAACAAAATATGTGTAAAATTATTCCGGCGATCGATATCTGTCTTGCAAAAAGCTCTATGCGGGCCACACGCTAACGAAGAACTGCTGATACATTGTAATGTTTAGTGTTCACGTAGTACCGTAAAAAAATCTATGCATTTAGGACTAATCGGATGGAAAAATAAAATCTTAACGAGACTGATCTTCCACCAGAGTAGCAATTTTCTAGTCATTTCTGACCATTACATTAACAGCCCCTTGAAAATTTTTTGTGCACATATTTAAAATATTTTATTTTCTTTTTAAACGAGTTCATCCATACATTCGATTCTTATAGCGAAGAAAATATCACAAAAAAATTACTATAAATTTGCAAATGCTAAAATATAATCAAATTCATACGGAAAATGTCATATTTTCAAACTAAATTTACAGTGAAAAAAATGATTTCGATGAAATTGTAAGTTTATGAGTAACTGTCATAATGGTGAATTTTTCAATTCATCAATAGTTTTTCCCGATACATTTTCCGTCAAATTCTTCTAAAAAGGGGCAAAAGCACCATTTTAAACATGAGTTAATTGGAAAGTGTGAAAACGATCGCCACTGCGGAAGGATTCAGTTATTCAGATATTCAGTAAAGTGAACACTAGCGAATCTATTGTATTTCTAGATGATATATGCAGCGGTGTCGAATAAAAAAGCTGTGAAAAAAGAGAAAAGAGCTGAAGTAATTCAATATTTTTCCGAATAAGAAGCGGCTAGGATGGTTGTTTGGCGGCTTCATCTCCAATTAAACAAAAGTTGCGGACATGGAATGTATCTTAAGTATAATGCAATTTCCCAATGGTTATGTGTAAAAAGATCGTTAAGTATTCAATATGTTAGGTGTCTATTATCCAGTAATCGAACACGCGAGGCACATGTTTCTGGTGGGTTTTTCCATTTTCCTTGTTTTGTTTACTATTGGAGTTTATTTCATAAGCAGACGGAGTCAAATTTTGACACCTACAGTCGATTGAAGGAAGCTCAGCGGTAGTACACAAGTTTATATTTCGGCAACATTTAGACCAGATTATATTCGATCGTAAAACGTTAGAAAGAGAAGGATCGCGGTACAAGTTATGAAGATTCTTGGCGTAGGTAGTAGTATTAGCATAATTCTGGCGCGTTTCGCTTGTATTCCAGGGCTCAGATGCTGTGTACACGCGTTGGGTGTGTATGTGTGTTGGCATAGGTTGGCTGGTTCCGTTATCTGAGCGGACGCCGCGCGAGTTGCGACTTTGGTAGCTGCTATATAGTTAGTGCAGGGGGGGCTGCTGCTACTGGCTCTAGCAGTATAGCTAGCTAGCGAGCTTGCTTGCATCCACGGGCGAGAGAGAGGCCTAAATCAAGGGCTACGATCGCGCCCGCGTCGAGCTCCACGCGCTATCGCTCCCCTCGGCTATATACGGAATTTGCGGAGAGCAGAGCCGCTCGCGCTATTTGGCGCGCCACACACGTATATATCTCTCTGGGTGTACAGCGAGCTTTTCGCTGGGCGTGTGTATGTGTGTATGTACGTAGCCTGCAAGATATAGGGGCTGAGATAGCTAGCTGCGGCTATATAGCTGGGCATGTGTGCAGTCGCCAGCGTTGCTCCGTGTGTATATACGCGCTATCTCGTTGCCGCCGTCTTTGGCCTCTCTCTCTCTCTGCTACGTTCCAGCATCAACACCACCCCTTTTCGCACGAACATGTGTGCAGTAACCCACACACACACATACTCCTCAGACGAGCACGAGCAACTCTCTGCGTCGCTGCGTTCCGGCTTTCGAGCTGGTATGTATGTGCGCTTGCAATTGTGCGCCACTGCAGTAGGGTACACTGCTGCTGCGTCGAATGCGAGCGTCGCCGCATACATATTCATGCACGTGCGCGTTCGCGAGGTCGCTCGCGTCCATATATATATGTGCATATATATTCTCTATGTGCAGTGTGCTCTGCACTGCGGCCTCTCTGTCTTTTCTCTCTCTCTCTCTCTCTCTCTCTCTCTTCTTATGAAGCAGCACACGGCTACATAGCGAGTTTTGCACGAACGCAATGATGACGGTAGACTCGAGTTGCATCACGTGCATAATATTATATTTATACAATTGACAATCGGCATGTAGCGTCAGAAGAAAAGACTCGGTTCGCGTCTCGCAGCAGCCTATAAAATCCAGACGCTAAGCCTCCAATTAGCGGATTTATTCAATGTGTGTCTCTCGTGCGTATCTACAACTGACGACTATGCATGCGACCATACGTGCATTAGAGACCGCGTCGATGGCTTCGTTCAATGGCTCGATGCGTTTAAAGCTACGCAGCGACTCTATAGATGACCATGTGCGAGGGGTGTTTCCATCGAAACAAATTCATTGCTCCATATGTATTACGTACATCCAAAGAATATCCTATAGATACGAGGGTTCAATTTTACGCGATGCAAAGCAGCAGCGCCGACATATGACGATTTTTTACCTCCAAGCATTGTGGAGCGCGATATCCCTCCTCCGCAGTCGTCGAGCAGCGCGATGAGTTTACAGCGCTACGGGTTTGTCGTCGCGATAGTTTTCACGTCGCAAGCCTAGATGTTTCTCTAATGTATCGCTACGTTAGCCGAGACACTCGCGTAAGCGCGGCGTCGCAACGGCAACTATAATAGAAAATTCGACGAAAAGGCTGTACTATAAATCGCTGAGATTTTCGCGTGCACGCCCGCGCGCGCTTGATGTTTATTAATAAACGCGCCTGCAGTATTACAGAGAGAGAGAGAGAGAGAGAGAGAGAGAGAGAGAGAGAGAGAGAGAGAGAAAGCTACTGCACGCGCAATTTCTAATTACGCGTGTATTTTCGGCAGGAAAAGCGAGGCCGTGACACAGCCGGGCCGAGAGTACGTTTTCGCGCCTGCATGTACTCCAATGAGTCAGCTCGTTCGCTTTGCCTCCGACGCGTATAATGTAATCGTCGACTTTTTGCGCGGCGCCTCACAAGACGACGCGCCTCGCTCTACAGCTTTTTTCTTTGGCCCTGGCTCCGCCATGCGGAAATACGCAAGCGTTGCGCGCGTGTGCCTCTGCGCCCGCAAGCCAGTTCAAAGGGCGCTTCACCGATCACTTCTCGCGTAATTGCGCGTTTATGTAAGCTGCGCCGCCGTCGCGATGCACGACTCGACTCGTAAGGAGAGCCCGCACTCGGAGGAGGAATGACCGTCGACCGTACTCAGGCTAGGCTCGGAAATGCCGTTCCCCAAGATTCTCTCTGCCTCCCGGTGCACGCGCGCTCTTGAGAGAGCAACAATTAAAAAGCTGTGGGTGGTTCTCCGGGCGCACATAAAACGAGCGTGACTTTGTTTAATGATTCGGAATCGAGCTTTCTCGCCCCAACTCCTTCAGCAACTGCTTTTGATCCGCCAAAGTGCACTGCTTTAACAAATTCATTTTTACCGACCTTTCAAGTCTTTTTTATGTATACCAGTCGTTGAAAAACTCACTGATGTTTTCGCAGCCTCCACGATTCTCGTACGAACTGGCATGTAAATCGAAATAATAAAAGCCAATTATTACTGTCCATCTACGTGTACTATTCGGCGGGCACAAAGCTTCTTTTATACGAGTCATATTTGACGAGTGAGACTGCAGTGTCACGTGTGCCACGTAAATATATGGCTCGCGCACGCGTACGTAGCCGTAGCATCAACATCAACAATAACAGCGGCGGTGGCTGCAGCACGTGCCAGCCCCGTCCGGCAACGAATCGAGCGGCCGAATAAAAATTACGTACCCGCAATTATGTGCATCTCGATTCAATGATTTGCGAGCTCGCACGAGAACGAGAGAAGTGTAGAAATGATCGAGTCGAGACATTACGGTTCTTTTCAAGTGTGCGGCCGCGGCTGATAAAAGCAAAGAAAAGAGAAATAAAGGCGGGACGCTACGTTTGATTGTAATGCGCACCTGTGACGTACTGCAGCCGGAACCTGCTGTGATCATTGGCTTCGAGGCGGGAGTGAAATATCGCGATTGTTTCGTAGCGCGCCGCATTATAAACTGAGTATCGAGATGGGATGGAAATAATTTTTTTTTGTCAACACACCCGATGTAATTTTATCTCAAGAAAAATAAAAACACGCGAATATGAAAGTTCCAAGTGTAATTGCGTCTTTTAGCTCTTGAACATTGGCTCTTCTTGAAATAGCGTTAGAAATGCTTGTTGTAAATCTATTTTCATGCTCAAAGTAAAAAATAGCTGGCTAGCGGCTATTAGGGGTATTCCTCGCAGCAATTTAAAGTTAAATTTTTTTGTCGATCGAGCGTCGGCGCTCGACTACGTGCTACGCACTTTCAGTGCAATGGCTGCAGTAGCCCAGCGAGCTACGAATTGCGTTTAGTTCCAGCAAACTCGATAAACATTTCTTTTGTAGCGGCGACGGCGGCGCAGGCTTATGCAGGCAGAACTCCGCTCGTCTATATACTATCTGCCAGTCTGTGTAGTCAGGCCTGTCTTTTTTTTCTCTCTCTCTCCCGCTCTTTCTGTTGCGAGTCGGTGCGTGCCTAGCCATTAAAACAAATTCCTAGTTGTGAACTGGACAAAGAGCTTCTGCGTGCGTTCATCCATTGTCCGGTGTATTTGCGACCCTTTTCGGCTCGATTAGCGTTGCTCGCGCGCGAATCGAAAATTGCACCCTTGTGAGCGCTGCGTTTCTTCCTCTCGCGAAACGAGATAGAGAGAGAGAAAAAGAAGCGGAGCTCTACGCGGGGGAGCGATAATCGTCTCTCTCTTTCTCTTTCTCTCGCCGAACCGAACATGCGAGAGAACGAGAAAAAAAGAAGAGAGTAAGGGAGC
Organism: Trichogramma dendrolimi; assembly: GCA_034770305.1. Taxonomy (NCBI): domain Eukaryota; kingdom Metazoa; phylum Arthropoda; class Insecta; order Hymenoptera; family Trichogrammatidae; genus Trichogramma; species Trichogramma dendrolimi. The sequence continues at coordinate 299,948 of JAPMIB010000149.1, read as the reverse complement.
GAGAAATGTCTTTTCGGCTGCGTGCACTGCACACGCACACGCAGCACGACTACGTGCCGTTCGGTAATAGGGGGTGACTCGTGGGGTCGGGTTCTTTTCCTATAGCCTTCTAAGAACCAGCGAGCGAGCGAGCCCTGCGTATACGCGGCTCTTTTTTACACCCAAGATCGAAACACATTGCGCTCAACAAGGGTAGGTTCAATTAAGCGTTGCGGGCGAATCTCGCGCTTGCAGCTTTTTCAACTGAAACAAGAAAATTGAGTACCCAAATAAACAGTACTGAATGCGCATGAATGTGAGATGAGCGTTTCACTCAGAATGTGTCTTTACTCCTGTAGTTTATATTCAGCAGAGGGGCTCTTTTTATTGCTCACCGTGCGACGGGTTATCTCTTGTCAGTATGGAAAAATGCATATTTCATCGATTTTTCAACCCATACGTGTGTGCAGAGAGCATTGATTTTGTACAGTTTAATACGTGGCTTTGTATTTTCACATGCGTTGCATTATATCGTACAGAATATCACGTACTGTATTCGATTGGTTGTTTTGATTCATACGCCATCGAAAGTTCAATCGTTCGTATAACACACAAAAGTCAAGGTCGTGGATGTTTTACGAGGAGTGCGTGTTCGTGTAAACGAATACAAATCAAAACAATTCGATATTATCGCTCTGATCCTTTTATCGTTGATAACGAGTGTTGGTTTTGTAAGGAACGTGTACAAATTAGTCAAGGATCCTTTTACGGGGGGAAAGAGTCAAGGCATATAATCGACGAGTAGCAAGAGGTCGTTAAAAGGCCGTATAATTCGTACCGGCTCGCATGTATTTCACCAAGTATAACAAACCGAACTTAAAAATGAAACAGCGATGGGAAATACATGCCATGCAAGATAAAAGTTAAAAATTTGCCATGCGCATAGGTACGTTCGAGCCATGCACACATACACACGCACTAAACGTAGTTAAAATTGAATTACTCCAAGCTGGCACTTTAATGGTCTTGAAATTCAATCCTCGGCCTATATAATGTACAGGCTGTTATGTACAGGTACTTTCTCTCTGTCTCTCTCTCTCTCTTTTACTCTCGCCCTATGTCTCTCTTTCTGTCTATATGGAAGAAGGCGAAACAGGTGGCACGTTAATATAACATGGCCCATCAAATCGTGCAGCATATAAGCGCTTGCACATACGGCAAAATCAGTTAGATGCTTGTTTATCTCTCTTTCTCTCTCTCCCTTTGACGCTCCCACGCATGTGTATGTATTCGTGTGTGATGAGTTAAACGATTATTATTCGATGTAGAGAGAGTATTAAAGCTCGCTCAGTCCCTCGCGAATCAACAGCCATAATAAAGTGCTAACCAATCAATGATCCTCTGCTGCATGTACGGCTCATAATAAACGGGTCGCTATGCATCGTATCATGAGCTTTACTCGTTGTACATGTGCTGCACTATGTGTGTGTGTGCGCGTGTGGCATGAAGCAGCGATGGTGCTACTGTTGTTGAGCGCATGGGCTATTATTACAGAGTTAACTATGCTTATAATTCGCTCGCGTTGACATGCCGTATTGGCGATAGCCTTGACTAAATTTGCTTTACATATTGAATTATGGACTAGGTCGTTTAATTGTTTTATACCTCGATACTGGGATTAATTTGCTTTTTTGTTGTTTTTGAGTTTATCGGTAACGGTTAAAAGTCAGTTTCAAGTCACTGAATAGTCTATTGTATGCATATTTTCATCATGATTACACCACATTGTAATCTCGAAGAAACAATATTATTTAAATATTCTTCAGATCATTGTAAAGGGATTATAAAAATCAACTCTCGCGCTTAAACTTTTATTTTCCTACTTATTTCCATATTATTTCATTAATTTTTTATCCATACTTTGGTTATGAAAATGCAATAATGCACACATTATTTCCATACATTTTTAGCAATGTTACAGTAATTTATGTTCAGTCAAATTACCCAGGTAAAATAGTTTCAAGTATGTTTATGTTACATACTACCAGGCAAACCGAGTATTTTCGTAATGACGATGTCAAATAAAAGAGATAAACTAATGGTCTGTTTTTGGTTTTACCTTTCAGAATAAACATTGGGTAGCGATAGATTTACATAAATGATCTGGAAAATGCTCGCGATTGTGAAGCGTACAAAATTTGAAAAAAGTTATAAACAAGCGAGCTTCGACCTTCTAACCCATAAAAATGCAGTTTCCATTTTTTACCTAGTGCGTACATTATTGTAGATACGCGTCTGTGTTAATATTATTCCGAGTTCCAGGAGTGATGCTTATTTTTACTCTCTGTTATCTTTTTGCGTTCGCTCGAGCTTTTTGTACCGATGGCCGCTACTGTCGCCTCCCACGCGTATTTTCCTACTTCAGTCATCGCTCGGTTCGTCGTCGCCGCTATATATATGTATACTTAAAAATATATATTTGTATATAGCTGCGGAGCTGGAGCCTCCCTCATTATCGTTTCTCGCACCGTTACTCCTTTTTCTCTTCATCCCTCCGCGTCCCTCCTTTTTTTTTAATCACGTAGCCTCGTTCATTTGCGAGTTAAATGTGCGCTGCGCATCGTTCAAACCCCGTTGGTTTTTTCCGCTGCTCTTGCGACGTGACGCGTCGACGATGACTCTCGCGCGCGTATATATACGTATATAGCCTCGCACGCGCGAGACTACTGCCAAGCTTCATGGGAAATTCAGAGCATGCGCGAGCACAAACCCTCACGGGAGAATTAAAAAATGGGTCGTTCGTTCGTTCGTTGGTCCGCTCTTTTTTCCCCTATTTTTCCAAAACGTTTTATTTTTTCGCTCTCACCTTTTTGTCTTATTTTTCTCTTTCTATCTTTTTTCCGTTTTCTTTTTTCCCTCTTTCCGTTTTCATCTCGAGTAATGGGAGGCTAAGTCCGTTATCCGCGTAGGCAGGCTGTTTCAAGCTCACCGGTGCATGCCTCGAGTCCAGGCGAGCGCGCGTACAACATATATACGCGGCTATATACCGAGGGATGATGCACGCATGTTCGACTCTGTACCTATCTTATACATACGCGATTAAGTCGAAAACATAACGATGTCAGAGCTTTAGTTGAAACTTTTCTTCATCTGCCTTGGAATCATTGGGCCGGGAAAAAACAATCGCAAGTACGCGTGCTTTTAATAGCGAAAAATTAGTTGAAAAATCAAAGGCGAAAAAGAGAGGGAGAGAGAAAAGAGTCAAAAGTGAGAATAACCCTTTGGCCGAATGCCTTTCGGTAATGGCCATGAAGAGTAAGGCTTTCTACAAGCTAAAAAGAAGATCATTTTTATACTCGGGAATAGCGGCACCTCGTAACAATGCTTATCTTGGCAGAAATTTACGACTGCAACGCCGACGAGCGTAATAATAACGACGACGACGGCAAGGACGGCGGGGCATAACGCGACGGGGAAAAGCAACTGGCGCGTACGGCTAACGAGTACGACATCTTGAGAAGGTCGTTAAAACACTGATCGGCAAAGCTTCTGTATATGTATATAATAGCTGCATAACTGAGCTATTTCCTCGGGCTCGTGTAAATGTGGGACGAACGATGAAAAGAACATGTCTCGAATCGGAATCATTCGCTCACACTTGCGTCGGATAATTCAAAGTTCAAAGCCATCAATAACATGAGATATGAGTGAATTTAAATGATCATTAGATTATGGTAAGAGAGTAAGTTTAGGAGACTATTTATAATAGGTAAGTTTTTACGCGGTTATAATATGTGTCGCAGATTTTATAAATGAACTTTAAAACTGTTTGTTTGAATCATTAATTGTGTTAGTATGATAAAGCTTATAACAATGTTGACTTGAAACAGAAACTCAATATAAACCGTACTTGCAAAAAGGAGAGGCTTCTTTTACTTTTTTTTTCTCGAGTTTGTATTTTTCTCAAGACAGGCAAGAAGAAAATATGACGCAGCGAGGAAAAAAAGTTGAAAGCGTGTAGAGTAGGTTCATGCTTGGTTCGCTCACGCAGCTGCGAGGGCATTATCAACAGCTGGCTTCTAATCAGGAGCTCGAAAGAAGGCGCGCTCACAGAGTCGCGCTTGGTTCGCGCTCTGCGAGAGCCCACTCACTTTGATTCGGGTTGCGCAAGAAAGAAGTGTGTCTGTGCGAGTGTGTGTGCTCGCATGTATATACTACAGAGAGAGGAGGAAGCAGCAGCAGCAGCAGCAGCAGTGGAGCTAGGAAGACGAGCCAGAGAAAGGGAGGCAAAAAAGCCAGCTAGGTGGCTGGCGTGTATATATACGCGGCCAGGCAAATAAAGAAGCGAGTCTCGAGCTTCCGCAGCAGCGCAGGAGGCTATACACACGGCTCGGGCTATATACAGAAATAGGTGGCAGCTCTCGAGAGGGCGGGTAGGACGTACGGGCGAGCGCGTAGCAGCCAGCGCGAGAGCAGCAGTGCAGCTCTACTCTGCTCGCGTTGCTGTATATATATAGAGTGAGAGAGAGAAAACGCGGGGGTGGCCGAGGGGGGGGGGGGGGGGGGGCACGGGTGCGAGAGGGGGCGTTTATCGGTATATAGCCAGACGCTCGTTAGAAGCCTCGGGGCTTTTCTCTCTCTCACTCTCTTGGGAGCGAGGAATCTATTATTCGGCTTGTGCAGGACGCGCGAGTACGCTCGCGAGCTCTGCGCGCTTGGATAGATAGATAGACGGTCAGATAGAGCGAGCGAGAGAGAGAACGAGAAGCTCGCTCGCGTACGCTGCAGCACAGGAGCCTTGATGAACACTCGGAACATATAGTGGCGGCGGGTTGCTGGCGCTGCTGCTGCTGCTACTGGCTGCAGGGGGGCTGAAGCGCGGCTGAGGCAAGGCACGAACCACTACGGACGCGCGAGGGGAGTGAGGCGCGCCGCTTCCAGCAGCCCCGGTGCGGGGTGAGGCGATAGAGGAGGGCCAGCCTTCGCTCTCTCACTGATTACGTCGAGTCTCTCTCTCTCTCTCTCGCGAGCGCTTCTCGTGCTCCTCTATATATACCGAGCGCGCCATGTCCTCTGCCCGCTTTATACCTATATGTACGCTAGCTTCCACTCTGCTCTGCACCACCGAGTCTATATCTATATACGCAAGGCAGCCATGGCTTGACTAAGCCTGCTTCTCTCTCTCTCTCTCTCTCTCTCTCTCTCTCTCTCTCTCTCTCTCTCTCGTACTTTCAGCCAACGAGGCTACGTGTGCATGTGCAAGGTGTGTTTGTGTGAGAGTACGTGGATGGACCACTATCTCTAGCTTGTGCGCTTGATTGCGACGCGCTCAGAACGCGCTTGGACTCTCTCTCTCTCGCTTCTCTACGTCCTCGCAACATACATATAGATATATTTGCAAGCTTGGAGCTTTCGCTCTTTACTGCCTCTGCTGCTGGTGCAGCCGTCAGAGCGACCGAGAGAGAGAGAGAGAGAGAGAGAGAGAGACGACGGGCAATTAGTACGTTCCTGCTGCACAAGCTTTTCTCTCTCTCTCTCCCTCTTCGTATATATAAACGCATATATAGCACATATTACCTCGATATAGCCGAGCCGTGTGCAGCTATTGCACTGCCACTGCTCTGCGCGCTTTAACCTGATTATTCGAGAAAGCCAAGTCTAAGTAAGAAAAGATAAAAATATCGAGTGAGAAGCTAAAGCTTCGTTGATGATCGTCGTCCGCCCGTGCAACGTCTGCTGTGCCTCTGCGTTGTGCATTGAAAAGCACACGATTTTCCCCCTCGCGTACGCACAGAGAGATATCTTTACGCGCGCATCCTGAAAAGCATGTAAACGCCAGAACGAGGGCTGAATATCTGTGTCAGTGTGTATTCTGATGTTTGATGAATTACACAGAGAGCGCGAGAGCTGCTCTTATATATAAACGCGCGCGTGTATACAGCTCGCACAGCGGCTTTTACATACAGAGCAGCAGCTTAAAACGAAATAAGCGAGGGTTGCACGGTGTGCGTCGAGCGGCGCGTCGAGCTTCGAGGGAGCTTATTTTATATTTGATTTCGTATTGTCGCACGAAAGCTCCGTGGATCATGGCGAACGAGCGTAATTAATATAATATCACGTAACGCACCTACCTACGTATATAGAGGCACTGTCGCCGCAATATATATCGATTGTACGTGTTGGTTCGTGCATTCGAGGGCCGGGGATAGCGGTGATACATTACTGAAGCGAGCTCGAATCCGAGTGTATATCATACCTCAGCTTCGATGACCGATATCTTCGATTCTCTATTATCCAATAAAAACAGACGACGCGCGAAAATACCGGACGACGCTCGTAATGCGTGGAAAACGGCAATGATCGACGAGTCTCCTTTTGACGATACGTCACTATAGCTGCGATTTTCTCCCGTTGACACTTTTAAATGAATTTCGTATATAAGTGGCTGCAGCCATTGCATCAGCCATACGGCGATCGCAACGGGGATGATTATTTCATATTATATAGACTATCGAGTGTCATGCGCTCGAATAAAGATCTGGTCATAGCTCGCTTTTGAAGTATCCCGACTACTACTGTGCATAGCGCTAATACTCTACTTTCGCTCTTCCGCGCTAACGCGCTTTGTTCAGCCATTGTGCGAGCCCAGAGCTAGTTCCACTTATGTACTCTTATATGTATATATATAACGTATAAGACGCATAAGAGGGAGTAGTATCTGCGCGCAAGGGTGAGAGACAGCGAGAGACGGGCTCGAACAAAGCGGGATTAATCTAAATAATGGCAAATGGCATAAGGCCTAATACGTATGTATATCGCGGCAGCATTGCTTTGAAAGAGCCCGAGACGAGGATTGATACTCGAGAGCGATAAAGGGTTGCACTGCCACTGCTAGATCGAATTATCCATTTTTTTTGCCATCTCACTCGGTCTTCGCAGTCGCAGGAGCTACGAAATGCATGCGGGTATGAATTTTAGCCCACTGCTGCTTGGCGTACGCAACGTCAAAGTCGCATCCTCGTCTTCGCAGTTCCTGCTCTCGTGGTCCGCGCAAGTATCAGTTATTAGCGCGCGTTGCCAGCGCGCGATGGTGATTTATGACAGCGCTGAGATTTTCACGCGAGCAAAAAGTAACGAAAAAACGTGCGAAAAACAGCTGCATTTCTCGCCAATTACTCATGCACGAGTGGCGTATTAAATGTGTTAGACTGACTCGCGCATGTGTACATGCTGCACGTATAAACTCTGGATGAAAAGTACTCGAAGAGAAAAGCGGAAAAACATTGGTATTAGCGGGCGGCGGGCGCACGGATGCGCGCGCTAGCGAAACTCACTCGACGAGCCAGCTCATTAAGACGTATGAATTTGTAGCGAGCTACTGCAGCCCGCCCAGGTATTTATTTATACACTCGCGCACATACACACACACACAGTCGTAGAGAGATAACGATACGCGCGTCGAGCGAGAGCTCAAGGATTCATGCCAGCGCTTGTTATCGCGTCAAATGCCGAGTACGGAAATTTAATTTCAATGAACTTTCCCCCCGCTTATATTATACATACAAACTAAATTTGTTCGCCTGCACGAGTGGAGAAAAGAAGCCCGATTTTATACAGTATATGCGTATTCGCATCAGCTCGTTGTTGGCGGCTTTTCGCACGAGTGCTAGGTGCAGCGCGCAGTGACAGGGAAAATTTTATACGCCTCGATTTATTTTGCTTGCCAAAAGCTGCGCGCTCCAGCTCGGGCTCCTCTACAATACTTGATTCCACGAAATTAACTCGATACGCCAGGCAAGCTGCGCGAAGCTGCCTGCATATACCCATGTACGCGTTATATGGCGAAAATTTGCTGGCTGCAAAAGCGCACAGATTCATTTGACGTCAAACGAAGGTATTATAATAGCGATATACTGACAGCAGCAGCAGCAGCAGCGTCGGTACAGGGTACGTACGCAGATGCGTCGTTAGGTACTACGTCGTTCTGCCAGGTAGCTTATATATAAACGCGCGTGTATACATACGTATGAAACGCATAAAAAAAGAAGAAAAAAACGAGAATGTCAAGAGCATTGCGGCTTGGGTACACACACACACACAGGCAAGCGCGTACACGTACGTTGCTCGCCTGGCCCGTTTAAATATGTAAAGCCTCAAAGTACAAGCTTGCACTAGTAGTAGTACGACTATACCACTACTACTACTACTAGATCATATAACGAGCACGCTCGAAAGCACCAAATTAAAATTCAATTAACGTCCCTTGCCTAATCCACGTATATGTGCTCGCTACAAGCGCTAGCATACACACAGAGGATAGGAGACGCGAACGCGTAATATGTATATGTTGCGTGCGCGAGTGTGCGTGTGTGCATGTTCGTGTGTGCATGTTTGTGTGTTATGTGTATAAAGCTCGACTCGCTAGTGCTGCGGAGCGAGCAATTAAAACTCGCGCGCGAGAAGCAAAAGGAAACTCGATTCGCGAGCTCGAGCTCTCTTAACGGCGAAGCAGCCAGTAGCGGAGTAACAAAAAAGACGCAGAGAAGCGCGAAAAATTGAGTAAAAACACATAGACTTGCTCTTTACCTCGACTCTATCTTTCTCAGTCTCGCAATTGCCACGGCGGAGAATTCGACTGATGAAAAACGAAAATACGAAAACTAGGCGGTAGTGTCGGGAGGGCGAGATGGCGCTTGAACAGCTGCACACAGCAGTCGAAGCTCCAGCATAAGCGAGCAGACGCAGCTCACCTCTGCGGGTGCTCGAAAATATGTTGTATTTCGAGAGCGCGTTTAGAGGCGCGATATAATATTCACGCGTGCTCGACGCGGCCAGGAGCGCGCGCTGACGTTGGAAATTTTAATTGCGCTCGCAGCAGCTAGTCGCGCGATTCGCGAGCTCGCCCCCGCTGAAATTCAAACTCGCGTCGAGCTCGAATAATTTCGAGCCGAGCCGAGGCACGTCTTTGCTGCTAGGACGCATTTCCACGGGGCGAAGCTTTACGAGCTACGTCGGTGCAGGGTGCGTATAGGTACGCGAGGCAGCTCGTACGTATATATTAAACGCGGTATCGGGTTTTCGATCGGACCTTGCCTATCTAAAACTGGCGAGCGCATATACACGTTGTTATAGCGGCATTCGAGCTTTAGACGAGCAAGACTAAAGCACTTTGTGTTTGTCTCTGTGCACGGCGGTGCTTCTAGCAGTAACAGCTACAGCCACGCACACATACACCTACACATAGATGAATAGTCAGCCGAGCGTAGGCAACATCGGCAGCTTTCTCGCATCGTGCAAGCTTCGATATGCTGCAGAAGCTCGTGAGGCCATATACATATTGCCAGCTGCTGCTGCTGCTGCTTTCTGAGTGCTGCTGCATCCATAGAGCCTGCACAGCATTCTGCGTTGTACATAGTGCACGAGGGAGAGAGAGAGAGAAAATACAGGCTCTCGTGTGGGTGGGTATAGATATATTGGCGTCGCGAGCGAGGTAGGTATAGCGAGATAGGAGCAACGTTGGCAAAGCGGCGGGTTAGTTAAAGCAAGAGGCAGCGAGCGAGGGAGCGTCGGCGTCTGCAGAGTCCGCGTCCACCCCTATATACGACGCGCGGCCTAGCTATATACGTGCATTAGAGAATGTGTCAGGGGTTGCGCGTACTGCACGTAGATCGAGCCCGGCTATATGTGCTATACCTATGTAGATCGTGCAGTATACGGTATGGACGTCGCGAGAGACGACGACCACCACCACCACCTATACTACTACTAGCACGACGGCTATACTTAGTGCCGCACGCGCTACTGGCAGCAGTGGCAGCAGCAACGGCAGCCTAGGCTCCAATATAACGTATACTCTGCACGTGCAGACCTGCTGCTGCCGCCGCCACTGCTGCTGCTATATAACAGAGGGAGAGAGAGAGCTAGGATAGGGAGGATGGCGCGCGAGTGTAGCGAGCTTACCCCCGGTCGCGGGGGGTCTGCTAGCTCCAACGACTCCAGCGACACATACATACACGTATAGATATATACGCAGGAACGACGAGCTATATATAGTGGCGAGCGAAAACGCGGAGAGAGTCGCTGGAGCTCGCTGACTTGGGAGCGAGTGAGAGAGATAGAGAGAGAGAGCAAAGCAGGCAGCAGGAGAGATAGAGAACGCCTCAGGGGCTACTATACGTGAACGCGTCTCTCTCTCTGCCCGGTACTGCGCTAGCTTCTACGGCCATATATATATATACGTATATACATTGTACATGGCTGAACTAGTGCTGCAAATGCGAAATCGCCCTCTGCTGCTGCCGAGCTACTGCTGGTCTAGCGCGTACCTCTATATCTATACCGTATATCCTACACTGCTATATACTGCCTCCTCGTTCCATTTTACTTTCGCGTGCTACACAGCTACTATTATATATATACCTACACAAGCTCGCACGAACACGCTAGAGAGAAATAGTAGCGAGAAAGCAGAGAAGCGATTTCGCTGGAGAATTTTTCCCCTCGATGCTGGCCCAGACGGTTGGCAGGAAAATAAAGGAGAAAAAAAACTCAGAGAGACGAGATGGAACCTTTGCAGGTTTTTTTTAGCGAGCTCGGACCAGAAAGAAAGCGAGAGGGAAAAAGTGCAAAATGCGAAATTTTTCTAGCTCCGCTCGTTGTGCAGTGCTATGCCTTCCTAGAATATAGCGCGCACGGTTGCACCCTGTTTGTTTATATGTACGCGCGCAGAGTAGTATAGAGATAGAGCGAAACGCCGAGATAGAGACGATAGTGAGCGGCTGCCTCGGAGCTAGCTCACCTCGCCGCGCTCCAGCTATACGTACGCGCGCAAAAGTTTTGATTTAGGAATATTGCGAGAGTACACGCGCCTCCGAGGCAGCCATGCAAAACTTGCTCTCTCGGTCCGAGCTTTCGGCGTTACCTCGATACGCGAGAGCCCAGTCGATTGCGCTATAGATGCGCGTTTCCACGACCTAATAACGATCTCGAATTTGGAAATTATTTTTCACTCACACTTTCTTGTTACCTTGTGTCTTATCTTACTCCATTTTCATTAAATTTTATTAACGAGTAAATATTCGTTATTGAGTTTATACGAGCACCCGACTGTATATGTGTTAAAGAAGGATACCCGACTGTATAATATCAAAAGTGATATTTGTAGATTTTTATTGTACACCATTAGAAATAATGAAGCCATATTACTGAATATCGTTTACTAAATGTTTAATCATTCTAATTAAAAGAATGAAAAAGGGAAAATAGTTTTTACATCAATAAAATAACTCTCCAATCAAATAGGATCTCTGTTTTCAATGCGCATTGAAAACCCGAGTTGACAACTACCATGCATTTTTGAAGCTATCTGTGAAAAGTGTGAACTTTCTAATCATATATTGGACATGTTTGTTCGTATAATAAATAGCACGTGTGAAATTATAGAGATAAGAGTTAATGACGTTTTATGCGTAAATTCACACGTATTGCATCAACTCAAGAACTTGATTGAATAAATCTCGGAGTATAATGATCGAATCGAATGAATTAATAAAAGCCATGAAGGAAGCAAGGAAAGAGCTTATACAAAAAAACGAGCGAGAAATCAAGATGAAGCGGCGTAAACGACGCTAAGCGCCGACTGGCCGATAACTACTACTACTACTTATATACTACTACCTTTACTACGTATACACTGCTACTACAAGCTTAAGTGCGCAAAAACGAGCAAAGTAAAACTCGCATCTCAATTCATTTCTCCTCGTACAAACCTACCTTTTCAAGGACTCGGTGAAAGGGAAAACGAACTGCTCCGCGGTAGCAGTGCAGCAGTAGAGAGAAGAAGAAAAAGAGGCAAGTTTCGCTTTAGACTTATAATACTGCACTACTACTGCAGATGGCTTACATAAGCTAAGATCTTGTATGCGCGTAGACATATAGCATAAGCGTACAAGTGTAATAAAGGCCAGCCAAAAGATAACACACGAGATAATAATATGAGTGAATGAATCCCGAGTCAACTCGGTTCATATATGTATAAAATATCACGCAGTAGCTGCGAACGAGAAAGATTGATGCTCAAACTCGATAAGCTTTTTATGTCTCTCGCTGCGCTGCAGTGAGTTTATGCGACAAGTTGTTGCTTCGTCTCCCACAGCTACGAGGAGGGAGTGAACTTGCGTATATAAAAGCGAAATGAAAAAAAAGTACCGGAGGGTGTGATTGATACAAAGGGGAAGTCGCCGTAGTAGTCGGGTGTATACATACGCACACCCACACACATACCCTTAGATTCTAAATTGGCCTGTTTAAGGGAAAGTTACTTTTTAACTCGTAATTCCGTATACATGTCGAGTTCTTTTTTCTCGATTATTCAATCTGTTCGCTTTCGGAGCTACCACCACCGCCAGCGTCGTGTCATCAAGATTACGCAACGGGGTGCAAACGTATATATATGTTTCGGATTTTAATATACACGCCAACAGGTTGTTTTGAACTTTTATCGATGTATTCGTGCTTCTATACGCATTCATTGCTTGTAATGCGTCAGATTCAAATGAAAAGTCAATTTGTTAAATTGTTCCCGAAAATAGTGTTATCGTATAAATAGAAAAAGCTGAGGTGCTCGAAAAATAAAAATCCTATTAGGAAAAAGAAAAGAAAAAGTCGTCGACGATCGGGAGCGTAAAATAGCAAGATGGAAAGTAAGGTGAAAAGCTAGGAAAGAAACGACGAGCGCAAGTAGAAAAACGAAAAGTTTGTACACAGCAAAAGAACAAGCGCGCGTCGGAGCGAAGGAGAGAAGCTTGAGTAAGAGTAGAGAGAAAATGATACACAGAAAGGGAAAAGAAATCGCGTGGAATTCGCTCCGACGCGTAATCGAATTAAGTGCTCTCCTCTACACAACTTTGCTGCAGACACATTTCGAGATACATGTTGGTGTGTTTGTACCTACACGTACTCCGATGTTGCCTTTTTCTTCTTTCTTTGTTTTTTTTCTCGCTGCTTTTTCTTTGTATTCCTGTATCCCATCTCGCGTGCTCGCGTACGTACACCTATATAGTATAGCAGACGCACACACGCATACGAGCATGCACCGATGCGGCTAGGGTACGAAAGATGACGTATGTATGCGTGCATGTGTGAGCTCACGCGCGCGTACACGAGCGTGTGCAGGGCGATTCAAAAAAATAAATGTTGTACGCCAGGCCGCCGCTACTGCACGCAATGCAAATTTGTCGAGAATCACGCCACGCGGAGAGTCCGCGCGCGCGAGGAACGAAAAAACGACTACGAGCGTTATTATACTAATGGATCTTGTCCGTACGTGTTTTCGTTATTTACTTCTTTTTTTTTTGTTACCTGTAAAACATTTTTTTTCTCGCTACGAGGAAATACGTCGAAACGCCGGAAGCTCGCACTTTATTTGTACGTACCAATAATTGATTCGCATTTCTATATTACTACCAGCTACTATTTGCATCAGTTTTTTCTAGAGATGGCGATTAGCGCGGCATTTCATAGGCGAGCGGTCGAGGAAATCAATCGATGAACTGTGTGCCACTGCAAAAATATTCACACGGTCGCGAAGGCTAAACGCGAATAAAGAAAATATACGTATCCGAGCAAGTGTGTGCGCGTACGTGTGTATAGGCAGAAGGGCACTAGGCGGAGAAAGAATAATGGTCCAGAAGCGGCTGCTCGGGAGTCGAGCTTCATGTGCATACGCATTATACTCAAGACTCGAGGATCTTGGGCGTTCAGCGACGCGAAATTTAACGCATGGCTTATTCCCTCGCGCGTCGCGCGCTCTATTCGTATTTTTATTGTACCTAATGCCATTGTAATAACGTGCCCGAGGTATATACGCGGCGCAGCACATCGTCGTCCATCTGATCAGAAGAATCATTTTTCTCCCAACCCTCTTGGTCCGATGCATGTGTACATAAAGTTAAGTCTCCTTTGCTACGCGTAACCGTATTACGTATATTATAGGCAAACGCGCAAAGTCAGTCGATATGAATGAAACGAAGACGAAGAAGCGGAGAAATTTGCATTATTCTTGGCGTAGCCCCTTTTTTTCGCGCTCCAGCCAGCTCTCGTCGAGCGCGAATTAGCGGGGCCCCCCTGCACTCGCTCGTACGTGAGATAAATCAATGCGGAAAGGGTTGAGCTCCTCTGCTATACGTATACGCCATGCGCGTACGTGTGTTTGTGCGCACAAAGGCAAAAATATGGTTTGCCGACGTAGCGCGCGGCTTAACGTCATCGTCATTGCCGTCGCGAACGCGCGAGTGAGATTATAAAAGCTGCGACGCGGCTGTATAGTACAGTATACGCGCACGTGTGTTTATGTGCGCCAGCGACAACGACCCCTCGCGCTCTATGTGTGCAGAGAATGACGTCACCCCAGCGGCTGCTCTCGCTGCTGTAACCTCCCCTCGTCGCTCGCAACTGACGTCATTTACAACTTTCTCGTGCATCCGCGTAAAAGAGTTTTCAGCTCCTCTATCCTTTTTTCTTTTCCAAACACGTCGACGTGCACGCGAGTGTGTGTACATGCGCCGCCGGCCTGGCTGTGTTTGCTCGTTGAATATATATGGAGATTGGCGTACGAGCGCGCACGACGTCAGGTGCGCCCTTACAAAGGATGCTCCCTGACCGTATCGAGAGCTGTCACTCGCTGCGAGCTCGAACGAATTCAGCTGGTCTGCGCACAGGCCAACGATCGCCAGCTCGACCCCACCGAATTTTGGATGATTGCAATTTTTCCCGAGGAACAGGGCGCGTAACGCTGTATGATAGAGCGCCGTGTGATATATAGACATCTGCGTTTAAGATGCCTCTAACACGCGGTGTTATAAATCCTACGAGGCATTGTGCGCTTCACCAACAGACTTGCAACTCCTTTACCGCTGCGAACTGTTCTACGTCGCACATCGCGTCGTCTTAATGTCGTGCGGGCGCGGCTGAAACATTCTCAGCTCGCATCTAATACGAGAAAAAAAACAGCCAAGACAAAGCGCAAAATATTGAAATAAAAAGAACCTTTGCGCCTCTTTGGACGTCGATATGGAGGATTGGAATATATGCACGCGCATATGCAGGAGGCGGTGGCTGCATATACATCCCTTCGACGCGAGCAGCACCAGTACATACATACATGTGCACAAAAGAGCATCTATGGCGTAGAGGTACCAAATGCGTGCTGCTGTTCCCTTGCGCGCACTTGAAAACTCGCTGGATATGTGCTGTAAAGCTACATCCCGCTATGCCCATGAGAGAGAGGCAAACTCTATACGATTCACGTAATCGCATTCGAGCACTAGTAAACTTTCACAACTCGTGCATCGTGTACATTTGTTTTTGAAGCCCGGAATTTCTCTTCCAAAAATCATCATCGTTCGAGGCACTATGCCGAATTGAGTCGAGAGAAAGAAACTTGACAGATCTGAGTTGAAGAAAAGAGGAGCTCGGCGTGGAGAAAAAAGGAGATTAGCTCGCGAGTACTGTATGTATCTATTAATTATCGATCGACCTCTCGTGCGCCAGCTCCTAGACATATTCGTGCTATATATTCTATAAATGTAAGCGTAAGCCCCGAACAAGTGGCGCTCGCTACTGCCGCTGCATGAGATTATCTTTAGCTCTTTTTTGTGCAACTCTGTGCCTACTCTCTACATCTATATACCTATATATACGCTCGGAGCTTGGTTTTGGCGGCGGTCTCTTGTTTTTGTTCTACCGTTGCTATACACTCTCGACGCTCCTTTTGTACACGAAGCTACTGTTCGCAATACTCGCACACACCCAACACAAGCCAATACCCTGGCTGCGTTTGTATACGTGCATGTGTGTATGTGCGCCGCTTCCAGCATCTGCGCGCCCGAAGAGCCTCGATCCTGTTTGTAATGGTCTACGGGCGTGACACTGCCTCATCTCTGACCTGTGTGTCGTTGTTGGCTGCTCTTGCCGAGGCGTCGTATATACTAGTATAAAGAGCAATGACGATTCGAATTCGCTTGACGACAAACCCCGCGGACTCCCCGCAGCGATATTTGCCTTTCTCTATGAAACCCGATACGTCGCTGGGAGCTGTGAAAAAATTCATCGACCACACCGATGCAGCAAGTGTGCCCATATGTAGATGACGGCTGTTGAACAAATAAGCCGAATTAATTTTCATTCTCGCACGTATTAGAATTTCAGATTAGTCCCGTCATGGACCTTATATTAAATATATATCTTCAACGGGATATACACAGGAAGCAGCGATTGAATCCAACTTTACACACGCAGTCAAGATGTTTTTATAACGCGAGCTTTGTAGGTACCGCAAAAATTCAATCCTCTTAGCTGATTTTTCCTTGGCCGGGTAACGCGGCAAGTTTACCCAAGTTATCCGGAGAACCCAGTGCAGCAACCACTGCTGCTGCCGGGCCACCGATCACTTTTTATCCAAAGCCCTACTGGATTGAATTAATTTCCGATAAGTTCGTATGAAACTTGCTGAAAAGTCAGCTCGCGTATTAGCCACGCAGAGAAAAAAACGTCCACGTCCCCTTTTCTTATATTATATACGCGTTGTATAATAAATACAACGAATGCAGTATTAGATTTTGAAATTTTCATTAACACAATATATACCGGCAGCGTGAATTTCAGCTGCAAAATTGAAAGTAAAAATGAAGAAAAAACAGAGCTGTGCTATCACTACTCTCCTTCTTTTTCCTGGAGATGAAAAAAGAAAAGAGAGAAAAAAAGGCAGGAGAAAAGGGAAGAAGGTAAAAGGCAATGTAAAGAACGGGCTCGCTCGCGAGGGTAAAAATTGCGTCGCAGCATCTCTTTCTAGCGAAAAAAAGAGAAAGAAAACGAGCGAGCAGCAGGAGCGGCAGTAGCAGTAGCGGCAGCAGCAGCAAGATACTCGAAAGGGTGAAAAAAACGACGGCCAGCGAGAGAGAGAGAGAGAGAGAGAAAAGTAGAGTGAGCGAGACAAGCGAGCAAAGAAAATAAAGGAGCGTTCCGCGCGTTGGATATATATATGTGTATACGTATATATACGTTCGTGTACGTGCTGTATATATATAGACAAGCCACTGGAGAGAAAACGAACAAGTCCAGCATACGAAAGAGAGAAAAAGCGCGCGCGGGAGAGAGAGAGATTCGACCGGCTGTAGGAGCGCAAATATATATCTCTAGCACGCGGGCAGAGCTGCTGCGCTGGTCTCATCCCCCAGCAGGGCTATTTCCTCTCGCTCGTTCTCTCTCTCTCTCCTCTCCTCTCTCTCTCTCTCTCTCTCTCTCTACTTTCACGTCCTAGAAACACGAGCGCGCGCAAGCGAGGGGTTGACCAAGGAAAATCCCGAGGAAAATCACCCTCGAATAGTCCGATCGATCCGTTAACCTGGACTTTGCGCGCGCGTTCAGGATTTAGGTTCTCTCTCTCTCTCTTTCTCTCTTGCTTTGGCTCTGTCTATTTATACAGCGGCGAGGTAGCAGCAGTAGCAGCAGCGCAGAAACAGCCAGCCACACGCGAGCGGGTGTCTTTTAAGCACAAGCTTAAGCAGTAAAGTAGCAACGAGGAGGGTGGCTGTGTGTGTATATCGTACACGCGCGTATATATCGCGAAGCTGCGACTGCGACGAATACGCGGGGGCCAAGGGATGAATTAACGTGGTTTGCCTTTTGAGATTGCGCTCGGCTGCTGCTGCTGCTACCTCGCGCGCCGTTTCTGCTACTGCTGTTTGTGAATTATGGAAGGGTCAGTTCAGTCGTTTATCTCGTAATGCGGGTGTCGGGGAGGAGCTGCGAAGGCGAATGTCGCCCTTAACTTATGGAGGTCAAGTTTCTCCGGCTCTCCACAAGCATCTCTATATATTATACATGAATATACGAGGACGATTCTCCCTCTTTCTCGGGTTCTCGTCGTTATCGTCTACGTCTAACTTGGAGCTGTTGTTGTCGTCGACGACGAGGACGTCGCGACGCTCCTAGGGCTTCTGCGGCTTCGAGTAATGCCTAATTGGAGAGCTTAATTTTGGCTAGGAGCACTTTACATCCTGCGGTGAAGTCGCCGCGCGCTCGCTCGCTCTAGCTGACCCGTGTGCCGCAGCGTTCAATTTATGCCTCGGCTATCAGAGGGCTAGAAGACAAAAGCCCGACATTTTCGACCTCGTCGAGCGTCATCAATCGCTGCGGAATACGCGCGCGAGGGCTGATCTCGCAAGAAAAGGCGGGCGCGCTCGCGTATACAGCTTGGCTCTCGTCGAGCAAAACTACTCGAAAGCGGGCCGCACGGCTAATACGGATCAAAAATCAAAGATTCAAGACTTCGGGACTCCGGTGTACTCGAAGCTCGTTAGAATCACGCGAGCAAGTTTGCATTTAATCCTTTTCTCGCTGGCTCGCGGTGAGCTCAAAGTTACTTCTACTCGGCTAAATCGCAGGTGCACAAACTTCCCGAGCTTTCCGAGTCCACAGTCCGGAGTCGACTCTGCGCACCGACAAAAATCATATTTTTGCACTTGCTGTTTTTTTTTTCTTTTTACTTGCGCTAGTTGACCCGGCCGAAGCTGGCGTTGAAACGGGGAGGGTTGGGTATCGTGCAGCAGGCTCGCTCAAAACCCGTTCGTAAGAGAATCCTCGCTCGATAGGCTCTTCACCCCGTCTCCAACGCGGGTTCGTATAATTTAATCTTTCTGGTTGTTCGTTGGGCGACGTATCGCGCGATCGTCGTCGGCTTCATTACGCGTGCGACAAAGAAGGCAGCAGCGGCAGCAGCAATTTTGTCTCTATAAGCATAGCACGAGGCTCGGCAGCGTTAGGTCTAATGTCGCGCAGACACGTATACTGCGTAGTTTGCCAAGGAGCTAAAACCCAAAGGGGGTCCAGCTGCGAGCGAGGCCATCCGCAGATCGATCGATAGTGCGATGACCGCTCCGAGAGAGCAAGAGAGAGAGAGAGAGAGAGAGAGAGAACCACCGAGGCCCGAGAAGCTTCTCTCGCTTGCTATATATGTGCTATATATGCACGCGTACATGTGCAGCAGCATGCACGGCTTGCACAACGAGGGCTGCTGCTGCTGCCACGTCGAGGAGAATTTCTGGCAACAGCGGGTTATATACATGTCAGTCGAGAAATCCGAGCGAACGTTGGTACAGCGAAAGCTATATAACAGCAGCGTTCGCGAGAAGAAATTTGGGAGTTGTTCGCTTGATTGATAATCGCCGGCCTCCTGAGTATTATTATATAGACCGATGGCTGTTTATATATGCATTTTTAGACTTTTTTATTATACGGGCCATATGGTGAATGAAGAAGAAAATAGAACATTCAGAGAAAAATTTTTCTTTCCTCGCTTGGAATATTCTCAAGTGAATGTAAATAAATGAATCTAATTCGACGCGATTTATCTGCAAACGCATCTACAGATCGATCATGAAAAGAAGTAAGGCGTGAGAGTCATTAGGCTGAGCGCTACCGAGGCTTAAACACACAATTGGTTTAGAAAGTGTAAATATAAGATATATGGCAATAGTCCATTTGGTGGACTGGGCGGAGAATTAATTAGTTGAGAGAGGAAATGATTCTTCACGCGTCCGCGACATAATATACAAATACGCGTGCTGTGGGCATGTACGCGAATAGGAAAGGAGCGTGAGCAACTTGCCTTGCCTTGTCTGCCTGTGCTATACAACGGAGACATACTGCGCAGCATCTGGCCGTTGGCGCGGTAGCCAACGTACACTCGGAGTCATCGAATCGATAGCAGTAGTCTCGGCCCGTACGCGCATATATACATAAGCAGCGGGAGCCAAAGGAGCTCCACTATACACACACACACACACATATACAGGCGTACACATGCACACGTATATATAGAGCTCAAAGCCTGAATAATTAAACGCGACCCCGCCGGGCATTCGCGCACATGCTAATCGCATCTACTTGCTCTCGCTGAGCTCGCAGCACACGTATACGTGCGCACACACGTACACCTATATATCGGGGACCAATATATACCGTAAGAAGAAACAAAAATACATTCAAGGGGCGTTGCGACGTTGCGACCGTCCGATCGACCGAACTCTGCCGTCTGTGCTGCGGATAGACGCCTCTAATGGCACGAATCGTGCTTCCATCTAAACTCATATAATATATGCCATAATGCACACTCGTAAAGAATACAATCTTATTTAAGTCAACCTAAAGCAAATGATTTTATTGCCCGCGGAAGCGCTCAGGATGACTTGCAGGAATTTTGTGTGTTTGCTCCTGGACTCGTAAAGCCCGGACTTTTATTGTAGGTTTAGATTTCAGCGTCTACATTTCTTCAGGTAGCTGCGCCGATGTGATAAAGATCATGAATCATTTCGTATCAAGATTTACAGCCATCGGCAGCCGAAAATTGTCCAAATAGCATCGATGTAGATGGGATGGGACTACCAGTTGAAGTGTATTTAATGACACGCGGGGTCAGATGTTCAAGTAAAATATCAAGTCATTAAAAATTATAAAGAATCATCACACAAAGTGTTTTAATCCTGACATTGATGGATACGCTGTTTTTTTTTATACAACACGCAGTTGGAGAATGTTGAATTGAGAATGTATAGCGTTCGATGTTACGCAGGTCCCTAAGAGCCAGTGCACAGCTTCCGGGCTTGTATGCATATGACAATGTAGCAAGCGCGTGATGAATGCGTGCGTGTACGCGCAGAGCGGGAACGAATTACGAAGGCGAAGAAGCGACGACGAGCGTGTGAATACGAAATGTGAAATTCGCGGGGTATCTCGTCTCGTTTCATCCCTCTCTTACTCTCCTTCTATATTTGCCTGCCGTGCATAAACGCATCGCCCTACATATACAAACTTATATGTGCGCGCATTATGTCTATGAAGAATAGCTGAGAGTCCCGAGAGAAGATCGCAACTCTTTCTCTCGCTGCAGAGAGAGAGAGAGAGAGAGATCCCCTGCGCAGCTCTTAAGCAAATTTCATTTGCCTGCGCGCCTTATAACGTGAGAACAAACGTCCGCACACCGGGTTAAAGCATATGCATACACCACATAATACGTACACGTAAATGCGAGCGCGAGATACGTCCAATACGTACGTTACGCACATATTACATATTATATATAGGCACGCACGTTCTCGAGAGAAGATGTATCGCGTATCGCCCATATTATAGTCGCGAAGGTGCAGCAGCAGCAGCGGCTCGAGCTCACGTGGACGCAGCAGCAGAGCACCAGCTGTTCTCGAGAGGGAACCCAACTGCTTTTGCGCCCTGCCATCTCTCCTAAATGACAATGTGTGCGCGTATGTGTAAGTACGTTATGCTGTATACGGCCGACCTGTAACTAAGGTGCAATTTAGCCTGGGCCACTGCAGCCAATGTCCGTAGTGGCTCCGATCATATATTAGTATGAGATACGCTGTGTATATAGTCGGAGAATATATCTCGAGACTAAACTGCAAATATTGTACGAAATTTTGTTATTGACTACTTTGCATCAAAGTCATTAATCACGCTTTTAAAACTAAACGGAATTGGACTTTAAAGAAAAATACCCCACCGAGTTTAAATACTACAAAATTAAAGGCACAAAAATATATATAAAGATCAGAGCAATTCTTGGGTCCTGCTACGAATTCATTCAGTTGATGGCTATCGCTCCAAAGATTATTTTTACGAGCAACCCAAGAGCATTCATATAATTTTGGTTTTCTCGCGCTTTTGTTTGCTCTTTTTTTCTCAACGAAGCGGCAAAACTATTCAGTGTTTACGTAAGATAAATTGTAGAAAATTTCCTCCATTTTATCACGAAAATACATTCTCGGCTATTAGTCAAATCATAGCGTATAATCAGGATATCGCGTCAAATCTTGAGAACGATAAATTCCGAGCGAGTAGTTCGTAGCTCGACTGTCCACTTTAACCCTCTACTGCGAGCTCTGCCTTATCCTCGCGCGCACCAACACACACACGTACGAAATCTTAGAAGCTGATGCTGCAGCAGCTCGTAAACGAGGGGAGTTCCAGGCTCTGCGGTGTAAGCTCACACGCACACACACCGCGGCTAACTACCTCCTAATATATCTACGTCACTGTGCGCCCAGGGACGTACGTAATACGTATACGTTGCAAGGGCTCTATTCTCTTCCTCGCACATCTTTCTTTCTTGCCCGACTCCCGGGTCCGATACGAGTCATAGAGGGATAGAAAAAGAGAGAAAGACAGAGAGAGAAACACACACATACACACACACACACGTACGCAGAAAGCCCAGAGAGCTCATTCATTGATTGCTTTTCTGGTACTTTTGCAAATTGCACACTGTCCCTCTCTTTTTCACGCAGCGACGCCGTTTAATTATAAAAGGACAACGAGACTAATTAAGCCGACAATAAATCACCCCCTGACCCTTTTCATCGCGCGGGATTTTTTCGACACCACCGCTGGGGGGGGGGGGTGGCCTAAGATGCTTAGAAACGACCACGGATGATGAAGAGAATAGATATACGTAAATGTATCCCACAAGTTGCGCAAAAGTGAAATACTTTGACCCAATTTAATTTTTTCGAAAATACCTATGACAAAAATACCTATGGTAAACGTGTAGTTAGGGTAAATGTCTCTCTTGTCGACCTTTTTATTCATGTTGTTGCATTCACAAAAAATTCTTTATAAAATTTATTCACTATTTTGTTTTTTATTAGTAACTTATTTTATTAGTAATTCTTAATCGTCAGCAGTATCTCCAAATCATGAGTTATATTCAACAAACTGTTTTAACATTACACAACTTTTTTTTTGAAAAAAAAAATCAACAGGAGTTATGACTTTTTCCAAATAATGCTGTAGTTTTTATCTGTTTGGTTGACTGAATTGCAATGCCGTTAATCTCAATCTAAGTAATCCGACAATAATCGTTAAAACGATAAAACGATTAGATACTTCTCTCGTCGGGGCAAGGTAAATAGTTTTACAATTGAATGCCACATACCACGTTCTTGATAGCTCATTAAACTTCTATACTCTGGCGATTCCCTTTAACGCGCGCACATACTCTAGCTTTTCTTCGTGTATAGTAGATAATTGATTTAAACTTGATATCAATATGGGGTGTGCTATTCGCAGCCAACCCTTCGTAAAAATGCCTACAAACGTATGCGGTATATATATATGTAGGAACAGCGGCGCACTTTAATTTTTATTGATTATTCTCTCCCTGGCGTGAATGGGCTCTTGACGTACATGAGCCCCGATGAGTGACATAATAAACTCTTGAAAAGTTAAACGAGGGAAATCAGTGCTTTCATCGACGACAGAATTAGTATAATAAAGCAACTAGACGATTAGGTGATGACAAATCAAGGGAGTGTCTCGCTGCTCGATAAAATCCTCAAACGAGTATACGAGAGCGTATACAGCACAGGCGGCCGTACACAGAGCCATATACTTGTCTGCGGCTGTATATCAAAATAATTAACATACATGTCATGCGAATCCGTGTACGCGTTTACGTGTAGCGGCCATAATAATGCGGGGGAGTGTGCGTTTACATGCGCTGCAGCTGATACACTGCGAGACAGAGAGAATATTGGAACGTGGTAAGCCAAGCTTATTCAACATTTACCTAACACACAGGCACAAACACAGACGCACACAGGAACGCGCGTGCAAACTCGAATTCAACCATGCACGACTATTAGCTAGATGTAATGCACCTGTTTGTTCAGTAAAGTATGATTTGGTGGTGACACACATACATGCGCGCGTACAGTCGACGACGAGAGAACTGCGTATGTGTACAATATATATGCGTGAACGCGTGCGCTCATATAGTCAAGTTGATTATTGTAATTGATTTTCGTTCGGTTGTAGCGCACTTTGCGGCCTATGCGCGTGCTGTATTTCCTCTAAATAGTACGACTGGTGCGGTTTTATAGCTTCGGTCCACTTTCGATTGCTGAAAACGACTGTTTCTCGTCTCTTGTCTTTCTTGCCGTAACTGAGAGCGCCTTACCTCGAAAATTTGCTACATTTGTCAATTTTATCCTTCGCTTCAAAATGTTCTTACAAAAATATACATTTTCATACACCCACGCGAGCGTACCTGCGTCACAACGGTATAAATGCATGGCAGGTTAATGCGACTGGTGCATAAAAATACTTGTACTCTTCCTCTTATATTGGCCCCAGACGTATTTTTTAGTTAAGCAAACTACCTGCAAAGGAACGTGACACCTATGTAGACATCAATCTTCGACGAAAGATTAACGGGGTCGACGGCGGCACTTGGCCATGTTGTGTACGCACATCGATCCTCCCAGCCCAAGGTTATATTATTTACTCGCTGCAACGTTGCAGAAAGTCAGGGCGCGCATAGAAATTTCTAATCCTGCATGAGGTAGTGTAAAAAGCGGGCGAAAATTATGCACCGGGGATGTAGCTGTTTCCGTTTGCCAGACGCTGCCAGCGGCGCGCGCGAGCGTTATATAACGATAACGCGACGAGCTCTATGTATCATTATTATCATCATTATCGTGCAGGACTGCCGAGCGAGCTGGCAACAGCTTTTACAGACGCGGAAAATATTTCGGGCGCAGCGCAGCTTGCAAACGACTACTGGAATTTCCGTTAAAATGAACTACCCTCGGTGGCCTGGGCCACCACCGCCGACGGTAAAGCAAGAGGGTAATTTCGAAGCGTAATTAAGGTTTTTGCGACGATATAGAAACTTTGCAGCTCTCTCTCTCTCTCTCACGCACGTATACAAGCTCATTTTATTTATATACTCGAGAGCTGTAGTTACGCGGGTTGCACGAAGCTCTCGTGTTCGTCATTGACATGTATTTCATGCACCTACGCGTACAGAGAAAATCGCTCTCGATTCGAAACTCAAATACTTGAATATTTTTCAATGTTTACCTGCGCACACGCAAAGAGTTGAAAAAAAAACAATTATTCGACGTATGAAAGAAAATTGAAAAGGGAGTGATAAATTGCGAGCGTGCGATGATTAGCGTTGTGTAATTAAATCGTTATATGGTTATCGGAAGCAATGTGTAGGGAAAGAAAGGGTCCCTGGCATTAGTAAAACCGATTACTCGAATAACAATCAAAGACATTTAGGTGAAACGAGAGGGAAAGTAATAAAAACGAAGTATCCGAGAGAGGGAGTTTGCAAAAAAAATACGTCTATATAAAGAAAGAAGGAAAACAAAAGTGCTGCTACTTCGTTAAAAAGTTGGACGGAGTCAAACGAAAAGAGTATAAATCTCTAAACTTGGTGAAAGAAGTGGAGAAACAAGAAGAAGGAAGAAGAAGAGGAGACGAATAAGGTGTAGAAAAGAATGAAAGAAAAGTGAGAGGTAAAGGGTAAAGTGTGTGTGTGTGTGTGTATAGTGCAAGAGAGAAAGAGAGAGAAAGAGAGAGAGAGAGCAGTGACATTGAAACAGAAAGTGCAAGCAGTCAGGAAGTTTTGCCCATAATATCCCAGAGAGTACTGAATAGCAAGTCAGCCGAGTAAAATCGTGTTTCGAATTCGGTTAAATTCTCTCTCTCTCTCTCTCTCTCTCCTCTCCCTCTACTATTATACTAAACTGCAAGAGAGTACGAGTATGCCAGCAACGAACGAGAGCGAAAGCTGAATACACACACACATAGAAAGAGAAAGAGAGACTCACATTGCCTCGTATAACCGAGCCATTACCATTATTATAACTTGATGTGACATGACGTAATGGTGTGTATGTGTGCGAATATATAGAATGAGCACTATGAATGGCTGCAGCGCGCAGTGAGAGATAGAGAGAGAAAAGCAACAAGTTGCCACTAAAAACTCTCGCTCTGAGAGTTCACTTCTATATCTCGCTCACTCGTTATAAGCGTATGTATACTTTTCTTCTTCCTATACTCTTTCCTGCGTCGCATGCGCTTCCTCGCTTTACCTACATACACACACCACTCGCACATGCACACGCATACAAAATGTATATTCAACGCTGCTACCGCTGCAGCCCATCCCCTTTGCTCGCTGCTGCTGCTGCTCACCCGATGTATAATAAAATATTATTCTTCTTTTCAGGAAAAAAAGAAGTACACGAAGAAGGAGAGATTATTCGCTCGGCGCGTATACGTAACTGTTCTCAATTATATGTATCCAGAATTACGTAAGCTGCATCCCTTTCACTTCCTCCTTCGTTTACTACTTTTCCGTCCCTTTTTCTTCCGTTTCTCTCCTCTTATTTGTAAATAAGTATGGGTGAGAAATTCGCATCCATCATTCGAGCAAATTCCTATTAGGATACAAATTCGATCTGTATCTTTTACAGTCGATTCGCTCTTTTTATGTATACGCAATATATACTCGCTTATATGCACTCTTCTCGCTGTCTTTCTTCTTATTCCTCGTGTGGCACACACACACACACACAGTGAATTCGTCCAACATAGTTACTGTTCTCTCACTCTCTCTCTCTCTCTCAATCACGTTCTTGGGATGCATTCCTCGAGATTCCAACTCGACTTATTGGCCTTTCCTTTTCTCCTCTCAATCCTTTTGCCTGCAGCTCGTATACATTATGTTCTATATACGTACATATGAATGTGTGTGTATACGCGTGCGCGTTTGTTTTATGGCTGTCGTTGTCCTTTCTGATTATGTGTTTATATTACACTTTCAACAGTTTACTCCTGCCACTTTGTCGTTTCGCTTTTTCTTTTTTCTTTGCTTCTCTTCTTACCTCTTTTTATTCGCTCTTATATCCACTTATATTCACGCTGTCAATAAATAATAATGCCTTTGTATGAATTCTATAAATTGATACTTATACAGTTAATTAAATTATCAGTGGTTTCACAAACTTAAGAATGACATAAAAAACGATTTAAATTTCCATTTACGTGGAATTTATACTTATTCAATTCATTGATCTCAAATTCAACGATCAACTGAATAAAGAAAAGACTCATGAAGCTATTTTGTCTCTTTATGCGATTACTTTTAATAAATAATAAACAATCGATTTGTATTAATTTTTACCTCACATAAAAATTAATTGCAAAATTAATTATTAACTCTCGAATAAATCGATTTCCAATCGTTCTTATAATTTCATAAAAATGTATGTACAAAACAGTATAAAGTTATCATGGTAGTAATTTAAAATTGAAAAAGAGCAAACGTTTAATAATTTCCTTCAATTTCGTTAAGAGAGAAATCCAGAAAGATAAAAGTCAGAGCACCTACACATGAATCAAAAAAAGTAGTAATCCAAGCTCCCTTTTCAAACTCATCGCCTTCGGAGTAATGTAGAGCGAGGGGCGAATTTAAAATCCATTTGTCATTTTGATTGTATAATTGAGTATAATGAAATTCAAGCCATTTCATAAAACGTGGTGATATAAGTGCCAGGTTGGAAAGTAGCCAATTAAATCATTTTGTCACGAGACAATAGGCAAAGAAATATATCGCTCAAAGGGCAATAACTTAATTTATTTTATACCCTTCTCAAACTCGAGACATGTAAGGCGGTGCATTTCGATGGAACTCATTTAAAAGTATTCACCGCTGCAGTATTTGATAACATTACGTTTTGGCAATATCAAAGTCGCACATTACGCATGCGTCGAGACCGCAAAAAATGTTACAGTCGTCATTTGGTCTGCGTCATTTACATCAACCCTTGCAGAGTTGGAGCACGATACGCGAATTTACAAAAGTCGCCGGCTGCGAATAGCAGCAATCATTAATACTATCCGCCAGGCTCTCTCCTTCCCAAAAACATCAGCAGCAGCAGCCGCTGCGGTAGGATAGCAGAGAAGCAAAAAAAAGAACGCACGTTGGGTGCAGCTCTCGCTCTCTCTCTCTCTCATTCGGAGCATAATCAGCGCGCGTATACGCGCGCTTGGACGGCAGAGGACTCGAGGGTGGTTGGTTGCAGTGAAAATCGATTTGCAGCCAGCCGCAAGTTAGGCTCGGCAACAGCAGCAGGAGCGCAGCTCGGGCACGCTCGTTAGCTGTTCCACGCAACCGAAACTCTGGACAAAACAAAAAACGACTACGACTTCGACGTCGGAGCTCGCTCTTTCTCTCTCTCTCTCTCTCTCTCTCTCTCTCTCTCTCTCTCTCTCTCTCTCTCGCTTCGCGCTCGCGCGAGTTGGCAACGACGAAAATGAGTATAAAAAAAAAAAATAAAGAAGAAAGGAGAAAGAAAACGAAGAACGAGTCCGGAAGAGGAGAAAGAGGTGCGCATACACACACACTCGCGGGGCCCCGAAGAGCGAGTGGCGCAGACTGCTGCAGGAGAATCAAAAATAATGAAAAGAAAAAGAGTGGCAAGGAGAGGCCGCGAGCAAACGAGCGAGGAGCGGGTAAGAGAGAGAGAGAGCTGTGCGCGTTCGATAATTCGTGCGCACAGATTGCAAATTGCTTTCGCCGAAGGCGTATCGATCGAACGGCTCTACTCTGTGCTTTGCTGCTGCTACTGCGTCGTCGTCGTCGTCGTCGTCGTCGTCGTCGTCGCTCTGTGTGTAGACGACGAAGCTCGTACATGTATACAGGGATATATAGCTCGATCCGGAGCTCGGAACCTAGGTAGAGAAATGACCGAGGCGTTGGCGGTGGAGGTTTACTCGCTAACAGGGAGCGAGTACAGAACTCGTGTCTGCAAATGTACGCGCGGGCATATACGTACGTACGGGTCTATAGAGACCATCGCAGACGAGTTCGCCTCGCGTAAGCTGCCGCACACGGCAAAGGTATATAGCTCCTTTTCTTTCTTTTTTTTTTTCATTTTGATTTCTCTGGCTCTGCTGCACATACCTCGAGCCTCGCTCGCGTATATACGTACACGCACAAGTGTATATGTGTGTGTGTGTGTGTGCTGCAGGTCTCTCGCATAGCATAGCACAGAGCTGCTGGCGTGCACTGCTCGCGAGAGAGTCTTTGTTCCCTTTGTGTCGATCTCGGGAAGCTTGGCTCTCTCTCTCTCTCGAGCTCTACGTACTATGTACTACCCCGACTCACAATATATATGTGTATGTGTGAGTGTATGTGAGTGCGAGTATATATATGTAGAGCTGATAGCCAACGCCGCCGAGCTGCAGTAGCAGCAGCAGCTATATACGTGCCAGCGCGTATATAAAAGCGCGCACGAGGCTATATAGCCTAGCAGCAGAGAGCCGCATTGCACCCAGGCTCGTAGCAGCAGCAGTAGCAGCTTGTGCACTACTATACCCTTGCTCGTTTTCTCTCTCTCTCTCTCTCTCTCTTTTCTGCTATATATATGCAGTATATATATACGCCACTAGCTCCAGGGGCTATATACACACGCGAAAACGCGCGCGCGGGCGACGCGCACCGCTGCCGCTGATGAGAACTATACGCGAGAGCTGCTGCTGCTGCTGCTGCTACTGCTGCACGTGCAAGCACAGAGCTCGGTTTAATTAAAGTTGCCGACCAAGGCGAGCGAGCGAATTTTGCTGCTGCCGCCGCTCGGAGCCGCGCTCCGCTGCCACTGCTGCCATCGTGAACTATATATTATATGGCTAAAGCCCAGGGAGGAGAGTGAGAGAGAGCAAACGAGAGAGCTTCCTTCTGCCAACGAAATTTCGAGTATAAGAGCAGCAGCAGCGCCAGCCGAGTTTGAGACATTTTTCATAGCGACTTTTTTTTGCTCCAGCTTTTTTTCTGACTTGCCTAGCGCACCGACGTCGAGCGAGTTAAGTGTATTGGAAAACGTCGCGCGATCGCGCGCCAACTGATATATAAAGGCGCCTCGCTAGATCTTTATAGAGCCTCGAGAAGCAGGTAGCAAGAAAAAAAAAAATAATACAGCTTTCATTACTGTAAACGTGATTTTTTCCGTGGCGCTAATGCCTCGACGCAAATGCATAAGAAGATATTTATTTCCAATTTCCGCGAGCAGCAGCACTAATAACGCCAAAGTTCGATAGCAGCCCCGCGTATATATAGAGACTGATTAATCCACGATCAACTTGCACAAGCTCGAGATTATATATATAAATGTATCTACAGCTCGGCTATATACAGGCTGGACGCTGGGGTATAGTCGCAGCCACCCGGAGCAAAAAAAAGCGGCAGTAAAAAAAGGAGCTTATATAAAGGAAGCGAGCGCGCATCGTCTACCCTTATACGCGTATATATATAACATCAGCTATACGTGTGCGCGAGGGTATGCGTGTGCCTGTGTACGCGCGTGTAGTACGTTTATGTATGTGTGTGTGTGTGTGTGTGTGAGTGTGGGAGAGAGCAACAGCGAAAATTGCACGAGGCCGCTGTTGCCGCCGCCTGCGCCCTGCTATACCGCTGTGTTGTGCGAGAGTACATAGTATATAGGAAAGAAAAAAAGGAGGGAAAAAGCGCGCGTGGAGCGAGTTCCGCGCTGTGCTGCTGCTGCTGCTGCCGCTGCTACTGCTACTGCAGCAGGTAGCCAGCGAAGCGAGTAATTCGCGACGGGTTTCCGCGCAAACGCGCAAATTATGCAGGGCGAGCGAGTGAGCTCGGCTCCGATAAACCAGCCAGCCAGCTACGACCAGGCTATATAGCTATATAGTTGCTACTGCTGCTGCTGCTGTTGCTACGCCAGCCGTGCTATATAGCTCGGTGAAACGCGCGCGAGCGAGGCTATGTATATAAGCTACGATGAGGGCGACGTCGGATGGTGCTGCTGCTGCTGCTGCTCGACCCTCCCTCGAGGAGCAAGCGAGAAATGGGGCTGCGACGCTTGTGCGTCTCTCTCTCTCTCTCTCTCTCTCTTTGTGCGAGTATGCACATACACACACACATATACATGCAACGACGTTTCTCGCGAGCGAAACTGGCGTACAGAGAGTGCTACATGCACGTATATTCGAGAACGCACACATACGCCGGGCCAGCAATCGAATTAATGCCAGCCTACAAATTGAACTTGCTCGCCATCGCAGTCTATACATATAGCTACGTGGCTGTAGTTATAGCTTTATATATATATATATAGTATATACACACGTACACAGGGTACACAGCGCAATGCGGTACGTGCATGTGTGCTTACTATATACCTACGGGTATGAGGTAGGTACAAGCGCTGCAACGCCGCGCCTGCGACTATCGATAATTAGACGACAGGGCCAGCGGCTCTCTCGACTCGGCAAATATAGCATGGCAGCTAACGCACAACACGGCCAGCAGTTCTACGCCTCGCTGGATTACTTATGCAGCGCATTACCTACCTACACCACGCATCTCTCTATAATTCAGCTGCTGCCACCGATGCATTTTTACAGATATATAAGATGCATCCTAGCGTCGAACTTTTGTGCGCCTTCGGAGCTTTGTCGGCTTTTTAGAGGCAAATATTGGCTCGCTGTACTTACTTAATAATCCGAGGCTCAGATATTACATATTGATGGAAGAACCATTAACGCGATTAATGACGTTAAATATACACCCCTACTTAGCCTCGGCAAAGCACAAAAGCTCTGCAAGCTCCATAAATACAAGAGCGAATAAATAGATTTAATTGAGTTACACGAGTCGAGTTCGAGTCACCGGGTTATTCGCCCTTTGCGCCGGTAAGTGACCTTGCCACTATATGAAATGATTACAAACTTTTGCATGGCACACGTACACGCGCATAGTACACATGCACGTATACAAGTGTTCAAATCGTTATAACGAGCTAATTGATCGAGCAAACGACCGAGAGAGAGAAAATTCCTCGACGCAATATCACTCGAGTTCGCTATCACCCTTTTACGACGTGCTGCTTTTATAATCCGACCGCTCGGAAAATCTCAATGTCTCTTTTATGTGTCACTATATACACGAGAATCGGTTACATAGCAATGGCCATAATTCAAGGGACGTTTGAAATTCTGAATCGGTCTGCAATGCTGCTTTTACGAGCAAATATTAAAGCCAAGTCAAAAAGAGAGACAGAGGAGTAACAGATTTTAGCCAAATTGTTCAATGAAATGTTGCAATTCCTATCGGCGTATTAATTCTGCATATAGATGCAGATGTTTGTAATTTTTTGTATTGTATATTTGTAGTTTTTTTTACACATCCATGTATGAATCAACATTATGAAATCTTTTTTACATCTTTGTATTAGTGCACAAATTTATATTGGTGAGTGTGTCAAGTCTCTACTGAAGGCTGAAACAAAGAAAAAGTGTATATTATTATACGAGCGCAAAAGTGCCAAGAATGAGGGAAGAAGTAGCGAACGAGAAGAAAGCGAGAGAATGAATAACGAGTGACTACCGGCCTGTATATGCTGATGCACTAAAGAGAGAGAGAGAGAGAGAGAGAGAGAGAGAGAGAGAGAGAGGAGAGAAAGAGAGACGTTTAACGTTCCGCGTAATCATCGTTATTCCCTCTTTTCTCCTCTCGTACGGGAGCTGGCCTACACGTACACGTTCGGTGCGTCCAATGTACTTTGGAACGAGCTCGCAAATTGTTTTTACATTCCGTATCCTCGAGTCTAGCCCAGCTCTCCGACCCGATCGTAAAGCCGTATAATAGCTGAAAATGATATTCCTAGCGCGAGCTTGCATATACATATTTATTGTATTTAGCCGTCGAACACTCGAGCTTTTATCGAGCGAATTTGCTTTCGCTTTTTCGTCGGCGCACGTTCTTTATATTTACATTAAATTTGCGTAATACAACGATTATGAAGTGCTGCTGCTGCTGCCGCCGTCGCTGCTCTGCTACTCTGTGGTTGGAAGCGAAAAAGTTTAAAAGTGAATAAAAGTGAAAATCACTACTTTTATATAGGCGTGCAACAAGTGTATTTTGATAAAGTGCGTCATACAGCGTAGTGAATTGATGTATAGTCGGAGCAGTGGCAGCACTGCGCTGTGTAGCAATCGATTAAACGCTTTTCGGATGACTTGATTTTCAATTTCACTCAATTATTTTTCTTCTTGCCAGGCAACTTTATGCGAGTAATTTTTCGTCTACCCTACACTCAAAAGTATTACGCGTTGGCGAATCGAGCGCTATTATGTAATTACGGAGTGCTCGGGTGTACGTCTCATTCGAGATGCATCGCGCACTCTCGAGAGCGAGAAAAGAAAAAAGAAAGAGGGAGAGGGAGAGAGAGAATCGACGTCGTTCGCGGTCGCAATTGCAAAAGCAGTGCTCGGTTATCAGTATAATAAAACGTCCGCCTCGCGAGCGGGTCGTGACCGGAAATGCCGTTCGAACCGGAAGCGGCCGATTGCCGCCCGCAACAATATCACATGTGTGCATGTGTGTAGTATGTCTGTGTGTGTGTGTGTGTGTGTCTGCGTGCACACTACGTAAGTAACGGCATCGTTGCGCGCGCGAGGCGAACACGGTCGCGATTCGCTGAAAAAAAATTTGCATCTCTAGAGGCTCGAGATTTATGACACATATGTGCTTATATAGAGCCAAAGCTCGTGTGAAATAGCATCGATTGAATGGCTGGCAGCGCGACGCGACCGACATCTAGAATTTTATCTGATTTTCGAGAATTAATGTTTTCCTTCTATGCGAGATCATGTAAGAAAGTAGATGCCAAAGAGATGATTGATCAATCGTAGAAGTGTGCGTGAGTTTCATATATCTCGCAAGCATTTGAACTCATCTGAAGTGTTTACATACGCGCATGCTACTTGTTACTTTTCTGCCGCAGTTTACTGAGATTAAATACAGAAAGGAAAACCATTTTAACGACTTTTTGCTCGTAATTTCCGAAAAAAGCGAAAGTAAACACCATAAAAAGCATGAATGAGAAAGATCATGTAATAAAAATACTCGAGAAATGTACACGGTTTTCGGTTTTACAAACTTGGTGGTTACTTGTTTATGGAGCTCTGGGCAGCGATGTTTTCGTTTTGATAAGTGGAAAAGGCAACGCGAGAAGGATTGCTCTCGATATGACCATCCACATAAATGTGCGCGGCATAATATATAATATACATTCATGCAGATGTATTTGGGTAAGAGGAGGCGCTTTTTCAGTGATGGCAACTCGGCGGAAATTCCAAGGCGAAATTGGCTTGTGCGCTGGTGTGGCTATACTACGTGCACTGGAGCTTCGCCGTCGCTATACTCGCGACAAACTCCCTGGAGGAACTCGTCTCTCTCTCTCTCTCTCTCTCGCTCCTTCTCCTCACTGCTGCTGCTGGCTCTTGCTCGCTTTCAGGCGCGTCTAATCCTCCAATTTGGCCTCGCTCGGCTTTCGCGTTCGTACGACGTCGCACTACTGCGCGCATATATATTCGCTACTGCAAGTGTGAGTGTCGAGTTCATGTGTACGTACACACAAACTCACACACACACATACACACACACGTACACATAGGTTGGCTCGCGCGGGAATCGAGCGAAGCAGAGAGAAATGGCCCAGGATGCTGGCGTTGTTAAGCTCGTGTTCAGTAGCCAGCCGACGCAGTTGGCTCGTCGGTATGTGTGCGAGCGTGTATACGTATTTGCATGGACCCATGTGTACGTGTGTATGGGTGTATGGGTGTGCACGTAGGGATATATGCGCGTGTGAATGCGCCTAGAACGGACCGATAGGGATTTACGAGCGGTTTCGGGGCAATCGCGAATAGAGATTAGGCCGGTAATTAACTATGGATCTACTACTGCTGCAGCACACGCGCATCTACACACACAGACAAACATAGACAGCGAGAGCAAGAGAGAGACTCGTACATAGACAGCTACGGATGAGAGAAAGAGAGAGAATCGGAGCGAAGCACACAAAGAGTCGAGTCGGTGGCGGTGGCGGTGGCGGCGGCGGCGGCAGGAGCTTGATGAATAGTGCAGCGCGAGCGGGCATATACTAAACTGCACGAGCAGGACAGAGAACGAGCGAATATTCACTGGACCGAGTTGGCGTTCGTATACCAACACATACGTACGTGTGTCTATATGTAGCATCGGAGTTTTTGCCTGATCTCGTGAGTGCAGTTGCGAGAGAGGAGTCAGGCTGCCTTCGTTTCTTAATTAAGTTGTGTATACGTACGTATAAAGAGAGGGAGGGAGATGCGTACGTACACTCAGAATGGACCGACTGAATCCGACTGCCTGTATAACGTACAGTATACGCAGGGTTGTGGCAACGCACAGCACACACACACAGTAAATAAGCTTCGCCTACTATTACAGGCGTCGGGAATTGTTGGCCGGCGATTTTAATCGGAGTAAGATGAATTTTAAGAGGAGGCACGGATAGGGGAGAAAGAGCTTTTCAATTAGCATCGTATTAATGGAAATTGTTACTCGCTTTGACAGTGTCGGGCGTTTCTTCGAAATGCTTAACGCACCGTCTCCGCGAGCTGCAATTTGACAAATCGGTCTCCTCACTTTGGCGGCCAGCAGCTATACCGTATATTACTCTCTTTCTCTCTCAGCTCTCCTCTTTTCTCTCTAAGGCCTCTGTGTGCGTGGCGCGTCTGCCAAAATATCTCGCTGGTGCAGCTGCCGCCGCGGCTCGCGACTGCTCGCTCGTAAATATATATACTCGCGCATAATTGACCAGCTCGCGACTACAAAATGCCAGCGTAGCAACGGCCGCCGGTGCATATTACGGCGTCCGTGGGCTGCTAAGCAAATATAGATAGGTCGAGAGCGCGCGACTCGGCGCGACTACTGGCATTTTTCTCCTTCCGCATCTCTGGCCATGCAGTGCATGTGCGGCGCAGTGTTTGTGGTGGCGCAGAGGCAGTGGCTTTGAATTCTGCTGCTGCAGCCGCGCCAACTGTGCTATCCAGTCGCTCGCGAATATAATATATAATACTGCATGCACACAGACATAAAGGTAGTGCACGTCCACACGTACGCCTTACGTGCACAAAGTGATCCCGAAGGCTATGCAGCAGTCGACCAGGCACATGCACACACGGTACACACGCACACAGACGCGAGCCAGGCCACTGGCATGGAAGCAGGCAGGCGTGCACACACACACACACACGTGTGCGCGAGTATTATACGTGGCGCAAATATAGGTATACGCGAAGCATTGCACGAGCAGCCCTCGCTGCCGCGGTAGCTTTACTTATATATATATATATATGTATGTAGACGCGATATACACGAGTCGAGAGAGAGAGAAAACGGGGGGAGCTCGCGACGTCGGCAGCAGCAGCTCTAGCTCGCGCTCCACTTACGCGAGAAGCCTCCCCCTGCAGTTCTGGCTCGCTCGTTTTCCTTCCAACACTTGCCTCGCTTTTGCATATATATACCTATACACATACACACATACTCCTATGTAGCAGCTACGTATATACTATATACGTAAGCTCGCCCGAGAGAGCAAGAGAGAGAGAGAGAGGGTATGTAATATGTATAGCATAACGCGAAGGCGAACTCGCTCGCACTCGCGTCCATGTGCGCGTGTATGTGAGCGTGCAAAGCTATAGGTGCATAATGTAGGAGAAACCGAGAGAGGCTTATAGGTACGCGTATACACACATACAAACGCGCACACGGCCATGGGGAGATACGCAGCCAGCGCAGACATACACACGTACGTGCGGAGCGAGCGAGGCGAAGGCAAAGCTCTGGCGCCCGGCGACGTGCCTGGCATCGACTTCGTAGTCCTCTGCTGCCTCTGCCTCTGCTGCTGCTGCTGCTGCTTCGTCTACTCTCGAACGTGCACATAACATAAACGTACACATGCGAGCGCACACGTATATATATACGCAAAATACACGAATTTTCCACACAGAGTTAGGGTATGGTTGTGTGG
Source organism: Trichogramma dendrolimi (assembly GCA_034770305.1). Lineage (NCBI taxonomy): Eukaryota > Metazoa > Arthropoda > Insecta > Hymenoptera > Trichogrammatidae > Trichogramma > Trichogramma dendrolimi. Next base: position 263,220 of record JAPMIB010000149.1, on the reverse strand, counting down.
GTGGGCGCGCAATAGGTGCCTATGTATATACGTAGCGCATACATATGCAGGGCACATGCAAGTGGCGGCGGCGGCAGGTATAACAACGTCGCGCGCGCGTTAGGTACTCTCGGTGGCCCCGTAAAACCGGCGCTATTCCGCCGTTGTATCCTAGGGCTAGATCGACGCCTAATTCTGAGCGCCGATGTACCTCGGCGAACCTGCAGCTATATGTACCTACGCATGCATGCACACCCGCACAACTACGTTATTATACGCGTACACGTGTGGATATACGTTATATTATGTGTGCGTGTGTGTGTATTTGCGCGCGTGGATAACGGTTGCCTCGCGTAGCTGCGTATACTCCAGTACCGCGCACATATACACTCGCACACAAAGACGTAGTAGCTAGCAGCAGTAGCAGCGTTGCTGCAGTCATTGCGTGGGTGAAAGCTGCCTGCGCGGTCGCCGCTGCTGCTGCTGCCGACGCCACTCCAACGGAATATATAGCCTTTGTCGTGCGAATTAAATGAGAACGCGGGCACCGGTAGCAGCAGCGGCAGCGGCAGCTATATACCTCGCGCGCGCAAAAGCTTCTCTCTCTCTCTCTCACTTGCCTCGCATATATATTCGCCCTGGCTGTACATACGTGTGTACGTGTATGCGAGACTATGTATGTACGAGCTGCTGTGCAAGTGTAAAGGTGTGCGCGACGCTCGCTACTCTCGAGTATGCACTTCGAGTGGGTCGTTGAACTGTTTTTTTGTCTCGTTTCAGCAGCGTCGTCGTCGTTGTCGCAGCAGCAGCAGCAACCAACGCCACCCCACCCCCATGGCCCTGCCAAAGCTCGAGCGACTCGACCAAGCGTGACGATTACTTTCGGGACTCGAGTATCGTAATTGTCGCGGACAATTATCCTGTGTACTGCGCCTAACCAAGCGACCAACTGGACGCCGAGATACTCCAAAGTCAGTGGTTGATCTCGTTGAGGACTTTGACGCTTCGAGCTTTAAAACGATTGTTGACTCGTGTATTAGAACAAGTAGAAATAGAATCGATATATCCCCAGCAAGTACATTAGGAAACAATGAGACTGTTTGATGTTAGTTTTCCTTTATCCTTGGGCGCAAATGAAAAGTTTAAAAAGTGCGATATTCGAGCTGCAAAACGGAGCCGAGTTTCATCGTGAACGCAACACCAAAGACGAGGAGGAACCTCATTAAAAACTCATGCCAAAAAGATCGAGCTTGTTCTCTCTCTCTCTCATTCTGTTGCATCTATATCTCTCCGCGAAATCCGTCGAAGGTATACATCTCTCGTTTCGGATTATATACACGTATATATAAGCGGGCATATCGGAGCATCAGGCGGAGTGGAATCAGCGAGCCAGCGACTTCTCGTTGCTGCTAATGCTGCCGCTGTCTCGCGATATTCGGCCGAGCATTATTAATATCGCGTCTCGCTGTCTCTCTACCCTCGGCCGCCAAGCCTCGAGACTCGAGTTTATCTCTATATAGATATATAATAAAATATAGAGTTCTCGCGCGAGCTCGCCTCTCGAGTCTCTTTTGCGTGTTCAGCTTACTGGCGCACGACGACGACGACTATAGAGACCACGAAAGTGAGGCGGCGGCGGCGACGGCAGCGTTCGTTATTATCGCGGGGACGGCGGCCGTTACTTCTCTTCGTTCCTTTTTTCTTCCTCGCCTCGGCGTAATTTCTCGTGAGCGCGGAGCAGTGGTGGCGGCGGCGGCGGCGGCGGCCCCTCTTGTACGCTTCCGCGAGCGCTTTTGTACTCTCTCTCTCTCTTACTGCTTCGCTGCTGGCTCTATACGCGCGCGTATGTTTGCCCGACGATTTTATCCTCCGGAAATTTCTCGCTCGCTAGGCGTGTGCGCGCGTGAGCCGAGAGCGAAAAAGACCGAGAGAGAGAAAGAGAGAGAGAGAGAGAAAAATACGTGGCTGGCTGGCTGATGGCCTGCTGTGGCGTGACGACTGTGCGACGACCAGCTCGCGGGAATTCGCGCGTCGAGGCACGTTTATACATATTATACTTATTATATTCTGGCGGCGTCGCCGTAGCTAGCTTTGGGTTAGCTCGCGAGAGGCAGTTTGTCCAAACCTTGAGTCGTTCTCTCATCTCTACTCGTGCGGATCCATATTATATCTATACGTGAGTCTGCGAGCGCGTGTGTGTACTTAAGCGAGTTTGCTCTCGAAAAAGTATAGCAGTGCAGCAGCAGGCATAGTTCGCCGCGATTTCTTTTCTCGCGATTCCAGCTTATAAGCTTGGTTCGCTCGCAGCGCGTTTGCTCGACCATTTTCAAACTCTCGTAAATTTCGAGGCAATTTTCCCAACCCGAGTTGGCGCGTTTATATATACATATAGCTCCTCGCTCGAGTTCGATTTATTTTTCAAGCGCAGAGCTCGCTCTCGTGGCGCAGCAGCAGCAGCAGCAGCAGCTGCATCGAGCTCGCGAGTATATAGAAGTAAAAAAAAAAAGAAAAAAATACGCGCCTGCCTCTGCACGTATAGGCTACAAAGAGTAGAGCGAGAGAGGCAACGAGACGACGAGCAGCAGCAGCAGCACTCGAGTGAATAAACAACGAGGCTTGCAGCGGCATTTCGCGAATACCCGCAGCGAATTCATTAGCAAGCTGCGAACGTGCAGGACGCGCCGCGCGCTTTTGGTCAGCCTGCAGCAGCGCTCGCGAATTTTCATTGCTGATGCTGCCGCCGCCGCTCGCTCGTGCACATATACAGGCATACGCGGCCCCACACACACATATATATATATATATCGGCAATTAGGCTGTAACGTGTCATTTTAAAAGACAGGGGCGCAGGCACAGGGGCTACAGGCTATGCTGCTATAGAGAAGCGCATGTATATGTGCGCGCGCGTATACTTTTATTTTCTCTCTCTCTCTCCCCTATATCTCTCTCTGCGCTCTCGGCACGACGCGAAAATATATTTCGCGCGCGATTCGCAGCGGGGTGCAGTCGTGCTGCAAGTGTGTGTGCGTGTGTTCGTATATGCGCGCGGCAAGCACTCTAACGCGCGTACGTGTCTGCAGTATAGCGCGAAGCCGACTTCTATCTCGCTCTCTCGTGCTGCTCCGAAGAGAAAGAGAGCCAACTGCACATTTATGTATCGCAGCGTACACCCATTGCTCGACGGGTGTCTGTGTGTGTGCGCGCGCATGGGCGTAATTTTCGATGTTTTGTTAGCGGAATTTTGTTAATTAACTCTCCTGTTACGATGAACGTGTGGAAAATATATATATCTACGTAGGTATATAGTGGGGAACGAGCGCGAGGCAGTATATAGATGCGTATAGGTTTTCACGAGCTCGCGGGAGCGAGAATTGCCCGTTTTTGTTTCAATTATAAAAGAATTTAATTGGAAATTCATGCTTTGTAGCATGTATGTGTGTGCGTATATGTACGTGCTGTAGGTATACTCTATAGCAGCCGAGCGCGGATATATTTTACGTGGATCGCTCGCGCAATAATTATTGTTATTATTCGGGGCTACGAGCGAGGTAGGCGCGCGTACGCCGCCGTACATATATATACGCGTACACCACCGTGGGCGTGCGGGACCGAGGAAACGCGAAAAACTCATCGAAACTCGATTGTCATAATGGCAGGCGCGGGCAAATTGGGAAGTATTTAATGGCGAGAGCGTTTCCATTAAATACTCCCCCCCGGCCGACTGACGAACGCCGCGCAAAACTCCAGCTCGAGCTTTAGCGTAATTTACGCGGCAGCCCCCGTAAGATATTATATACACATTTTGGCGTCTCTTTGTGTCGGTTGAGCTTTTGCAGCTAGTAGTGTAGGCCGCCAGCCACCGTCTCTGGGGCTGCACATCGGCAGCTCGAGGACCGAAAATCGAAACGACTCTCGACGATGGTCTACGTGCAGATACGCGAGCGCAGCAGAGCTCCGTGCGTTTATCGAATTCTATCACGCACTCGGCTTTGCTCGCGACGCTCCGCCGTGAAACTGCTATGCGAGCCGCCGCCGCCGCCGTCTCCTTTTCCAGCTCTAATTTCGCTGTCCGTGCTCGCCTTCCCTTGCCTTTATCCGTCCAGTGACGCGCATAGCAGCAGCAGCGGCAGTCGTTCTCATTTTCAGCGAGAAAATATATATATTTATTGTATGGTATATACACGCAGCAGCAGCAGCTGGACGGCGAAGATGATAATAATCATGATAAAAGAAGAGTCGAGCTGACTTGTGGCATAATATAGCTATATAGGATACGCGGAGCAGCCGAGGGTATTATATAGAAGGAGAGACGAGCCTGCAGAGAGCAGCACACGGCTCACGAGCGAACGCGGCAAGAGCGAGGCTCGAGGGCAGATCTTGCGTGCGACGCGCGACATCACGCGCGCAACTTGCCAGATATAAGCTCGAGTCGATCCTCCGGACGCGCGTTATTTTCTCTCTCTCCCTCTTATTCTCTGTCTGTCGCTCGGCTCCTCCATTCCCCTCGCGTGCGGCCAAAAAGAAATTCGCGCTCCCGGCCTATACGTGCTATCCGCACGCAGGAGCACGCGCGTATATACGTATATAAACACACGCGCGGAGGGAAAAACGAGGCCACTAAGAAGCCAGAGAAAAAATAAGCGCGCGCGACTCGGAGCGAGGCAAGAAAAAGGATGAAATTTAAAAAAAACGGACGCAGGCACGCGTGTGTATACTTTTACACACGCACAAGTAGCCGTATATAGATACGTGCTTTACACACGCATACATATAAGTTTATAGGTAGCTATATATATCGGAGCACAAAAGAGCGAGGCGTGCGCGCGCGCGTGAATTTATCGCCATCAGCGCGCACAGCCTTTCCGCAGTAGGTAGGTATATGCATAACGCTCGCTTTCTATGCCGCTACGTGTAGTGTGCGTGTGGCTGTGTCGAGCCCGGAGTACAGCGCTTTAATGTGTGTGTGTGTGTGTGTGCGTGCCTTGTACACGTATATACCTTATATACGTAGCTACGCATTGTGCACTGTCCGAACGCAGAGAAAGAGAGAGAGAAGAGTAGAGCAGCTAATGGCTCGTTGGCTATATGTGCTCGTAGGGGATGCAGCCGATGCGGCCGCGCATTTATGCACGCGCAGTTCGGATACCGGCTGACACGATACGCTCGCGCTGATAAAGCTCCGCATATATAGCCATTTTCACCCTTGTAACTTTGGAATTTGTGCCTAAACTTTTTTTTCTTCTTTATATATATATTATATTTATCCCGCGCGTTACACCTCGCCAGCCCTGCCGAGTACGAATTCTGTGTAACAACCGAGTAGAGCAGTACTCGCGTAACCCCAGTCCGAATATTACGGCCAAAAAACCCGGCCCCCGTCTACATAGTACAAAGTATCGTACGCAGTTGGCTTCAATGCGGGGGATAGGATAGCGCGTGGCTGCCTCGCGCGTAAACAACGTCAAGGGCAGCGGATGAAAAATTGCCCGATTTGACGTTCCGATTACGTGGACTTCTTCGCGCGCTCGCTCGCTCGCGACAACCCAGCACGCCGCGCATCCAGCCGTGCCTGCGAGATGGACGTTGTTTCTTTATTCTTTTCCCTCCTTTTGTTGTTGTTGTTGTTGTTGTTGTTGTTATTAATATGCCATCGTTGGGCGACTCTCGCTCCGAAAAAAACCGTTGATCGCACCGCCAACCACCGCCGCCTGTGCGGCACACACACCGTGTCGTCGTCTTTTATGTATCGATCCTATTCTTGCGCTCCTTTTTTCTCGCTCTCTCGCGTATATATAGCCCAAGCCTCGGCTGTTATTGTACGCGCGCGCATATATATGTGCGAGAGAGCTGCTCACACGAGCGAGAATTGCAAAATAGAACTTAGCCGCAAACAGCGTCTGAAAATGACTGCCTATTTATCACAGAAATATAATGTAATGCGGTGTCCTTTGCCAGCGGCGTATATAGGAAGCAAGAAAGCAGCCACCAAGTTCGCGCGCAGAGTCGACAGAGTCGCGGAGAGGCTATTTGAAATTCACGCACTGTAAATCCTCGCCCGCCATCCATCCCACATATATATACGCGCTATATCCTACTATGCATACTGTGCATACTCTCAACGCGCTCGTGCGAGGCAATTCTTCATTTTTCCCAGTTTGAACGATCGCGAGCACTTTGTACCTAATCAATTCTAGCGTGTAATCCTTAATAATAATCCTTGCGCGCGCGCCCGGCATTACTGAGCTTTCGAATGATAAACGCCCAGGAGTATCCATTAATGCGAGTGAAAGCTCCCCACTAGTAATTACCTTTTTCAAGTTTTTCTTTCTCTCTTGTCCGCAGACTGGAAATGGCCGTATTGACTCTCTGCCTCGGCTCTTCGTATATAGCTCATTGAATTTGCCCGTACCTTCTCTCTCTCTCGCCTTTACTCTCCGAAGGACAGGTATACCGTCCCCGCAAAGTCATCGCTCGTTGCATATAATAGAGTCGCTGATTTCAGAGCACGGATAGCATCTCATTATAAACCGCCGGAGCAAGCAGCCCTGTTCTACACACGTATACTCCGCGTGTATATAATGTACACGTGCACGCAAAAGCGATCAATTACCAAATTTCAGCCGCTATCTTCCACTTCTGGCCGTGGCGGATCGGCGATATTGAAATAGTCGACGCTGAGAGCGTTGAAAATTCCATTTTTTAATATTTTCTACGGGGAGAGAGAGAGAGAGCTAGAAAAATAAAATCGCAGCACGATCGTGATCTCGTGGCGCTGCAAACAGGGAGCTTGCACGCCTCGTCGCTGGAGAAAATGAGGAAAAAACATCGAGTTATCGTTCTTTAATCATCGGGCGCGTTATTCGAGCGATTTCTCGGACCCCACCCCGTCAATGTCATATAGTCGTCGGAGACTCAGAGAACGCGAGGCGGCTGCACGATCCGACTCTACAGCGCGTATATAGCGACGCGGAAGGGGATAAAAGAAAAAAAATCGACGAAAAGCTCAGAGTCGTTCCTTTTTACGCAGCGTAAACCTTCTCGATTTTCCTTCGGGCGGCGGCGGCGGCGGCGGCAGCTATACTATACCATACTATCGCTTTTTTTCCTCTCGTCGCTTCGTACACTTGCCTGCGTCCAGGCACACTTGCGCGCCTTACTTGCGAGATTGAGGCGCGTCATGTCGTCGTCCCTCGCCTATATATACACGTGCGCTTTCCGCCCCAATATGAGAGAGAGAGAGAGAGAGAGAGAAAGAGATGGAACTGAAGCTAGAGAGCTGGATACACCCTTCGGTATAGAATAGCAACGACGGCGGCGGCAGCAGCGACAGCAGGAAAGGCTAAGGTGTTGGCTCTGGCATTATATACGTGTGTGTGTATGTCTATATATAGTGCCTGGTGGCAGCTACGCGCAAATATGAATGTATATATTTATACACATGTATAGGTAGACTACACACACTACGAGCTAAGCGAGGGAGAGAGCACGGACGACGCGGCTTGCATACAACGAGGTCGCAGGCGCGCGAGCGAGATAACGTCGCAGGCGGCTGATGCTGCTGCTGCTGTTGCTAGTATATATGCCCAGAGAGCTCGCTTTCCTGTTGCCATCGCTGTGCTCCTCTTGCTCTCTGCAGTATATGCATAATTTTGCATGTAGATTGGCCCTACGAAGCGAAGAGAGAGAACGAGAGGAAGAGAGAGAAAGTTCGACACTTTGCGTATGTGTTTGCACGAAATATACTTTAGCTGGAAAAATTCTTGCACAGCGATGTGACTTGCCACGAATGCGTGGCGGATATGCTATAAGATATAAATGAATTTCGATGACTTCTGGGAGAAAGGATTAATCGACGGGGATTTGACGTTTTTCCCTCCCCTTCGTGATTCACTTTGCACGTAGGCGCGGACGGTCTTTAAAAGATTCACGCTCATTCACTCCGCTAATACACAATAATGTTGCCGCGTAAGGCGTATCCATCATTTACGCGCATAAAGATACATAATATGGATTTCGGAGTTATTTAAAGCTACCGAGGCCCGCCCGTGTACTCTACCACCGGTGGTGACACACTCCGTAAAGTCGCTTATATTCGGCTACGTCGAGGGAGAGCAAAGAGAAAATCCGCTCGCCCTTAATAAAAGGTCAATTGCATTTTTTGTACGTCCACACCTAAACTGTGCGCACCGCAAACGTAACAATAAATCTAAAGAGCCGCGCCGCGCCCAGTTCAGCTTTTAGCGAGCGCGCGCGATCTCTCGTCGTCGGGCATTTTATTTCTCTGCCTCGACCATTGTCATCCCCGCACTGTAACTCTGATTTTTCAGCGGCTTTTCTCAAATGGAGGCAACGCATTTACAGCTCAAGGAGTCACGGATTGTCGAGGCATCGACTTCCACGAATTACGCACCTATATACCTTTTGCCAACGCACACAAAGTATTCACCTATAACGCGCTTTAAGGTTTTAATCTGCAGGCGCGAATAAAAAATCCAGAGACATCACGACAGTCCCTGCTCCAGAGCAGTAAGATTTGTTTCAGCTGCGTATATAATATAATACGAGCTCTACAAAAGAAAGGTTGAAATATAGGAGCTGTGTGTGGTCGTGGGCCTCGACTATGATCAGTATTGACCAGCTATAATCACAATGTAATCGATCGATTCCCATTCGCATATGTCGCGCAGAAATTTGTCAGCTGTGTCGAAAGACTTGAAATCAGCGCGTGTATACTTAGGTGCGTGATAAATTGCATCAAACAGCCCCAAGGGTTCTCATTTGAGTTAAATTGTAAAAATGACCAGATAATTGAGCGTAGGATAAATCTAATCGGATGAAAATCAACCGGAGTAGCAGTGGCTCTTTAACTTGTGCAAAACATACACTGAAAGAAATAACCATACTGCATCATGAAAACGGCTTTGCTTGGCTCAAGAAATACCAAAAATCTTGAGACAGGCTAAAATTTAGCCTGACACAGTGCAAGAGTGACCGTGAGTCTGTGCGGCAATGACTCGCGACTGGGCCATCGCAATTTCGTGTTCAGGTGGACGTTAAGTGTGTATTGCAATAGCGCACACATATGCACACATATTCGCTCTAATAGGCCAGCTCTCGGTCTCGCACGGGGCGCTCCATTGTTACTTTACGTTTTGCGAGTTTGTGTGTCCCGTGTTACGTGTTTATACTTGTAACTGCCTCGCGCGACTTGAGCTCGTCGGTACGCACACACACAATGGTTCATAAGTGCCCCCCCGTGCGCGCTCCGCCGCCGAAGAGTATTAAAGCTGTTAACTGGAAACTCGATAACTCGCGCGCGAGCACCGACAATTACACAATCGAGCGCGAGCGATTAAAGCTTCGGAAACTTTGGAAATAATCGCGGCCGTGAGAGAAATCGAGAATTGCAGGTACTCCACTACTGTACGCGTCGTGCGCGCGATGAATTTCGAAATTTTGCCCCGAGATTCGTTGCGCGGCACTCGGAATCGATGACTCATTTCTGCGATATGTCGCGCGTACACCGTGCCCAATTCATCTGCGCTCTATATCCTCCCTTTCAGCGCGCGCGCGTGTCATCGTAATATTCCTTCTCTCTCTCTCACTCTGGTGAGCAGAGCTATCTGGCGTTCTACCTCCATATAGATATACAAACGCGAAGAAAGCCAAGCAAGCTGCGAAATAAAAGGAAGGAAAAGCTGCGATGGTGGCCTCCCTCTCTCTCTCTCTCTCTCTCTCTCTCTCGTTCGCGTTCACAATATTCCGCGCCGAAAATCCAGAGCTCTTTTGTACGACGCAGCTCGAATATATATCTAGCCAGGCACTCGCGTGTACGTACGAGCGGCTCGTTTTACATGGCAGCTCGCGGCAAAAACTCGTCCCTAGATATTTTCCTCTCTCTCTCGTATACTCTCGCTCGCTTCGTCGTCTTTTTTAGGTGGGCTTGAGGCCTTTTTTTGTGTCTCTTGCCTCGCTCGAGCTCGCGTGTGTATATATGGCATGTGACCCGAGCAAACGATAAAGAGCCGAGAGAGAGACTCGCTTCCCCGGTCTCGCGCACGCTCCTCCTCATTATGACTTGAGAGGACTAGCGCACGAGGATGACGAAGGTTGCTGCTGCTAAGCCAGCGTCGCCATCGTACTTTGAAATTCTACGCGTGTATGCGCTCTCGCGTCTGTTGAGTTAGATATTACGGCCCCGGCAAGATGGATACCTTTTTTACGAGTACGTGTACGTGTGGCCAACGGGGCTCGCTTCAATAAGGATTTTAGCTTACGAGTACCACTGAGTAATATCTTAGCTCATTATTGTATCGCTTACCATACGCATGGGCATTTTTAAAGGGCCAGGCAAGCTGCTCACGAGCGCCTGCGTGTCTACAAAAAAAACTATTATAATGGATGTAGATCCACGGCTGCACTCGTCGACAAGCTAAAAAGATGGGTTAAGCTGTCTCGATCATTTTTCAATTGTCATATTTAAAGGATGCTTCGTTACGCTTCGTACCTATACCGTAAAAACATCTTATAAACATCTTCAAATTCGCCCCTTTGCTCGTTGTACACGCACGGGAAAAAAATGCCTTTTTCTGAAGATGGAACTTTTTCCGCTGGTTAAGCTTGTAATTGGACTAACAGAATCGAAACTTTCGGGATTATTTACGTTTAGCGATACTTTGCGGTTAACTCAATTTTTCTCCCTTTTTACTTTTGCCCGAATCTGTATTGACCTCGAGTCCAGTCCTGAAAAGTCAAAACGCATCGCGAACATCAGAGTCCGAGCACAATGACAAGTGGCTTTTTTTCTCTAGCTTTTTCTCTCTCTCTCTTTCTCTCATTCAACGATATTTTTTCCATACAGCTGACAAAGCTCACAACGACGTCGATACACACAAAGCCGTGACTTTTTTCTCTTCTTTCTGCCTATCCGTATACCTACACAACGACGCGAAAAGTCATATCATCGCAAAGTACGAGCATATATACGCACAGTAGCCATACACGCACGTGCATACGTACATAAGTATAACGTACAAAAGCCAAGAGACGCGACGACGACTTTCGTTATATATGCACATACGTGAAGCGGCGAATACCGCCAATTTTAATCGCTACCGAGGCAAGACTGAGGGAGAGTTTCTTTTTTTTCGTACCACAACAAGCGCATTTTTCGCGCATCCCATCTGCCGTTAGCGAGGAATTTTTTCGAGCTCGCCAAGCCCTTTTCGGAGTCTCGACGTGAAACCCAAATTTCTTTTTTCCTTTTAAAATACTGTACTTGGATTATCCAACGAAAAACTACTATCCGGGTACGATGTGAGTTTAATCGCGAGCAGAGCTGCGTAAAAAGCAGATAAATATTATTGGCCAACATATTTGAGTTGATTTTACATGCGTTTTAGTATAACTATCAATAATGGTTAGTACACATTTGAATATATGTAAGCGTGACAAAAACAAATTTGAACTTGAAACTAGATTCGCTATAGCTGAGTGAAAACTCGTTACATGATGTACAAAGCCGACTATTACGTAAGCGTCATCGCTATACGTATGTAAATATATACATATCGATTAGATTTGCCTACGATACACACACGCGCAGGCATCGCGTCGATATTCTCTCTCGCTAGAGTGGCAGTTGAATCGCATGCAAGTTCGTAATTCGTATACGCGACTCACGCACTGCAGAGAGAGAGAGAGTACAGTGTATAATGGGTCCGGGTGTCCGTGCTCGATTTATCAGAGATTCAAAGTTCAATTAATCAGCGGCGAAGAGCTAAAGCATAATCGTCACTCGAGTATAAACGAATAATTTGCTCTCTCTCTCACTTTCACAGGAGATGCTCAATTCAGATCTAATTATCGCTAAGCTTTCGCGCAACTTTGCAGCTCGAAACTTGCCTACTAGACCGAGTATCAAGTCGATGAAAATTGAATAAGCCTTAGGGCTAACTCCGACCGAATGAATTTAATAATCTCTCTTCAGTATAGCGCCAACCCTTGTATAAATACAATGGCCTGAGCTGGAGAGCGGCGGCAACGATTTTGCTGCCCCCCGGAATCAGTTACATTTTTATACGCGACTAGAGATTGCTCGTCTTCGTGTTTCTTACGCAGTAGAAACATATAAAAGGAATCCATCCTAGCTTCCTCTCATCCGCATCGACACCTGCAGTCCAGTGTACATACCAACCCCCCGCACCTTTATATACACATATATATCAGAGTATCTCTCGATCCAAATTAAACTACTACCCCCTTTTTTCTTCCATAGGTATATATCTATGTAGGTACTCGTTCAGCGCAAAAAAAGAAGAGTTTAGAGAGAAAGAAACGAGATGGAGCAGTAGCAGCAGTGTCGGTGGTGGAAAAAACGAACAAAAAGAGCTTTCTCTTCTTGCAGCGAGCAGCGAGTCGCGTCCAAGAGCGAGAGAGAAAGAGAGCGAAGGGAAAAAAAGGTATGGCCAGCAGCGTTCGCTAATAAAAAAAAAGAAAAAAAAAGAAAACGAAAAAGAGAGAGAGAAAAAAGCGAGAGGCAAGAAAAGGCGTCCGTTCGTTCTCGCGCGCGCGAGTGAGCGCAAATAAGTAAAAAGACGATGGAAGTAGCAACGACGACGACGACGACGACGTCGACGGGGACGGGAACTGCTGTGTACGTCGACGGGGCAGAAAAAGAACGAGGAAAAGTCTAGGCAAGAGCGTGAGGGAGAGAGACAGAAGCGAGTAGAGTAGAGAAGGCGAGCGAGTGAGAGAGAGAGAGAGAGAGAGAGAGAGAGGAAGAAGAGGAAGAAGCACTAAGAAGAAGAAGAAGCAGCGGCAGGCAGCAGCAGCAGCAGAAGAAGAAGGTATATAGGAGTAGTAGTAGCCCCTGCGTGCTAGCTCTCGAGAATTACTCGGGGCGGCGGGCGAGAATACTCGCCCTTATTTCCCGTCGCCGTCGTCGTCGTTCTCCTCCCCTTTTTCTCTTTCTCTCTCTCTTACTTTGCCTATATAGGTATACGGTACGTTATATACGGGTGGTATATAGCTTGAGCGCGAGCACTGGGCTTCCCTTGAAATTTTGTCCGTCTCTCTCTCTCTCTCTCTCTCAGCTCTCTCGCGAGTGAATTTAGGGTGCTACGCTGGCGCGCTACTGCTGGACTAATAACAAAGAGGGTGGGTGCCGTGGCTGCTGCTGCTGAGACTAGCAGTGGCGAGGCCAAACGCAAGAGGGGACAGGGGAAAGGTCGGGCGAGCACGACGGTATAGTCGTAGAGCAGCGCACAATCTTCGCCCTCCAAGCTCATATATTCTCGCGGCAACGAGCGTCGCTGCCGCCGCCGGCAGACGACGACGACGACGACGACGACGGTGACCTGTGCTTTGCTCGTCTGGCCGCGTTTCAGCTCTACTCTCTCTCTCTCTCTCTCGCTCTTTCCCTCGGCAAGTCGACGTCGTCGTAGTCGGGTGTACATAGAGCGAGGCGGGTAGTACGAGGGACGCGGGGGAGCGAAGGAGGAGGTAATTTGAGCGTCACACGCCGAGCAGCTCTGCTCTGCCTGCCAGCCTGCCTGCCTGCCTCGCTTCTCTCGCTTCTCTCTCTCTCTCTCTCTCTCTCACTCCGAGCGAGGGGACGGCGACTATGCGAGTTCGCTCTATATAGCTTTAGCTCGCGAACGACGCGAACGATGCGAGCCTGTGTGAGTGTGTGCGCTGTTCTCTCTCTCTCTGTAGCTAGCGAGACTTCCTCGCAATATAACTATATTGCGCGCGCTCTCTCTCTCGCTCGCTCTTGCTTACTTGCTCATCGCGTGAGCGAACGAGAGTGTACGGAACATATATATAGCTATACACTACTCGTCTGAGGCGCCGAAAGTGCTCGCTTCGCTTCTCTCTGTTTCTCTCCCAACGTGTTTTTGTATACACTCCGAGCTAGTGTGCGTGCAAGCGTATGTATATACGTGCTTGCATTTATGTTCCTCTCTACGTGTGTGTGCATACCTGCTGGCCTTTCGAGTTTGCGACTCGAGCTGCCATACACACACACACACCACATGCACATCGTACACGAGCGCACATGCACACGAAACTACAGCAAACGCATCAGAGAGTTTGACCGATGTTATGTATATAGCGCGAGTACAGAGAGTAGGCACGACCGAAATGTAGTCGAGAGTACGCATTGCACTCTATTTCGTTTCGACGATTTTTATGTGTACATTCAATACGCACTGGCATAGCGGAGTCGACTGTATAGAGCGGACGCCGACGCCGTGATCTGCCATAGCGCCAGATGAAATTCAATCGAATCTATGTTTTTCTCGTTTTGCAGCTGATCCGCTCCGACTCTTTCGCTCTTTTCATCTCTCTCTCTCTGTCTCTCTCTCTCTCCGCAAGCTCCCAACCACCACTAATGATAGCAGCTGCAAGCGAATATCGCGGATTCGAGCACGTACGTATGTGTGCGATATTCGTGTGCATATGTATGCGTAGTGTATATCTACTCCTACTTGCGCGACGCTTCATGCGAATGGGGAAAAACCACACGAGATCGTTCGATGCCGGTTTTAGCGCTGAGAGCAGTCGATCGCGACTTTTTTTCTTCATGCCGCGACTTTCATGCGTCAACGCGAGAGCCAACGAGACTTGCCATACTTACTGCTATACAGTTTGCGCGTATTTATAAACGCGCGCGACGCGAGTGTACATATCGATAGCAGCAGCAGCAGCAGCAACAACATCATCATCATCATCATCGTATGCGGAACATCGTATACATGTCGAGCTGAAACGAGCGATCGGTCGGAAAAGGAGCGACCAACGCGACGATGATGTCGCTCTCGCTTCCAATAATTTCACGCTCCAACGGACAAACTCGCCTCTCGTCGACGGCTCGCGATTTTCTGCATCGCACGCGTATATCACGCTCTCACGCCAACGAAGCCAAAGACGCCTCAACGAGAGACGCTGCCGAGGCGTAAGCGTGCGACGAGCAACTTGGCGGAATCGCCGGCTAATTATCGCATCCCTGGAGACACTAGAGGGAGATATAGAAGCCTCGACTTACACTGGAATAGACGCAGCAGCAGCAGCGACTAGTGGCCTCGATTCTGCCTAGTCTCCGTGCACTAATCTGCTTATTTTTCGATGATTTATCGCGAGGGCCCACGTAGCTAAAGCGTGAGATGTTGATCGATCGATGCGCTGCCGCAGCCGCATGGGAGATTCGCCGCAGCGGAATACACCTTTTTTCCACTGATACGTTTCTTTCTTTCGACTGCTACTAGCCTGCACACAAATGACTTGCAGATGACGCCTATACGTATATCTTATCGAATCGGCGTCCGAGCTTTGTGTAAATACATTATGTATACAAGAGAATGCCTGACGCCAAACGCACGCGAGAAAGGTAGCGCGCGGCCAGCCGGACATATCGCTACACTCGAGACAGTTTCATCGAAAGGCTCCAACGAGACTTTTCTTCAAAGCAACTTTTTCATGCAAAGCGACTTGGTTGGTTGGCACGTTTGGCGCTTTCCGCGCCTCGTATACATGTAGCAGCGTAAGCATGTGAAATGAGTAGTATAAAACGAAGGCAACGCGGCGCGCGGCAGAGGCAAAAAAGCCGGTTAGTAGCTGGGAGAGCGCGAGCGAGCGGCCTAAACGCATTAACGACGAAGCGATCATTCATCCCACGTGCCTCGAGCACGTGAAATCTCTCGTATATTAGCGAGGCGGCGGCCGTTCTAGTCCTCCCTAAAACCGTACCGTACGTGCGCTCGGCACAAATTTCGTATATCCATCAAGCTCTTTCCGCTGCGCGTACAAAAAGAGTCTCGAGCCGCGAAATGACCGTATCGTCTTTCTCGCTCTCTCTTCTTTGCTCCCTCTTTCGTCTCTCGCTCGCTCGTTCGCTCGTTTCGATATTATACGTAGCGCGCACACGGCGCGCGAGCGGAGCAAAAAAAGTCTCGTTCTCGAAAGAAGTGCGTTGGAAAAAAAACACAGCGAAAAAAATGATTGTGACAGGGAGAGCGAGAGAGAAAGAGGGAGCGGTTACGTATAGCGCAGCAAGCCAAGCAAGACGCGGACGAGTCATATATATATATATCTATATACGGGTATATTTGAAGCTCGGAGGGGGATGTAAGAAAGCGACTACTATTGCTGCTACTGCTGCTACCCGCGCGCCGTGCTATAAGACTCGAGTCTAAGAAAATGTCAGGATCTTCTCTCTCTCGCTCAGTGGTTTCCTTTGTTATTAGTTCCGTCCGGCGAAATTCACTCGGGAGAAATTCGCGCTCCACGCTAAATGAGACACACGTATACACGAGCTCCGATCTCTTTACCTTCTCTCTTTCTTTATACGCGCACGCATTCGTAAGCTTTTGTAAGCATACTCTGTACTTATGCATGTATATCTAGTCCAGTCTCGCCTTCTTGCTCACGCGACGCACACACGCGCTATATTACACATGTATAAGGTGCCATCCGTTAGCAAATTTATATCTTACGTATAGATATATACGAGATTCGGTCCGTTATTCTCCCTTGACTTTTATATACGCGCTATATTTCTTTTTCGCTCCTCTCGTTTGATTTTCATTGTCGGTACACACGCGGGGCTGCCTATATACGCTCACACTCGCACCCAGAGTCGCCGGAGTCGCCACGCCAGCTACTTCTTTTTTTCGTTATTATGTTTTTTTTTCTCTTCGTTGTTGTCTTTCGCTCGCGACTCCGAAGACCCACGCAAACGCGAATGCCTCGCTTCCTGCCACGCAGAATCTTAAGGTCCTCTGCTCCGCTCCTCTGCTCCGCTCCTCTACGTTCGTAACGATAATTGGGATTAAAAGAGAAATGAAGGAGAGGAAGGCGAGGAGCGAGACAAAGAACTAGCGCGACTCTATCGTGAGAGGAGACGAAATTCTGCACGTTAACGAGGAGACGAGGCAGGAGGATCGAAAAAAAGTCGCGTCTCTATTCGCACGATGGCAAAAATCCGACCTCTGAATGCGCTGAGCGAAGAGCATCGTAGTACGCGCAATTCTGCAAGCATTCGTGTAAGCGCGCTCGACTCCAAGTAGACGAATGCACTCTCTGGTCAGACGTGTAAATAAGTAAAGCTGCGGATTGGTCGCGCATATGTTACAAGCATCGAGATAAGTTTTGCTCCAAATAAGGAAGCTCGGAGCTCTTTAAACTGTTCGAAAAAGACGTCTTCGTTTGTAGTCATAAGACGAAATGTGGATACACATGTGTAAGCGCGTGTATGGGCGAGCGCGATAATAAAGTCGCGATCAGTAAACACGTCGAGTCAACCGATACTCGCTGATCTCGCCGAGTGTACACATAAAAACGCGAAGGGGCCTTTTGCAGCAGATGCTTCGTACGTATGCAGAGTAAGGCAAATCGTGCTTTCAGGATTTTCAAGCCGGAGTCTCTATCTGTTTCTGTCTTTTCGCCACGCACGCACAGGAAGTCGAAGAGTCGTGCGCGCGATTCAACATCCGGTCAGCGCTTAAATATGATGCACGGGCACGCGCTGTTTGCCTAAACGCTGCGATACAAAATATACGCACGCGCGTGCAGCTGTATCTTCGATTTCCCGATTACGCGTATATTTTTACATCCAAGAGAGCTCGAAGCATGCAGAGACAGAGAGCAAGACAGAGAGACGAGGTGCGCGAGCGAGCCGATTTCTTTATGTAATCGCTTACAGCATCTCGCATTCGGCATGGGCGATAAATAACACACGGCTACGCACAAGCACGCGTGCTGCTATAAGCATTCGACAAAAGACTACTCGACTCGAGCAATGTGTCAATCGCGAGCTGCGAGCTTCAATACGCATATAGTCGTTCCGTTTGGCCTCGTTACGCGAGTCGCGCACAAAAGAACAAGAAGAAGAAGAAGGACAGTGCGTGCCGGCAACCCGAAGAAGAAGAAGAAGAAGAACAAGCAGAAGAAAAGAGGAGAAGGCGCTGCTTTTGCTAGCTCGCGCCTTATATTATACCAACGTCGAGCTCGCTCGTGCAATTATTATTTTCGCGACCGTGCGTTACGCTCCATACGTATAATAGCAACAATGCAGACCTAGACTCGTAGCGATACGTATTTAACGTATTGTATGGTGCGGGAATTTTGAGCATGCGCGACATTATATAGCCGCAAGCGAACCAACGCGAGTTCGTGGACCGCAGCACGAGCTCAAAGAAAACATACCATTTTTCGGCGCAACACCGCTTGAGAATTCGTGGCTCCGATTGTCAGCTTACTTGAATAGCCGAGCTCGGAGAAAAAAAAATAAATAAATAGCGCGAGAAACTGTCGGCGATTTCTCCTACGCGGGCATAAAACAGCAATGCAAGCAGCTACACTTTTACTTATAGCCCCATAGCGATTTCCTTTCGTGGCGATACACGTATTTTTTTTTATCGCGCGCCTCGGCCGTGCGTACGCGTTTTTTCGTCATTATCTCTCTGTCTAAATATACACTCGCGCTTCTGACCCGTGCGCGACTCGCTCGCTCGCTCGTTCACTCGTGTTTGTATGCGCGGAGCACTTTTTTTCGCTTGTTCGATTTTCGTTCGTCGAGGCGCGCGTAGTATAGAGCGCAAAAATTTGCCACTCGCGTTCGCGCGGAAAAAGTTTTTGATTAGATGATTTAATTTTCGGGCACGAGCAATGATTGGCGGAATTATTAGCGCCAGGAACAATTGCTCTTGGCTCGTGCGCGTTACTGCGCGATATTGTATTGTAGCGCGCCACAGCGGCGAATCGACTTCTCTCGTTGCCTCGTGCGCGCACACGAGCACACACAAAAAACCGGTTTATTTATTTCAGAAATTCGTGTGTGTTATATATGTCAGGCAGTCAGCAGTCGCGGGACTCCGCGAGGAGCAGCATCTCTGTATATATTCATGTGTATTGGGAAAACGTTGCAGACAAATATTTTATTTACGTTTATCGTGGCAGATATTCCACCTCCGTCTCTCTCGCTCAGTCATTCGCGAGCACCGCGCGTTTGAGCTCATTATTGTGTTTGCGCTTGTGTACACGTATAAATACATACAATTCGTGAAATACCATACGCATATTTTATTTTATGTACACAAAAGAAGAGAAAAATAAGATGTGGCTTCGTATAGATCATATCAATTCAAATTACTCTACTTGGACCATCGGGGGGGCTTGATGTTTTTCGTGGGTTCTAATCGTATTTTCGTAAAAAGTAAATGAAATGCAAAGAAAAAATGGAAACTTTATCTTCAAATTGCTCGCGCAGTGGGTGCTCAATTTCGTAAGTCACTAGATTTCGTCGTACGAGAACGAAAAATGCAGAATCATACGGATTTTTTAGAATCTCAAGAGAACGGAGATGAAAATCCGAGATATCAGTAAATGCGCGTGACTCGCTCAATGGAAAGCGATCGTTTACTTAGCCGAAACAAAAAGTCATGAGAGACGGTGGTCCATCTGGTTGGCGAGTATACGAAGGCTTCATCGCGAACTAATCTGCATTTGGACTAGATCGATCTTTCAAGCCATTCGTTGTTTTTTTTTCACGTCTGACAAGCGCACTTGTTGAAAATTTCGTCTTAGTTTTCAACACAACTGTTATGTATATATGGCAGCTCGCACATAGGCTTTTCCCCTTCGACTAGATACGTGTACGTGTGTGTCTACGTACCAACACACGAACACACACAGTTCTCTCTCTCTCTCTCTCTCTCTATCTCTCTCGGGTAGTCCAAGTATCGATCGAAGCATTCTCTACTCGCTGGTCCGCGAGTATAAGCGCGCGCGCGTCCGCAGTTTGTGCCTCAGGGCTAAAAGCCGCACTCGGTGTATATAGCCTCGCTGCTGCTGTATATACGGTGCACATATAGATATACAACATCACATACCGTAGTGCTAGCGCACATCGGTTGCTATATACATGTGAGTGTGTGTATGTGTATGTGTATGCGTGCTATATATAATATATAGCTATATATATAAACGCGGTCGGTGCCATGCTGTACGCGCTATACGGTGGCGGCGGTGGCGGCCTCGATCGATGCATCGTTCGTTCGTTCTCTCTCTCTCTCTCTCTTATTCGCTCGCTCGCTCGTATACTCGGTCTCGCGCTCTGGCTCGCCAACGAGAGAGAGAGAACATTCGCGATCGGAAAATACTCAAACGGCCCCGGCAACAACGCCTGCTGCGAGCGAGAGAGACGCGATTCGCCGCACTGTAGTACGTACATGTCTCTGTGTGCGCTTTCGTGTGTGTGTGTGTGTGTGTGTATCCACACACATAGGTATAACTATACACGGTCTAGTTTGTGCCCTTTCGCATACCAGCTATCTTCCTCGTCTCTCTTTAAGCGTTCGAACGCGCATACAGAGACACACGGTCGTGCACTCGTACGCAGAGCCGAGAGAGGCAGCTATCCGCGTTTCTCGGATGACGCCACGTCCTCTCGATGGCGAGCTGCGACGACGTCTCGCTCTCCTCCTCTTTCCCCCCCGCGCACAATTCGTATGCACGCCCATGATGTCGCGAGCTGCAGTCCTATACCGCGTCTGCATAACTATATAGCTGCGAGAGATATATGTTGCCTCTCTCTCGTTCTCTTTCTCTCTCTCTCTCTCTCTCTATCTGTGGCTTTAGGTGCGGATGACTTTTGGCGGCTGCGACGACGACTACGAGCAGAGAGCAGAGGAGAACGCGACTTGGAATATATCTACGCGATAGATTGAAACGAAGCTCTGTCTACGAACACTGCGAGCCAAAAGCGTCTCTTTGTTCCTCGGTATGTGCTGCGATCGCAACGGCTGTACCTTATAGGTAACGACTGCCGTAAGAGCCGTGAGCAGCGTATGGTTCGATACTCGAGCTCGTGTTTTAACGTCGCAGTCTACCGAAAAAAGTCCACGCTCCAAAAATCTTCCGAAACTTCATTTTCCTAGCTCCTTACTCCGAGCTCCCAAACTTGCCTCTATTTCGACGTGTATATATGTATGCAAGCGAAGCTCGTGCAGAGACGTAGTTTGCACCGCGGCGGAGCAGCAACGCGACGTTGATTTTACGCGCTCGTTGTAAAAGCTCGAGCTGCACGGAGTTGGCTCGTGTCGCTGGAGAGAGAGGCAAGATTAATAAAACGCGCCTCGAGAGGAGAACAAGGCGCTATGCGAACTATGTGCACCGATGCATAGGCCATTGTGCTCGCGCGCTCCCAAGTACATGCTGTGCGGCGCACATAATAAGCTGATGGAATGGCGAGCTGCGCTGCGATATATTGAATTGCGACCCCCGCACTGCGCTCTCGTTATACATTTTGACCAAAAAAGCTCCGGCGTCGCGTTATATTTGCAAGCTAGCTACAGATGCTGCAAGCTGTGAGACTCGTGGAAAATCTTCATGAATTTTACCTACGAGCTTCTCAATCAAACTGATTGAAGTTACCATGCAGTCATTTATTCGAAATCCAACGAGTAAAACTTATTATTATCTCCTTCCTTTATCTACCTAGGTCCTTACTATTTAGTTACAAAAGATTACGGTTACGTTAACAAATCCTTGCTCTTTTGCAGTCAAATGTCATTATTTTATCAAGTTGATTCTTTTTGAGCTTCGCGAAAGAGTAATACTACGAGAAGCGTTTTTTTCGCGAATTTCGATACACATTCGTTGCGACAAGAAACATTTATACAGAGCTGTGTCGAGGTGTATTTTTTGGTCTCTCTGTATAAGTATATACTAGTTATATACTCTTTTGCCTTTGACTCGAGAGCTCTCGCGATCGGCCAACGAGAACAAAAACGAGCTCCGCTTTATAATGTATGCGAACCGCCGCGCGAATATACGACGCATCGCGACTGCGGGGCTTTTACGTAAGTCGTTGCTCTGTGTGTGTGCGAGCGTATAATATAATGTATATATATATGGACGTACTCACACATGCAAGCACAGCACAACACACACACATGTAGACACGCACGTACGCTCGGACTTATTGAGGCACGCGCGGCGCGAAACTCGCGGCTACTTCCTCGCTTTGCTCGGAGACTGTGTGTTGAAAATTTTGCGCAACCAAAGTCTCGCGCCGATAAAGATAGTATAACACGTACACGTGTAGATACATGTATATAAAATGTGTGTGAGTGTGTGTGTGTGTGTATATAAAAGCCCAAGGAGAGGCAGTAAGTCTCCGATATAAACTGTGTGTGTGTCGTTCGCTGGCTCGGTTGAGCTCGCTCGACGTCGCGCTGCAAGAAAGAAGAGGAGAGATAAAAAAATCGCGCGTGCAACCGTGCGCGCGAGCGAACGCGATCGTATACAGCATTATATGTATACATATATACAGCTCCCTCTCTCTCTTTTCTCTCTCTTTCTCTCTCTCTTTCTCTCTCGGCTCTCGGTCGCAGTGGCGTAGACTTTAATTAGCATCGCTTTGCGCGCGCGAGAGCAGCGCAGCGTTATATACGCGGCGACAAAGCCTCGCTCCGTTGCTGTTGCTACTTATGCAGCTGTATATACGTGTACTTGATAATAATAATAACAATAGCTGTTGCGAGTAAAAACAACCACGACGCGACGACGACGACGACGAAAAACAACAATAATAATAATAATTCGAGTGCACGCGCGCGAGCTATATACTCACAAAATCGTTACATCTCGGACACGTAAAATTCATCAACGCGTCAATTTATATACACGCGTAAAAGAGATGAAATTTTGCATTGTTGTTTACGCACGCCTGCGTATACGTAATGAGATGCAAGGAAAAAGTGCGAACATAATATCGTTGCAGCAGCTATTTGCCTACTCTTTGATTAAGAATATATTACACTCAATACTCGTGAGAGCTGATTGTAACTCCATAACAATTGTTGCACGTTAAATAAATTCGGCTATTAATCGGAATGTTGGAGTATCTATCAATAATCAAACTCAATCGCACTTTTATTAGTCTCTTTCGATCTGTCAATTTTCAAATTGCAGCCTACTTTTAAATTGGCATCAGCAGGTGCACAGGATTTCTTGGAGACACAAAGAGGAATACACGTGTATATGCGAAAAACATAAACATCGTAACTTTCTCTTTTATTAAGTGTAAATAGGGCTAAGATCAACCAAAAAATAATGCTATATTAGGAAATAATTGCCCATTAGAAAGTTATAGCGGTTAGTAAATTGTGGCTCCGGAAGTTTATCAAAGTTTTAGTAAGAAAGTTTAGGTCAGGAAAATGGTGGATTTTCAATCTGTATTTGAATTCACGAGGCTGATAAGAATCATCGATGATGGGAAGAACTAATGTTGGATAATACATCGTCGATTGAAAATCAGAGCTTGTTTTACGCTGGATCTACGATGAATATTCGCATAATAACGTAAAGTTTAATCTACCCTCGTGGAACAATATTATGTTATTCAAAGTAACTATTTGATACAAACCAATGTAGAAAGTATAAGAGTACGCAACAAAAAGTCTATTTTTTGGTCACCGCCAAAAACGCGCCTGGAAATTTAAAGTCCAAGTTGGACTTGGACGCCTTTACCCGATCGATCGATGGGTTTTATTCATCATCTATACCTATGTACACGTTCGGAGAGAGAAAGAGAGAGGGAGATAGAGAGGGAGTAGAAAAGCAAAAAAAGAATCTTCACACCGAGTTGCGTCTCGAAAGAAATGACCCGATGGTCCGCATGCAGTGGCAGTTGATATATCTATTCGGTACTGCTACGTGCACGTTTGGTATATAGCCTGCCTCACGTCTCTCTTTTTCACTCGGGAGCGAGGCTACACATCGGTGGCTGCATAGCACACACATACACACGCGCGCTTATATCCTATACATACACAGATACAGATATACATATGGGTAATTCTCCGTGTAAAGAATAATTCACGTTTTGCACGAAGAACTTTTTATTATCACTGAATGTGTAGGGATTGCATGAAGCAGTATTTGAAGATATGCATAAGCTTTATAAAATAGACCCATTACATTATTTTATATTCACTAATACCGATAGGAGTTTACACTGATATAAAATTTGATCATAATTCTGAGAATTTGTTTGGGGTTGCAGCTAGAATCAAATAATTCCTGACATTTATTTCGAACCAATTCTTAACTCTTTTGTGTCTGGCGTTTGGCAACATCAACATTAGTCTTAATACATTAGGAGCAAGTAGATATAATAAGTATCTGCGCATCGGTGGTGCAAAATTTCTGATGTTTTGTGATATTAGATCAATACATAGTAAAATTCTGTTGCGACCATTTTTGTATTTTCAAATTAGAAATAAAAATTTACCGATTTCTAGAGAATTTCCCGTATACGAACGTAAGCGGGATAAAATTCGCTAATGCATACGCGCTACGGCTTTAACAGTGCGCGAAACCGGACTGCCTGCGCGAGCGAGCGAGTGGGTCCAAAAAAATAAAAAAATAAAAAAGAGAGAAAGAGCGAGAGAGAGAGAGAGAGAGAGAGAGAGAGAGAGAGAGAGAAAGAGAAAGAAAAGGAAAAAAAAGGAGAATAAGAAATAACACCCTCGGCGTTTCTTTTTTCGCGAACGCCTCTGTATATAGGTGTGCTGTGTATATGTACGCGCTATGCGAAGCCCTGTATTCGCGCTCACCAAAATCGATCAGCCAGAGTGCTCGGCTCTCTTTTTTTTCCTCTCTCTCTCTCTCTTCCGCACACATATACACGCCATCGTGTACGTGCATATATCTTTATGTGTGTGCGAGTATATATAAACGAAGGAAAAAAAAGAAAAGTATCAACATAACAAGGCTCGCTCGCTCTGTGCGCGACGACTCGGCGTCGGCGGCGCACGCTGACGCGTTGATGTCGCGACAAAAGTAGCCCACTCACAAAATATACATATACATGCACACACATACACGCATACACAACGACTGGTTTGCGGACGAACTCGAGCTCGCTGCTGCTGCTGCTCGGCGCTCGCATACATTATATTCTGTACGTGTGCGAGTGTATGCGAATATACTTGTGTGTGTGAGTTTATGCGCTCGTGCTGTGCTCGGCGCGTTGCTGCGATGTCGTCGTTGAGCGAGCGCACGTGTACAAGCAGCGAAGCGTTATTTTTCTCGCGAGTCTCATCGCTATATACGCTGTTATTTTTTTCTTACGCTCGCTCGCTCACTTCGCGTATATAGCGAAAACGACGACGAGCGAGCGAGCGAGCCAGGATGGGGCGGGGGAAAAGAGGGGAACGTCAATACAACAGCGGTGGCAAACGACGACGACGACGAGGCGACCGAAGAGAGTCGCGCATCCGTTTCGCTTGTGTGTGTATGCATGTGTGCGCTGTATGCTCGCGACAAGGAAAGGCGAGCCTCGTACCCGCGGTTCGAGATTCTCGCTAAGGTATATAATACATTTTACGGCTGTCTCTCTTTTTCCCCCCTTCGTTCGTCGTCGTCGTCTTCGTCGTCGACGTGTGTGTTTGCGCACGCCAGTACAGTCTGATAGAAAAATATAGTTCGCGAAAGAAAGACGATATTGGACCGCAAGCTTATATGCGTATTTTTTTTCCTCGCGGGAGATAAGCCATGCGCGGACTTGGCTATACGTAAACGAGACTCTCTCTACTCGATGGCACGTCTGTATAAGAATCTCCTTATCGATTCACGCACTTTCATTCCGATCTGTTAGTTGAGTAACGCTTTCAATCGTTGCGCTTGTTTTACGATGCAAAAATTGCCGTAATAGTTAATAGCGTTAAAAATTGACGCGAACGAAAAACAGAGAACAAAGTCACTGCAAATGTGTGCACGCGATTAGTTCTCTGCATATCTTGACACTGTACTTTACATCTCTTGAATGAGCTGTTAAAAGCGCGTGCGCGTACCGGCGTTTACGTATGAAAGCGATTGTTTGAAAAGTAAACATACTTCAACGCTCGCTACGTTTATACATGTGATTATGTGAAAAAAAAGGCACTGAATGGATTATGAATAGACATTTTAAGCTCGGCGTGTGCCAAAACAGCAATTATGCCGTTGTGTCTTTAAACGCGAGTAATTATTTTGTCAACTCTTCTATTAATTTCACTTATGCTAATAAGCCGCTGCGCCGTATAATGATATTGCCAAACAAAACTGACTTGAACCGAGAGTCGTGCGGCTCACGCTGTAGCGCGAGCGGCAGATTTACGAAGACTTTTTCTTTTATCTTGTATTATATGTACTCCGACTGCGAAGCTCCGAAATGATAAAGCGCGCGAAATTGATAAATACAATCGAGTCAGGCGCGAGGTTTATTACAAATCGAATTGATTAACGGTACACGCGTGCACTCCGTATCAGCTCTTTCTCTCTCTTTCTCTCTCGGCCTGCATGCAAATACATGTGCACGGTGTACGGATGAAAAAAACATCGAATCGGTCCAATATACGCATTAGCGCGCGCGCGCGCGTTTGGGAAAATATAGGCCACGCACGCGAGCTGCAAGTTAACTCGCACGCACTGCAGCTAACAATTATTAACTCGAATGAAAAACGTAGATTCGTGCCGATAACAGCGGTAGCAGCGCCAGACAGCTCGTGTCCCAACTTCTCTCTTTCATCCCTTTAATAATAAAATACTACCTTTCTGCGTGCCATGTAGCAGTACCTGCTCTTGTGTGCGAAGCTTTTTGCAGCTGCAGCTGCAGCAAGCGAACGCCCCCATCTTTTTCCCATCGACCTTGTTTCTCGCTTCGCTTGCGCGTTACAACAGTTGCAGTGAGTTTCCGCGTGGCTTGTGCTCTCTCTCTCTCTCTCTCTCGTCGCTCGGAGCTTTAGTTTGCGCGCAAGCTATACACATCCTTAACGACTGCTCGCTCTCTGCATGTATGTGTGTGTGTGTGTGTGTGTATATGTGACTATGTGTGTGTGCCTTTAGCGCGACAAAAATTGTGTGTATGAATATATGGAGTTACGTCACGACCTACGCGCGCGACCGAGCCAGATATATATCTATACATATACACACACGCAGTTCAAGAGAGAGAGAGAGAGAGAGAAAAAAAACGCAGACGACAGAGAGGCTTTCGTATTTTTTTCTTTTTTTTTTACAAGCGCGCAGCTCAAAGAGGTTTTTCCCAGCACGATTTTTTTTTCATGAGAGAAGAAGCGAATAACCTGCCGCTGCTGCTACGACGCGCATACAGGAGAGGAAAAGCACCTGGACACGATGATTTTTGATCGTTACTACTACTGCCTGCGCAGCTCATGTCGGTTGAAATCGGCTCTGGCGCCAAAAGCACACGCACGATTTTTTATGCGAAAATTCTTCAGTCAGAAAAGACAAGAAATTATGAAATACACCCTGAGAAAAATCAACACTGTATCACGCAGAATTTTCTGCCTTACTTATCCAATGAAATATTTCATGAGCCAAGTGAAAAAAATGGCAGTGAATACCATTTACTATTTCATGCAGCAAAAATCAATAAAATGATTGCCGCAACAATTTGTTTACATCTAAAAGAAGTTCTGTGATAAGCTCAAAAAATGAGTTTT
Source organism: Trichogramma dendrolimi (assembly GCA_034770305.1). NCBI lineage: Eukaryota > Metazoa > Arthropoda > Insecta > Hymenoptera > Trichogrammatidae > Trichogramma > Trichogramma dendrolimi. The sequence continues at coordinate 235,726 of JAPMIB010000149.1, read as the reverse complement.
CGAACCTGAGATAGTAGGATGATTTGGTTCACAGTTAGAAGTAGTATTTTACTGCCCTAGGCCGCGAAAAATCCCAGAGCACTTGTAATTAGCGTCCAAGGCGACGCCGACGGGTGCGTAACCTCAAACGAACATTCAAACTGACTCTTATCATTTTGAAATTAAAAATATATTAATTTTCAGAGCATTTAAGATTGCTAATCTATCGAATAGTTCTACGCTGTAATTCATCACTTTTGATCATGAAACATAATCATACAACTTGCACCCGAATGAAGTAGTTTGTAGACCTTTAATCTTCACAGTAGAGGCAATTAACTTAAAACCCTATAACCCCATGACGTTTAAATTTTATCAAACCGTTAAGTTGACAACACCATGATTACGTTATCTGATTTCCGATACTTGCAACGAATACTAACCGTGTTATGTGGTCATCCAAACAACCCGTTTTTCACAAGTTTTTTGAAAAGAGTTAGTTTTTTTCTCAATTAGGATTGACTATGCAAAAAATTTTTATAGAACACAAATGATTTATAATCGAACGAAGAGTATGTGAATTTTTTCAGAATTTTTGAAGCTATTGATGAGGTTTTGGATGCAACCATTTTTTAAATTAAGTTAAAAATGAAGTTTGTTTTATTCAAGAGCCAACTACGGCAGATTAGGTACAGATTATATTACAGTGTGGCCGGATAATGACAATTTTTTTTTCAAGAACTTACTTCCTTGTATGTATCTCCATCTACTCGCTCTTACTGAGACTAGGTTTACTCCAACGTACACTGAAAAAAATCTTCGAGGCAAGTCCAACAAAAAGTAGACAGCTGGATCAGAAAAGACATTTTGCTGCCACAAAATATTTTTTGTTGGACTTGCCTCTAAGATTTTTTTCAGTGTATGATAGTGGACCTTGGTCCTGACCAACCCATCCATATCCATTGCGCAAATTTTCATCTTGATTGGATGGCAAGACAAGAAAAAACTAAAGTTGTGACCAAGTAGAGGTACTTCTAAATTTTCTAGCGAAGTCGCAATAATGATTTTCATCGCCCAAAAGAAGTAGGGAGATTGCTTCGCTTTCCATAACCGAGGTCGAATAGTAATGCGCTATGGAAAGCATGGAGAAGCACTTCGGGATCAAAATTTTCGCCCGTGACCAATTAAAACAAGACTGAAGAAAGACTCATAAAACTAGTGTGGGAGCAGTAGGCGGAAGAAGACTTGGATAAGGACAGAAATGAGTCAATACGATAAACTCTAAGAAAATTTAATAAAGTAATTGACATACGAATATTATCAAGAATAAGGTGTGGTAACTTGAAGGAAAGGAACAGATTTTGGGGGAAAAATTTGTGCAGTGTGGTGATATTGATGGTAGTATTTAATTATTATTATGAATTTATTTGGCAAGACTTGCCGTATGGCACAATAATGACGATAATCAACGACTGTGACATGGTGAGGATAGATGGGGGCAAAGAGGAAGGAAAGAAATGGAATTAGGAAGAAATAATAAACCTGGAGGGCAGAGAGGTCTTGAACATATTCAAAATGATTGATACAATAGTAAGGTAGAAAAGAGAAAAGATTAATGAGGGGAGGACTAAGTTGATAGTGAAAGGGATGAGGAAAATTGAGAGGGATTAGGTGAAGATACCCACATAGCATGAAAGCTTCTTGAAAGCATTTCGGAAGCTTCCCCGAAAGTTTCCATGAAGTTTCCTTCAAGCTTTTATTGATGCTTCTAGAATGGTTTCATGGAAGCATCCCGGGAAGGATTAGGGAAGCTTCCCGAACGTTTTGATGAAACCTTCAAAAAAATATTTTATGAAATCTTTCTTGCAACCTTTCGGGAAACTTCCGAAAAGATTTCATGAAAGCTTTTCCTGTATGCTTCTGGGAAGCTAAAAAAAAAACTTTCTGGAAACTTTCTGAAATCTTTCATGGGAAGCTTTCTTGAAAGATTTCACGGGAAGCTTTCATGCTATGTGGGTAAAAACACTTGTGTGACATTAGATCTGACACACGGGAAAAACTTAAATATAGCAAAATCAGGATTCTGTTTAGGATAGCCCGTATACTATTGTTATTATTGTCGCATCTTTTGTAAATTTAGAGATTCTAGAGATTTTCAGTTATTTGAAGTTTCGTATACAAAAATGAAAAGTTTCGTGCAAAAATTTTCCCCTGATTAGCCAGACCTATCATTAATACACGAGCCTATTTTTTTTGTTTACCTTTCGTATTATTTAAATTAATAATATGCAAAGTTTAAGTTACAGGTGAGTCACCTTCAACGAGTATATTTATATATGAAAATGACTATAAAATACTTGAAATGTCAAAAAGTGTAAGCTCAAGAGTTTGTACAGAACAACTTATGGGTACAGTCTTCTTGCCGAGGTTGCAATCGTAACCATTGATGTTCCGAAAAAGTGTACGCCATAGGGCGCTACAGCTTGGGTGGTTTTCTCTGAACATTTTCGATAAGTGAGACGCATTTTTGAAAAATATAAAATGCTAGAAAAAGTAAAAGAAGAAAAAATTTAACACGCGAAGTATACGAAAAAGGCTCACAAACAAGGTTGTATCTAAGCGAAGAATCGAAATTTCAAAGTTTTAAAAAACGTAATGGTAAGAGGAAGAATTTAAAAATTGAATAACCATTTTTCAATGTGAGTCCTTTGTAAGCCCTAAACATTCCCAAATGGTTAATATTCGTATTAGTAAGGGTATAATTCGGGTTTTATTAAAAATCCTTTTACTAAAACTCGAATATTTATATAGGGTGATCTATAAATTTTAATTATTTCACCTGTTAAGTATGATGACTCGAAGAGATTTATCTTCGGTGTCCATTCGACGGAACGACTCAATATATAAAACATAAATATAAACAGAGAATGCAGCTAAAACGTTCGAATATTTTTTTTGACTCATCGTCCTCCTCCGGAGCATACCTCATTTCTCGAATTTTTGTAAAATGTTCAAGTCTCACGTCGCTCTGTTGACACTAGCGCCGAGTAATCAATTACTCGCAATAAAATTTAAAGCGACCTCGGACATTTTCGACTGGTTTTTTGTATAGCTATAGAGAGAATTGAAACCAAAAACGTGAACGACATAAGCCGTATATATTTATAACCGATCGAATTTCAGAGCTGATTTTTCAGAGCTATTCGAGCAAATGAGAATTTTTGCCATTGGACAAAGCCGCGACCTGCGTGTGCGTCAGCGATGCAATCGTAATTTTCCGATAGTTGAATAGCGACTTTTTTCCTGCGGAGTCTATCGTTGCCTCGTTCGAGAGCATCTCTGAGGCGGCGATACACCATGAAGAGTCGCGAGTTGGTTTCGCAGTTCACAGGTGCTACATATCAGGCTCCTCCTTGGCCATCGGTTTGGTTTGTAAAAGGTTGAATCGGAATCTCTCCAACATTTAGTGGCTCATAAACAATGCGCAATAAAAGTCCAATCAATACGGGCGAGATACCAGTGGCGGCGGCGTCGGCGATGCGGTAGCCAAGCACAAGAGCTGCACATATCGTCAATTTAATCAACCTACGCTCGGGCACTGGTGTGTACCTTCGGAAAAATGCACCCTAGGAGGAAAAAAAGTATTTCGCATACCCACACCTCGCTGGCGTTGCTGCTGCTGCTGCTGCACCCTCGGTACGATGTATGCGCGCGTGCTCGCTCTCGCTCTTTGGATACTCGTATGCAGAGGAGCAAAAAAAATCTCTCTTTGCCTGTCGCATGCAGTGCGCGAGCGCAATATATGTATATATCCGTCTATATACGTATATTTGGCCAAGTGTATATAGAGACGCGTACACGCGAGCCTGTGTGAGAGTACATGTGTGTATAGAGATAGAGAGTGTGTATGTATAGTTAAAATCAAAGCGAGCGCCAGGCAAAAAAAGAGGCCGGACTTTATTTAGCGTCGAATTTTTTTTGCGCCTCTGCATAGCGCGTTCTCTCGCGAGCTGCTGCTGTTGCTGCTGCTGATGCTGCTGCGCCTGCCTGCTCTCGCGAGGGTCGTCTCTTTTGGCTTACTCTGCGCACACGTATATTATACAGGCGCACACATACGTACACACACGCGCGAACATCTCTGCAGTGGCATGTGCACAGATGTATGTGATGTATGCGTGTGCGAGTGTGTGTGTGCACGTGCGAGCAAACGAGCGACGTGGAGCGCAGCGCGAGCGGAGAGGCAGAGCCGCCAAAAAATTCGCTCCAAGTGGGACATGTGTGTGTGTATGTGTGTATGTAGCATCGGCTGCTCTCCCGGGGACACAAGAGAAAGATAGAAAGAGAGAGAGAGAGAGAGAGAGAACGAGGGAGCCTGCAAATACGGCTCTTTGCTGCTCAGCTCTTGCAAACGAGAATCTTTTCGTCGATCTTTTATTGTACGTATATGTGTGTATGCGCGCACACATGCATTCGCGAGTCGGAGCTCGTGCGTGAGTATGCGAGAGAGCGCGTATCACTCGTCGCGCCTCGAATACGTAATATATTTTTCAACGGCCGACGTATACGCGAGCGGCCGAAAACGAGGTAATTAAGTTAACGCGCGGGCGTTAAGTGTCGTACGCAGCTCTCTGCTGATGCTGCCCGTGGCTTCTTCTTCGCCGCTTTTGGACGCAATTACGCGTCGTTATCGAAAATGTTATTCCGAATCAGCTTGTGCAGTACGCCTCGCTCGCTACCGCCGCCGCTGCTTTTCGGATAGTATCGATCTTACTCGCGCGCGCGAGACCCGCAAATTTTTTAATTAATTCCGAAAAGTCCAGTGGCGCACACGAGCGACGACGATCGTTACGATACCGGAGTTTAAGCTCGACAGTTGGAAAGGAGAGAAAATAAAAACATCGAAAGAAAAGTTAGCTCGCTCGCGCGCACATAGGCACATTATATCGTATATATACAGAGAGTCAACGTGAGAGAGAGAGAGAGAGAGAGTCGCACTCGGTGAACTATACTCTCAGCGCGGCAGTCTATTAATAGTCAAACGGCACTTTATATATTATCGTCAACACCGCCGCCGCTGACCCGCCGTATATACGCGAGCGAGCGGTTGTCTTCGTCGCTTGCGCTCCGCTGCGAATAAAAATGCAAGCGCGACGCCGGTCTCTGCTCGTGTGTATGTGTTTCTGTGTGTGTGTGAGTGTGCATATATGTGTGACGAGTATAACTATATGTACGTGTGTCTGTTGTGCTATGCAAAGTTCCGTTGCATCAGCGGCCAGCAACAGCGACTGCCTCTCTGACTCTTTCTGTCTGTCTCTCTCTCTCTCTCTCTCTCTCTCTCTCTATCTCTTTCTCTCTGTCTCTCTCGGTAAAGAGCAGAAAAATACCGCGAGCGAGATGGCTCGGACGAGCCAAGACGAATTCATTGCTGCTCTTTATATACGCTCACGCGCGACCGAAACCATTCGACCGTATATACTGCACGTCTCTGTCGCTGCTTCTATTACTGCCTCGCAGACGTATTGTCTTTGCGTGTACAACAGCGAGCCATGCGATGGGTCATTACAATTATTATGCCAGTTCAATTCGACCAGCAATGCTGTGTGCAGCATGATTTAAGGAGAGCTTTTGAAAAAGTTGAAAGTATTTTTTCATCGATCAAGTGTACATATGCTCCTTTATTATCGAATTACATGAAACATTTAAATACGGCAGCTTTAAGAGTACTTGTGAAAAATAAGCAATCATCTGAAGATTAGGAAAAGAGAAATGAAAAAAACGATGCGACTTTGTATTAGCGATCTATACCATTACTTTTTAAATTCACACGTAATTTGACTGCATTTGAACATTGTTTTGAATCGAGTAAGCATTTGCCAATCCATCAAAATAATCGTTTTATTGGGTAGCTATAAAAAGTATCCATTCTCTATTGACTCCAATATCACAATAGAGTTATAAATATGAATATGGTAGTAGTTAAAATGCATTAGCACATTACTCAAAACACATATATCAATCAAAAATTCCGATCCAGGTTAATGAGTCGTATCTCTATAGGTTTAAGCAGTATTGCACCAGTTGAATGCTCTCTAAATTCACTTTTCAGAGATTCAGCGAGTATTCAAAGCACAATTACGTCGGGCATTTTTTAAACGGAGGAATTTTTTTTCCATCGCGTGTCGAGCAGCCGTTTTGAAATTCACAAGGGAGATCGTTCGGCTTATGAAAAAAAAAGCGGCTACGCAGGAGATAACGACACCTTGGCGTTATCGAGCGATCAATCTCACTCGGCGGCGGCGACGACTCCGAATCGCATCTATTTACGAGACGCTCGCGCAGCCGGATTATTATTATAGTAGATAGACGCATAGACGGAGCAGCCACGCTGGAGCATTATAGGACGCATACGAGCGTGCATGTGTACGTATATAATGCGCGGCGAGTGTTTCTGGCGAACATATAACGCGTACGTGTGAAATGATGCAAAGGGGACGCGAAGCTACTACGACTCTAATACGAGCTCTCTCTCTCTCTCGCGCGCGCACGTATATAGTATACGCGCCGCTGGCTCGCGGACAAAGATTCTCTCCTCTCCTCGCTTATACTCGCGGCTATAAAGCCGGTATTTCGCCGCCGTCGTTGCTGCTGCTTTCCCCTTGCGCTCATGCCATACTATATACGATGTGTATATAGTGCTTTGCACGCGGCTATACGATATATACGTGCCTGACTCGCAACTCGCAGCCGCCGCCATTCGTTTGCTGAGTCACGCATCGCGAACTTCCTGCTAGCCCCTCGAACGCTTCGCCCCCGCGCGCAGTTCAGCTTGTTCGCTACTGCCGCTGCCGCCGCCGCCACTGCTGCTGCTGCTGCTGCTGCTGCTGCTGCTGCTATATACTCGCCAATCCCTTTTGTCTGCTGCTGCTGTACATAAGCGCGGGGCTCTCGCGTCCGTCCGTCACCCAGCAGCAGCAACGGCAGCAGCTCTATAAGAGCGACTAAACTAAAGAGGATGCCCCCTTTGCTCGCCACCGCCATGCCGATGGGCGATGTGCGTTCCGCACGTAGACGACGAGCACTCGAGCAGGCAGGCCGCGAGCCGTGCGCTCCCGAGTCTGCAGCCAACGTAGAGTTAGCTGATGCTGCTGCTTTTGCCGGCTCAAAGTCTGTAGAGGAGATATTGTAGATCGAGAATAGACGCTACATACGAGTCCGTTTCTCGCGTTCGAGAAAACCAGCAGCGTCTCTTATCGATCCAGGTATACCTGGGTCCGCTCGCGAACCCCGACTTTCACCTAAAAAGCACATTTTTACGACATCCCGGCCAGAATCGCGCCGTATTGTAAGCAGCGCGACTCCATGTTTCTGTATACATACGCACCGAAGTTATGAGCACTCGCTAAATTAGTTTCACAATTCGATTGCGTAAGCTATTCCTCGCTCGCGACATTGAAACAGTTGTTCTCCTTCGAAACAAGAAGAAGAAAAACATTCGAAACGCGGTGGCGTGCGCAGGATGATTTCCGTCGAGCGATAAGAGCGCGTCAGCACCCTCGGGTTGTTGTTGTTGTTGTTGTTGTTGCCGTTGCGAGCCCGGCTACTCGCACAATATACGGCATGAAAAAAAACTGCTTGATTTCGATCTCGCGCAAGGCGGCAGCTGAACACGCGCGGCATACGATGATTCCGCGAGCAGCGGCGACAGTATGCGCGGCCCCCGGCCGATTTCATCAGCTCTCGCGGTGCCACGGGCAACTCGCTCGCACTACATTACAAACGCTGCGTTCGTTCGCGCATTCGAATACACATACACATATAATCACGCGTATGCGAGCTATGTACGCGCCGAGCCGAAATATGAAAGAGTCGAGAGGAAGGGACGGGAGAGGGAGAGGAAGATAAGTACGCTCGCGAACACGCGTATATGCAATTTCGCGTGTGGACGCTAATTGGCGATTTAGATCATTGAAATTGTAGGAGCTTATATAGCCGCTGCCAGCTAGCGAGCGAACGTGTATACGCGTTGAATACGTATGCGTGCGTGTGTGCGAATGCGATGGCACATGAATACGTATACAGCAGAGAGAGAGAGAGGGGAGATGAACGCATCGGCGGACGACTACGTGTGCATGCGTGATCGTTTTGCTCTTTGTCGCGAGAGTTGTACATGCGCAGCCTATCTCGTATCGCCTCGATGTGCTCCACACATAATATATCTATAATGCATAAAGCCGAGCTACAGAGAGAGAGAGAGAGAGCGAGCTAGTCATTACCTATACATATATCTATGTATACATGCACGCATAGAGAGACTCATCATCGCGTGTTATTATCACTTTCCGTGTGTACGGTCTAAATACGCCGCGCTCCATATTATAGGCCGTTCAATGGATTGAGTTGGCCCTGGCGACCGATACCGTATACGATCGCTCGTTAAAAGTCGCCCAGCAGCCAAAGGAAAAACAGCTACTTTTATGACCCCTTCCTTTGGGTATTTGTGTTTTAACCTGTGGTCTACTGTAGCTTTGCTTATACATTGATACACAGCATCCAGTTGGCATATACCTACCTATCCGCAGTCGTAAGCTATATAAAGCACACACATGCCATTTATCTCGTTCATGTACTTTGATTTTAGAGCTCTCTTTCTGCGTCGCGCAGAGATCGTGCACACACACGCACCCGCCGCCACCGTCCGTTATCTTTTATCACGCAGCTCTCTTTCTCTCTTTTTTATCTTCGCCGAATGCCTACTACCTACGTGTGTATATTTGTCGAGGGATGTGTGGACTCGAGCTCGAGGGCCTCGTTTCGACGGGCTTTTGAATTTTTCAGATTGATCGCCGATTAAAAGACCAAATCTGCTCCGTGTTCGCGTACCAGCCCCTTGATCCAAACTATTATGTACATGGGCGGCTCACAACTTGCTCCATGCAGTCGCGACAAGACTCTCTGTGCTGTATGATTTTTAGACGCAAAGTTAGGCGCTTGACCCTATTTTCTGGAGCGGCGATCCTTTTTCTTTCACTTTTTTCATCCGTTTCTTTTTTTTGTTGTCCTCGCTATTATGGACTGGCGCGGATAAAACATGACGCGGCGATCGATCGTCTCCACATGCGCTTGTCACAGGGGGCTTGCGGAAGATTCGAACGACGATTACGAGATTACGTACTTGACTGGACACGCGTGTATAATATACATATGAGCGCATATGTGTCGGCTTTGCTGGTGGCTAGTTTGTTTTCTTTCGGCTTATAGTTATTATTTTTCATTATCCAACAGCAAACTCGGTCGTCGCTATCACCTGTACATGGAGTTTGCACCCTCCCTATCGATAGTGCTCAAATTACATCATCGAGCGAGTGCACATTACCCGCTACGATTGCCATAGAGAATCGTCGTGCAGTTCTCTCTCGTCTTATTATAACATTAGCTGCGCGACTTTCGACGAATTGCTGGCGCAGCAAGATTAAAGGCTCGTCGGGCAGCGAGAAAAAAACCGGCGCGAATGATCCTCCCATCCGATGAAAGCAGGCAGGCAGGCAACGGCGACTATACGCCGAGGCTCTTTTTCTTTCTCTCGCTCGTTCGCTATACATACGCACGCACACGAATACGAGGGGCAGGAAACATAAAAATCGCCACAGCAGCAACACTGCATAATCGCGCTCCTCGCTTGGGAGAGCGAGAGCCGCAGCTCTGCTCCGCGCGCGCGCGCACGTGCGCGTACGTGTATAATATATACGCTTGTGTGTGTATATGTTTGCTTGCTGGCGCGAGCGAGTGTGGGTGCCGCAGTGCGAGTCGATAAGCGGAGAGCAGGCGACTATGCGAAGCTCCGAGCTGGACTATACGCAGCGGCGGCGGCGGCGGCGGCCTATACACCGAGGGACGCCAAGATTGGATGACGCTCTCTTTTGCTTATGTGTATAATATATATCCGCTGGGTTCAGCTCTCTCGCACGCGCGCGCGTGACTTTGGCTTCTATATACGCGCGCAGAAAACTAAGACGCAAAAACTCGCCTCGTAGCATTCAACAGAGGCGCGTCGCGAGCAACGACGTGCGCCTATACACGATCGCGAAATTCGGAGTCACTCCGACAGTCGCTTTTTTCCTCTTTCTCTCTCCCGAATGCACCTCGTTTCCTTCGACTGATGCTGCACTTCTTTATGCCATTATCTCGGATTAAAGAAGATATTATGTCTCGAACCGACTGCTGCTAATTGAACCGTGTAAAACGATGTAGCCTATAAAGATTGTATGTGCGTGCACGATTATTCCCTGGAAAAGGCGCCAAGAATCATCTGGTAAGGCGCGCATACGTGCAACGACGAGCAAGAAGGAGGAGGGCATAAGTTAGTGCCGCGAGATTCATAATTAATTCAGGGAAAAATGCGCGCCAGCGAGCGGCCGTACGCGTTATTGTGTCACTTTTATGGTGTCACGTACGTACGCGAACGCATATAAAATATACACGCAGACTTTACGTAATCATCTCGTCGCGAAAAGAATTTCCTTCTCTCATCTGGACGCGCATCTGTGCAAGAGCCGCGAGATGTGTTTCGTCTATCGCGCCGCGATATAGTTTTCTAAGGATATTTACTGCGCACGGACCAGAAACAGCCGAGGCGGTGGCTTAATCGACGCTAGAAATTATTTGGCAGATCTACAACTTTCGCGCTAATTAGTTTCGAAGACGAGCGACAACGTATAATAGCGTATACGCCGAGATGCAAAGCCGAGAGTCGTTTCGGCCGAGTGAATAATGAATACCAGGGAAAACCATGGCATTTTGTACGGTTCGCTCGTTGTTCACCGACAAAATATCCGAAATTCATACACTCAAGAACGCGAATCATTTGTCGCGAGACATCTTAAATCCATCCCGAGCTCGTATTTTTTCAAGCGTGGAAAAATGTATGCTCAGCTGCGCGAGGTTTGGTCAAATTTTGAACGATCTCGACTGTGCACGCGTCCAGAACTTTGATTAATCCGTGTCAGCCAATTGAAGTAATTACCTCATCGTTTGTTGGACGATGGTAAAGTATAGATGGTAAAGTATATATATGAAAAGAATAGCCGAAAATCCAGCGGACAGAATTGGAGCAAAGATCGATGGTATAGGCTACACAGGGCGTCAAGAAGGCGTAGCGCGTGCGGAGTTCGCTGGTATCGATCGGCGATTGCTTACGTAAAAGCAAACTACTCGTACGACGATCCGCATACGTACAAGCGAGTACGTACGTTTATGTACACGAGATTCGGCCAGTGGCAGCAGCGGCCGCGGCAGCATAACGCAATGGAAAAAAGGAGTCGTACGAATTCGAGCCATCGCACGCGCCGAATAAGCCGCAGTGCAGCACGAGGCAACAAAACACGAGCGCGCATATATGTACACAAGCACGGGGCAGCAGCTCGCGTTATCAGCAAAAAAAGCCTGCGTGGAGTCGCGCGCTTTACATACGTTATATATTTTTACATAGCATACATACATACAGAGAGCAGCGACACACAGCATATCTTTGGCTCGTCCCGAGAATATTTTCGCGGATATATTCTACTATGGAGCGAGCGAGAAAGAGCGAGAGAGAGCGAGCGACTGGCGGCAGCTAAGAACAGGAGACAGAGACAGAGAGATGATATAAGCTGCTGTTGCATGTGTTGCTGGCTTTTTTGCGACTATATTAGTCACCCGCAGAGTTCGCGCGTTGTTTTCGTTTCGCCAGCGCGCGGCGATGTCGCGACGACATCCATGATAATGCCGTACGTCGCACACACAGCGACGCAGGCTTGTATACAATATATATACGTAGTCGCTATAGCGTAAATACGCCTGCGTGCCGAGAGAGCACCAGTGAAAAATATATCGTATAAATAATACGACGAGTCGTAGCAGCAGCGGCAAGCGAGAGACGCGCGAGAACGAGCTGTACGCGCCTCTAAAGCGACGAAATTAATTTAAAGACAAAGATGTAAGGGCGAACGCGCCGAGTTTTACGCTCGATCGGCTCAACGCGCCTATACCATATATCTGTATGGTATAAATTGGAGAAAAAGCGAGACAGACGGAGGCTCATTTCCCTTGGCGGATTCGAGTCGGAGCGGAGAAAAGTTGCTTCGTCGTGAGAACTGCAATCTGGCCTCGTGTGCATCTTTTTTCGTGGCTACAACGCTCTGGCTCGAGCTACATAGACGACGACGACGACGAGCGTGTCGTGACGTTGCTGCCCCGCGTATATACGCGCGGCGGTGCGGGGTCAGAGGGGAGCCCTCGAAATTTCGCTCTCTCTCTCTCTCTCCCGTCGCCCATTCGGTCGCGCAATATCTCGCGAACGCGCGAGCGTGCGACTATACGAGCCGCACAAACACACACAGACGCAGACGCACAGACAGCAGACCCACACACAGGCTCGCATGTATACTCACGCACTTTGCGCAGCCGACGGTGCTATAGGGGAAGGCCAAATCGCCACAGCGGATAACGCGAGCGAGTAGCGCGAGTAGCGTGCGGTAGTCGTTTCAACGACCGTTGCTGCTGCTGCTGCACTCGCTCGATATACACGCATACACGTAGACGGCCAACTCTCATGTACACGCGGGGCAGGCATAAAGTACGCTCGTGTGTTTGTATGTGTGCGCGCATAACGTGAGATTGTACGTGCAGTGTTTAGTAGCCGGGCTGTGTGTTCAGGCTCCGCAGAGTACGGAGCCGAGCGAGCGCGCACAGTCTATGGCACACACAAGCGCGCGCGTAATCTGCTCATTTGCGCGCGGCCGACTTTAACGCGCGACTGCCGCGTACCGTACCGCACATATATACATACATGCACAAGCACATACACATACTCATATTATACGCGTGCATTATATATATATCTATACATGTACGGTGTATAACTGCGAACGAGGGGAAGTGACTCGACTCGTGTCGATGTGTGCGTGCCTGCTGCCGTCTGCGTGCACGCGAGTTTATATATGTGCCGACGAGAGGTGCAGATTCTGTTCTCTCTCTTCCTCTCTTTCTCTCTCGCTGCTGCTGCTGCTGATAAATTAAATCGGAGAATTGTTCGCAGCGTAGCTAAAAGCTAAAGAGAGATTTCTCATAGCCGCGCCGTAGACTGCGCGAGGGCACGAATCTCCGCGCTGAACCGTCTGTACTTGGAGCGAGTAAAAAAAAATTACTATCGAGTGATTTTTTCGCGGAGAAAACTCATCGTACGCAAAGTTGGCATATAAATATCGACTTTCTCCTTGTCGCATTGATTTTCGAGACATCGAGCTCTCGCGGACGTATAGAAAAAAAGGAACCTTCGAGGCGCGCATCTTTTGCATATTCGAACGACGTACGCCAGTATGCAGATCATAAGTAGCTACCTCTCAGTAGCTAGTATAAAAGCAGCGACAGTGACAGGCGCGGTATAGGTCATACAAACACCTGGTGCAGGCCCGTGCATTGCAGCAGAGAAACGTATCAAGCTTCAAACTTCCCTTCGAGCCAAGCCTTGTCTTCCTCGGCTCGGATGGCCGCAGCCTAAGTTACACACGGGCGCGGAGAAAAAAATGCGGTCTGCGCGTCCCTGAAAGCAGCACATCGCTCGCGCGCGACAACAGGATCTCTCCGTCTCTCTCTCTCTCTCTCTCTGGCTCGCGTGTGTTCGCTTCTCCAGCGCGAGCAACACGAGATCATTCACGAAACTAAAAAAAAAAATAAAATAAAAAAAAATGAAAAAAAAGCGCCGAGCCAGCGAACGAGCGAACGAGCGAGAGAGAAAGAGAATAAAAAAGAAGAGAAAAAAAAACGTTGCGGAGCCAAAACGAAGCCGTATATTGGAGCTCTCGCGAACGCGCGCGTGATTACAAGAGCGGCAGTGGCGGCGACGGCGGCGGCAGCGAGCTCGAGCGAGGGAGAGCTCCGAGACTGGCGGCGCGGGCAACCGGTCTTTCGCGGACGCCGCACATCGCGAGCTCTGCGAGCTGGAGCAGTCTGCTTATGTGTGTGTATGCGCGTGTATATGTGCACGCGGCTATTGTATATCTATATATATTCGCCCGAGAGAGCTCGTTCGGAGCTGTGCGCTATGCGGGCGCACACGCGTTTTATATAACGAACGAAAAACGAGAGGCGACTGTGGCAGCTGCTGCTCGCGACGCGACTCTGTACTGCTGCACTGCAGCACAAAGGGATGTACGCCCAAAAAGCTTTGCTTTTATCGCTTCGAGCAAGGGATCGGCTGCCGCCGTCGCTGCTGCTGCGATGCAACGCGAGAGAGAGAAAGAAAATACCTGGCCGCGCGTCGAGCTATATACGTGTATATAGACAACGCAGGGCACGATATACGCGTCGCGGCTTTTATTATCGAACGATTCTGCCGGAGCTCGGCGCACGCCCATATATAACGCAGGTTTTATGATGCCCGGCCAAGCGTAACACCTATTCGCCGCGCGCTACAATGTATTCATGATAGTTTCATTTCATGCTCTTCTGCCGTCGCGGCGCACGCACAAGCTCGCTCGCTCGCTCGCATGCACGTATATGCGCTGCGAAAAAAAAAGTAGGGAACTGCGTCTCGGAGTGCAGCCCAGACCCAGGGCAAACTTTATGCGTTCCTACGATATACGCCAAGGGTAATCGCTTTTGATTTTTTGCCAATCGATTTACATACGCGATATTGTGAACGACCGTCGCTACAGCGTATTGGCCGACGCCGTGCATCTATGTGCAACGATATCGATGGGTTTGAAACTTTCTTTCGAGCAATCGTAGGCTTTTACGTCGCATCTAATGGCAGCTTTGTACGATACATCGGTAGTAAATCATTACTATCCGTGTAAAAATTACACGATTGCGTGAAAATAGCAACTCAAAAATTCCCATGAAAACAGCTTCGAAAGACTACACGTGGTCAAAGTGTATTTCTTGAAAAACCTTTCATGGTATTGGTCTTATAGTGAGATCTGCAACCTGCTGCTTCAATATATAAGTTGAATTTCTTACGAAGCAGTTTTTTGGGTGCAATTACCGCGAGAAAATGTATTCACAAGTTCACAGAAAGAAAATATAAATTTCGTACACGTAAGAAAATCTATTTTCCACGCGTTCCATTACGCATTTTACCTCATTTTATTAAATTCTCACGTATTGACCTACATTAGTAATTTTAGTAAAGTCAATGCGTCGATATAAAGTGTCGTATATTAAGTATACAATTGAAAACGAATAATACAGAAAAATCATCTTGTCGTAAGTTAAGGAATTACCGAATGAAAATCGTGGAAAATGATAAATGACTCGAAAAGACATTCAAGAACTTTAACCGGAAAAGCCGAATTCATCAATTACATTCGTATTAAACGCAAGTCATGTGTAATGTACGACAATTTTTTCAGAATTAAGGTGATTCAAAACGCTAACAGATTCTAATTAGCCGGTCTTGAATACATAAAATTATACAATAAAGTCCGGAACGGACCCAGGGGGTTTGGATGATTTTTTATCGGGAGCCACGAGGCGTACATAATACTCTCTTTTTCTCTCGAGTGCCGGTAAATCATTAGCGATATAGGCGAGCGCGCGCCTCGGTTTGGGCGAGAAAGAGTTAATCACGATCCGGCTACAGTTGTATTATATGAATAGCGCACAAGCGACGGCGGTGGCGGCGGCGTGGGCAGCGGCCAGCGACCTAATTATTTTGCGGTAAATTGCGCACAACTCCGAAAAACCGATGCTTTGTTGGCTATGCCCTGCAGCCGCTTTTGCCCAGTCCCGATGATGCATCGCCGCCACGAGAGAGGTGGAGAGAGAGAGAGAGAGAGAGAAAGAGGAAGAGAGCGAACGCGAGCTCATTATTAATCAATGCTGTTGGACCAATAGCCGCGTAAAATCGCCAAATATTATG
Source organism: Trichogramma dendrolimi (assembly GCA_034770305.1). Classification (NCBI taxonomy): domain Eukaryota; kingdom Metazoa; phylum Arthropoda; class Insecta; order Hymenoptera; family Trichogrammatidae; genus Trichogramma; species Trichogramma dendrolimi. The sequence goes on along the minus strand of JAPMIB010000149.1, from coordinate 219,849 downwards.
TAATATCATATATATATATATTGCACAGCAGCTCGCTCGGATCGCTGGAGAGTTCAGTAGCCTGGCCAGTGGCGACCGGTGCTGCCGCGCATTCGCTGTGTCGTCGCTGATAATCACATCTGCACACAACGACGCTGTTACGATAATACGACGATGGTACGCTCGAGTAATCATCGCATTGATACAGTATTGGGATGTAACGCAAGCACTGGAGCTGGAAATATGTCCTGCTACATAGAGCGATTTAAAGAGCAAAGTATGGGTAAAGTGTCGTATGCACCCACAAACGAGCGTCATAAGCATCAAAAATTTAATGCTCGATCTTTGTTCAATCGTAGGAACGGGAATCGAACTCAAAACCTTTTGAATAGAAGTCGAGAACGTTGATCGTTTACCTAGCTATAATTTTAGAGTGGGGACAAGTGGAGGCATCCGTAAAGAAACTCACTACACAGCGAATGGTTTAAAATTTGTTATTTATACACTCCACGATTAAATTATTAAGCGTATTGAATGATTTTGTACGAGAGGGGGCTCAAATGTGTAAGCTATCACATTTGTAATTAGCTTTACAAACTGTTCCAGAGATACAACGATGAAAAATTGACCAAAAGATTTTATTTGGAGAAAAATTACTACTGCGTTTAATTAAAAAAACAAATTTCCAGTTTAATAATAGTTGAAACTTATAGTGATAAGAGATAAACTCTGTATTTTTAAAACTACCACACACCAAGTAGTTTTCTGTGATTTTTGATAATTAAAAACCCGTGAAAAACCACTACTTCAGAAATTGTATCGTAATCCATTGATGCATGATATTTTCACCTCAATGAACAAGAGCGTAGCAATAAAAAACATACATGAAAGTTGACGTGAAATTAATCGCTGTCTGAATTATCCCGAAATATATCGATCGCTTGATACAAAAACATTCATCAATAGTCAAAAAAAGAAGTATCGAGAATTCAAAGCGGAGCAGGAAGAAAAGAGAAAGAGTGCAACGAAAAGCCATGATCGCGCTTACATAGAGATATCTCATTCAAAACGAGACTCGAGCGAAATTCAATCGTGAGTTGCGTTGATAATAAACTGCGCTCCGAGCGATCCACTCGTACAACTTCGTTCTAGCTATACGTGCAAGCACGGATACCTAGTATCGAGCCGTTAATAAAGCTTCTTGATGTCCATTTATGTCAACGGGCTAATCTATCAACAGAAAAAGGTATGCGCTGTTTGTCGAGGTTGCAGAGTTGCACACCTTACTTGGGCATTTGTTTTCGCTTACTCTTTAAAACGACTGACCCGATGACATTCTAACACATTTAAAATTTTGATAATTTTTATCTCGAAAGTACAAGTAACAATCGTTTCCTCCCTACAAATAGATTTCGATTGTTTCATGATTATTATCTTCACAGTTATATATTCGCGATTACTGCTATAAAACGCAATGATAAATTGATTATATTACGGTTAATAAAACCAATATAAAATATATACTACTTAACAAATGCTGCTAACGAATCAAATTTATTTGAGTTATAGATACTTTTTATTTAATGGTTTGTCTGTACAACAGTCACGAAAATAAAACTGTTTATTTGAAAAGATTGAAAAACTCCATGGACTATTTAAAACGATCTTTGGCTTGAACTCTGACATCAATCAAATACCCGATGGTATATAAACTATCCATGAAAAGGAGGATTGCAGGTAGGAAGTCAATCTGTCCGATGAAAATGTTCACGCAGAGTCCCTGCCATTTTTGCAGAGGGCGATTTATAGTATTAACATGATCACTTAAAATAAAATAAATCGACACAATTGACTTGAAAACGGTGGAAAAAATTCTTCAAACGATCGTGCATTTTGGGTATGTCACTTGCACGTAACAACTTGAAAGCATTCGAATTTCAAATAAAATTTTAACGATACTCGCGTCCCCATATTATTCGATACATGAATATAATGAACTGGAATAATGATAACAGTAAGCCAGTAATAGAAAAAAAACACTTGCTCTTGTTTTGATGAAGAATAACTTGAATTAGCTGAATAAAATTGAATGAAACCGAGCGTGAGGTAATTACCGCAGAACAAATCCCACCGTTAAATTTCTTTGCAGTCGACCATTCGGAGCCGAGCATACGAGTTGGTGACAAATTTGAGCTATTATTGAAAACAAACAAAACCCCGAACACCCTGGCGTGTGCTTGTAAACATATATAGAGTCTAAATGTAGAGGGACGTAGAGAAAAAGCGCCAAATGCAGTGGATCAGCAATAAGAGCGCGCATGTAGCCGAAATCGATGTACGTGCGACGCGTAGCATCTAATGTATTCCGCATGATTGAATCACGCGATCGAGTACATTGGTCAACGAATCTCGAGGGTGTCGCCCTTATTTTCAACTGCGACTAGCTCGCAGCCCGTCATTACTCGAGCGAGCAGTAATCACCCGAGCCTTATTTCATCAGCCAATTATTTTACGCGCCTATTCGTCAGCCACCCACTCAAAGGCTCATTCGGAGGCTTTTTCCGGGAAAATAACGAGTTTCGCACCCGTTACGCGCATGGCTGTTGCTTTTTTTGTTTGACTGCGAAAAAAAAAAGTAGCGACGACGAGGGAGAGCGAAAAAGAAAGAAAACAAGTCGCGATAATTCAGCCGTAATCATCCATAAAATGCAGTCTCCCGTGGCTGGCTGCTGCTGTTGCTAGACGATCTACATAACGCGATTTTTTATCTTGGCCGGCAACGGCACATGGCCCATTATACGTACACAGGCGAAAGAGAGAAAGAAAAGGACTCCCCATGACGAAACCGAAAGCGAAAAGTGCGACTCGCTCGCGCTCGGCTCGCCACGACCGGGCCATATGTGCTGTTCGTCGACGTCGTCGCTGCACGAACGTACACACGAATATAAGAACGCACATTGTACGTGCAGCACATTATTCGACGCCCGCACCGCGACGAGCGATCGATCGGAGCGAAGAAAAAGGGGACTTGATATATAATTCAGTTGTGTACGCTGCGATGCGCGCATTTCTTTAATGTATTACACTCTCGCACACACACACACATACGCACGCACGAAATCGGGAAAACTACGCCCAGACGCGACGATTACTGTGTAGGAGTAGTATAGTAGGTATAGAGCGCGCGAGGGTGCCGCTGGCCGTAACGTCGATATGGGTTTGCGCTCACGCGTCCGATCTGGACGTTTCTCGCGCGCGCTCTATACGTGTAATGCCGCACAATGTGTGAGACGGGCGCGCAAAGCAGCCAGCAAACGCTCGGCTAATGGAACGCGTGGATAATAGATTTTCTTACATGTACGAAATTTATATTTTCTTTCTCGACAGAAAGACGGGACGATTTAAGCGTTCTTTTTTTTTTGGCTCACGCGCCGATGCCGTTGGACTACTTAGAGGAGTATATACCTATACATACACACGGAGCCCGACTCAAAGTGTCGAGCTGTGCGTATAGTACAAGCAAGTGCTTATTCACATATATAGGTATATGACGTTCGCATGCATATGTAGAGAGAAAGAGAAGAACGAGCGAGGGTTGACGACGAAGGTGTAAAGTACTTTAGACGTAAGACTCGAGGGTTGAAAGCGGACACGAGTGCAGTATTTGCCTACGCTTTTTTTCTTCGCTACTTTTTGCGCGTACTTATCTGTTTATTTTTTCTATCAAATCTCTATTGAGTTTTTTTTCCAAACGGAGCAAGGCAGGCGCAAGAACATCGGGTGCCTATAATTCGAGAACCGAATTCGCGTATGCGCATCAGACAGTATTATATGCGAAGGGAAGCGACAAAGACGAAATACATAATCTTTATATTAAAGGTAAATTGCGCTTGAAGATGAGTCGCGCGAGGCTTGCTGACGGACAAGGCAAGTGGCTTTTCCTGTTTGTCTCCTCGGGCTCGGTGCCCACTCGTTCTCTCGCTCGATCGCGGCGTCTCTTCACAAACCGAAATTTCAGCTTCATTACGCAAACGTATTCCGACATTCTTCGTGGTTTTTTTTTATTCTCATCGTAGCTCGCGCTCGCAGCCACTTCTTATCGCTTATCTTTGAATATTTTTGCGCTTGGGGTACGTTTTTGCTCTCATTTTTGTTCCGACTGAGCTCGTGTATAATATACACAGTCTCATCGCAGGCTCTAACAGTTCTGCTAGATCTAGCAGATCTAGCAGTCGCGTCTCTGGAATTAACGACTTTGAATGACGCGTCGTCTAATGCAAGGCAGCTTCGAACTGAATTTAATTACGTTTACGCTTGATTACGAAACTGGTGCGCGCGCGTGTGTGTATAAAGGCACCGCACGAAGGGTACGAGGCTCGATGATACGCTATCAAATATGAATTAAACTCTCTTTTTCTCTTTCTCTCGACTGAATGGTAAATTAGAAAACATTTTAACATTGTTTTCGCGGGTTGAAATAATTAATGTCGCGTTATTTAGAGCTCGTTGGGTCAGTGATGAATGGCGTTGCAAGTGACAAGTGCTTTTGACAATCATGATCATCCCCTTCGACTTATTAGATTATATGAAAAAAAATCTCGGCTACTGCAAAATATATCAAATTTCTTCAGATGTGGGTGACAAACGAATTGAAAAAAAGACACAACTGTTCGTGTGTATCACAAATATAAGTGTGGACTTGTGATAAATAATTAGGGTGAAATTATTACAAATTTGTTCACGGCTCATACAAAAATAATGGCCAATTGTAGTAATATATGAAATATAATTGACTCTAACAGGGAGCGAACATTCATAGTAATGAAGGCAGTATGGTAAGAAATGATACGCAACCCCTCGCGTCGAATGTATACATGTGCTATTTCAAAGGGTTTGTTCTGCCCAACGACGTTCTTTTTTTTCTTTTTCTCTGGACTCGCGCGCGGGCAGACACGTGCGATTACACGTGTGCAATGCGAGGGGATGCGAGTTGGCATTATAAGCACGAAAGCATTTCTTGCTCATATGCATAAAGAAGGTGGGCGTACGTATTATATTTATGCATCTCTTTTTCGGCCACGAACAAACAGACGCTGGTATGCAGCTACGACGTCGCATCTGCGTACTGCTTTTATACGCTGTCGCTTTCGAATGTCGTTCGCGTTACGGCATGGATTTTTCACAGGTATCTGTTACACGAGTTCATCGAGCTATTGAAATTAAAAGAGCTGGTACATATAGATTCGTCGGGCTTGATTAGAAGCAACATTTTCCTGCCGCGAAAGAGATTATACAGCTCGATAAGTAATCTCGCATCCTCCCTCTCGCTCGCTCCATCGGGTCCGCGCGTGCAATTTGATTTCATTAATTCGAAAGGGTCTTGGAGGTATAATAATCGGCTTTTGTGGCAGTTATCTAGCCACGCTATGGATGCGTCGGCATCCTCGGCTACATGTGAGTGGGAACGAGAAATTGTGTGTTTGTGTGTGTGCGCACATCTCGCAGTATCATCCGATAATGCACGAACACTCCGAAGCAGAGTCCGCCAAGAAATTGATTAGGTCGATTGATGGCTATGAAGCTCGGAACATTAATCACAGTAGTACGAAAGAGAAGCGAAAATGTATAACATAAGTAAATAAAAGATTCATAAACGTCGGGGCACGTGGAGTAAGAGGCCTCCTTAGGCCAATGACAAATTACTGCGAAAAGAAGTAAAGCACAGATAAAAGGATTAAAGCGTTCACTTAAATACAAATCGCGGTATAAGTAGTTTATACTTACTACCACAGATGTTATAGCATCTTGGAGAAAGAAGAAGGAGGAGAAGAAGAAGAAGAAGAGACGTAAAACGAGAAGAAATGCAACAGCAGCACAAGAAGTGGAAGGAGAAGGAGAAAAGGAGACGAAATAGAGTGTATAAGCTTCTTGAAAGTTTTACGATTGCTCGAGATAGCTCGTGAAATAGACTGCGATATATCATGTCAGCGCTGCTTCTCGCTTCTGTAATACGCCTGTACATGTACGTGCACGTACATTGCACAGGCGCAGGAGGTGCACATAGACACACGCTAGAATGCCTGTGTTTTGATTGAAAACACTTGTTGAAATCGGATATATAGCTCGAGCGGAATATCAGTCGGTTAGTAGTGCCAATTTTCAACTTGAAAATCGGTCGAAAATTGCCAACAAAACATTATTTAGTCCTCTTTCTCTCTCTTTCTTTTCTTGCGCGCCCGGGCAGATCTTTTAGCCTCGTAAAAATTACGCGAACTGCTCGATCATGAAAATGAATTGCGTACTTTAAACTTTTTTTCTTTCTCTCTCAATTTTTTTTTCTTCTACATCCAGCCTCTTCTCAATTTAATTACGAAAGCCAAGCAACAGCGTCGAGGCGGAGGTAAAGTCGCTCGATAAAATATCGAATTACGTTAACGAAACGAAGGAGAGCAAAAATGTTGACGGGCGCGCTTTTACTCGGAGATTCATCTCGCAGGGTTCGCTCTAGCCGCGAATCTCAAGGTCGGCTACACGTCGCTCGATCAATCAAGCGAGCCTACGCGCGGCACGTACAATGCCCGTATATACGAACACAACACAAACATCTCGCAGAATATACGAGTGAAATCCACTAAGCTCGCATCGCCGAGTCGACGTTGTATATACTGTATAAGAGCCCCTTTTTCGCTGTTACGGTATATACATAAGGCGCCGCCCGCGAGAAGAATTATGTACGCTACGTTAAGGGGAGAAAATATAAGTCAAAGAGAGAAAAAGGAAAAAAAAGAGGCCATCGCGTGCCTCGGTCGATATATACGCGCCCCTCGAGGACGAAACCCCGAGGCGAAAGAGCGAGCGAACGAGCGACTGGTCGCTGATCCATATTACACCGAGCTATATAGAGTATCAGCGCTCATGTTGCTGTGTGCGTGTGTTGCGCACAATTTAATGACGATGATGAGGCTCTTCGCTCCTCGCGTTAATTATAAATCGATGTGGATCCCGAAAAACGAGGCAAAAATTGCTCCTTCCCGGCTGCCGTCACCCGGCGAATGCGCTGCTGGCGGCGCTATGCTCTGTGCGACGCTCGATAGCAACACGCCCTTCTCTCTCTCGGAGTCGACACTTTTCGTCTCGACGAGGATGCTCGATTCTTCCGAGATGTATTTACACTTATTACTCACGGACACATATAATGCACGCGTAAATTCGGAGTCGACGGGTGGCTAATACGCGACAAATTGAATGAACCTTTCCACTGGCTGCGCCCAGTTTGCACTCGCCGCGTACAGTAGCTCCGCTGCATGTGATCGTCCAGCAGTGGGCCGCAAAATTTACATGCGCGCGGCTCGAGGCTCCTCGAGTGTTTTATCCATGCACCGATGCTTCTTTATTGTTTCCCCCGATGACTATACGAGTATATTTATGCGAGTCGAGAGCCATTGAATTTTCATTTGCTCTCTTCATTGGCTACTCGGATAAATTTGAGATTCAATTTTTACCTCGATAAACGTAAAGCAACTGTACGGAATGGCTTTAGACGCGTGCTCATAAATTTACAGTTAAAAGATCGAAATTAGAGCAAGTATTGGAAGATAAATAACAACTCTTTTACTCCGTCTGTCAAAGAGTGATTTTCAAAGAACAAGCAAGAAAAAAAGAGTGCCTAACGAAAAAAAAGTTTCTCGAAGGTATTGGATCGATATTATACCAAAGTGCACACACGCACACATTGACGTCGCGCGAGAAGTCACATCTCTCTCTTGCTTTCGGGTAGCTGAAATATAGAGCAAGTTCGCGCGCGCGAGAAAATTTCCTGTCTGCTGCCTTTTGCCAAGGCTTTCGCATCGAGGCGCGTATACATGTATAGAGCAGCAGCAGCCGCCTGCAACGAAGTAGGGGCGCAAAAGCCCTACTGGCGAAAGATATCTCGAACGCGCGCGCGAGTATATCCTCGGGCGTTCGAGGGAATAGGGAAAAGCCTGATAGGGGAAAGATAACCTCGGTCTGTATACTTATATATACGGCACATATGCATGTATATGTGTAGCATGCATGAGCCTTACGCAGAATACAAGTGTTCGCTTGCGCCGTTCACTCCGTTGTATCGAATATTTATATTTACCTGGGCACGGGCTTACAGCTCTCTGCGACTGTTTTATTTTGCATATACCTGTTTCTACTGTTGCTACTGTTGATGTTGCCGCTGCTGCTGTTTTTTCATTTGTATTTATTTTTCAACAAACAATCCGTATTTTATTATATATATTTTATCAATAAGGACTCGAGAAATTGACACTTTTATTTTGTGAAAAAGATCTCTTTCAATGCAGTCATCGTATGTCAATATTCAGAAAAAGTATCAGTTATTAGTCCCATGAAATTATAACAGATTCCTGACAAAAAAAAAATTCGATCATCATGAATGAAATTAATCCTAGTTATTTGCGACTCCACAGAAAAACATGAGTATCTGACGTTTCTCTAATTTTTTATTCGGACTCTTGTTTTAAATGATTGAATTTTTGTGGACTTTTTAAAATAAATTGAATAAAATCACACCAATTCGGTAATCTAATTTCATTTTATGACGAAGGTGCGCAAAAACGTATAGCTGTACGCGCGCGCGGCATTATGCAAAGAATAAATCATGACCAAACTTGTATATAAGCCGAGGTACGGAAAAAAGGGCAGGAAAGACACAGTCACATTGTCATCCGAAGGCAGTAGCAGTGACAGTGTACGGCACAGCATACGCGAAAATACTCGTACGTGCTTTTTGAGCGAAGCTAACGGCACAGTGGCGCAGCTCGGCTCGTTGGAGATTTCCCGTATTCCACGCTCTGGAGCAAGTCGAGTGAGCGAGCGAGAGAACGAGCGAACGAACGAGCGAACGAACGAGAAAAGAGAGGAACCAAGTCGCCAAGCGAAGCGTTATTTGCTCGCTGCGAAATGCCAAGCCCAGCAACCCCTTGAAGGGAGCGAAGAAGAAGCCAACGTCCACGCGCGCCTTGAGAAGCTCCGAGCACAGCTACATATATATATATAGCTCGAGTTAGAGAAGGAGAGAAAAACATTTCGCAGAGAGCAAGAGAGAGGCTGTATGTACGTAGGACCGGTGGAATTTTCGGAGCTGCTATACGTGAACAGCAAAATATATATAGCGAACCGACGCTTTTCTTGCCTCTCTGCGCTCTCTCGCTCCCTCCAATCCCTTTGGGTTATTTACGACTTCGAGGAAGCGAAGGTACTATATAGCCGTACTGGTGGCATTTTTCACCTCCAGGTGTGCGCGCGCTCGCGGCCATAGAGCCTCCTTAGACGCAGCCTCGCTATATTCTCCGAGCGAGCCCGGGAGTCAAAATTTAAAGGGATAGTCTGTGCCGGCGTGGCGTGTGCGTGTATAATTCTGACCCCTATCTCGAATCAGCAATTCCACAAGTTTAACTTACGAAACGCGAGCAGTTGGCGAAACTTTTGAAAAATCATACTCGTCGTGTCGGTTAATTGATAAATCAAAGAAAGTAATGTAGCCCTCGAGCTTAATCACCTCCAATCTGTACGGAATTCAATGAGCATGAAAATGTAGAGGCATTATATCGCACAGGAACGATTTAAATCGCTACCGAGTTTATGCCTCCAAATCGTATCGTATTGCAACGGAAAAAACAGGCCAGTGTAACGCGGTATAGGATAGCTGAATAGTTCCGAGCCATCGCAGTGCGTTACATAGCACGAGCGCGTTGGTACGATATAATATAATCCACCATCCGGAATTTATGCATCATCATGCGGCAGCGGCGACTGGCGCGCGCATTTAGAGGCAGTTCGAAAAGCAAACTGCGCTCAGCCACATGTGCGCACGTATAATACGATGATCGGCGACGACTCGCGGACCCTCACATCCTGTCTATGTCATAGCCAAGTGGCCGCAACAACAGCGATCCGGCGCGCGCTCACACACATATAAGCAGCACACATATTTGCGCGACTCGCACACAGCCGCAGCGATGCATCAAAGCCGAGAGCACGAGTGTACGGCAGCGGCAGAGCCTCGAGGGCCTGACTGCGCGCGAAACACTCCTCACCCCGTGGCTGCCTCGTCGCTTCTCGTCGCCGCTATACACGAGCACATATATACGACGAGGGCCTGTATTCAGGCTTGTGCGCAGTGCAGCGCGGCAGCCACGCCGCTCGCCAGTCGTATAGCACACGAGCGAGTGCTGGTTTTTTTTTCTGCCAACTGCGCGTCGCGTCATTGTGGCTCTCTCTCTCGCGTACGTATAATATTGTATACATACGTGCCACGGTAGTTATCATCGGAGCCTGCACGAGAGAAGCAGCAGCAGCAACAGCAGCCACAGCAACAGAGGCAGAAAGGGGAGCGGATGCTGCTGTTGCTGCCTCGTGTGCACATGCACACATGAGCAAGGCGTATGGAACACGCGAATATGAGCCGGCGATGATGATGATGATGATGATGATGATGATGATGATGATGATGCACGCGTACATCTACAGGAGAGACGCGTGAGATGGAAGGGAACGACGCGCGCATATAGACGCGAGATCGTCGAATTGCGTTGAGAAACGAAGCAACGTCGCCTCTATATATTATATGCGTGTGCGCGTCTCGTTGCTTACTTCCTGCAGACGCGTTGCACACACAATACAGATTTCACCTCAAGAGATACAAACGTACTCTCATACAACGAAATACTCGCATACACCTATACAGATCGAATCCTGTACGTTTCGTCGCTATTGCATTTGGGTGGCAGCCCGTCAAAATTGAGTACCATAAGAACGCGATGACTATCAGAAGCGCGCGACTCGTTTCCGGTTCTTCCTTCAAAAGACGATATTCGAATTCCATGGAGAGATGCAAATGAGCCTACTACTGTGGCGGCCCTTGGTCAACGCATTCACCGATACGAGAACAACCGGAAGTACTCGTTAATTAAAAGAACGTGAGAAGCCCGCGCCCGTCTATAAGCTGTTATGCATTAGCCGCAAAGGATGGTATGCTCGTTTGATGCAGGCTTTATTGACTCGCACATGTGTGTATATAGTAGTACACCTTTAAATCAAGTCGCGCTTATTGTATTATTGGTTTAGTAGACCATATAGTAGCCATAGCCGGAGCACATGCAAACGAGCGCGACATATTACTCGCAGCTGGCCAACGTCGCCGGCATATATCGACTGCGTATGTGTACGTATACGAGTACGCGTCGTGAGCATTAATATCGCGATTTGGCAACGTCGAACTCGCGCCCCAACAAACTGCTGACCCTAGTATAGTCTTGGAGCGTTGTATTATAGCCACGTCGCGCCTGCACGCGCGCGTTTTCGCTCTCTCTCTCTCCGAAGCGGCAGAGGCGAGGCGGCAGAGGCGGTTGATCCCCCTTCGCGCGCGCGGCATCTTTACCACACACGCAGGCAGAATGTGCTCTGCACACACGCGTGGCGTACATATATCTATACCTACCACGCTACGCGTCTATATGTGCGAGAGCAAGAAAGAGAATTTTCCGCGACATACGCGAGCGAGGGGCCGAGAGAGAGAGAGAGAGACCAGCTTGTCGCCCGTGCACGCGCGCTTATTTACGATCGAACCGAGCGAGAGCCGGAGCCGTACGGTATATATCCAGCCAGCGCGCACACATGCTCTCTGTATTCTTTTGCTCGGGCGCGTGTGCTCCGAAAGGGGGAGGAGGAGTCTCTAGCCGCGACGTATAAGGCGCGGTCATTATTGATTTTTGGATGCGGCATGAATTCTATTTTTCTAAGAAAATACATCATTATGACAGCTACTACGTTGGGGGGCTCCCGGAGGCTATTGTTTCATCTCGCGGGCCCGTGGTTCCCTAGAGAATTCGATTATCGTTAGAGTTAATTCTATATTTTAATTGCCGGTACCACGGCATTTGAGCTGTTGAAGCCGGCTGCCACTTGCAGCGAGAACAATAAACTAGAAAGTGATGCTCGGTTCAAGATAATCCATTTCAACTATGTGATATTCTGCTTACTATTTTAATTTCATCTCCACTGAGATCATGTGTAATTTGAATCGAGTAGAATTCGCATTTCTTACGAAAAAATCTATTAGGTCCGCAATGTAGATTTCTGAAAATCATTGGACACGTATTTTTTTGTTTTTCAATTAATCAGTCATTAACGGAGGTATGATCAGTTAAAAATGAGCGTGACGTCACAATCATAGTACTCCTCCCATTATATTTACTATGATTGTGACGTGACGCTTGATGTTTCAAATGCTATATCTTCGTTAATAATTAATTAATTGAAAAACAAAAAAATACGTGTCCAATGATTTTCAGAAATTTACATTGTGGACCTAATAGATTTTTTCATAAGAAATGCGAATTACCAATATAATATCGACGTACCTCACGTGCTAAACGCCTTGAATTATAATTCAAGAAGGTGTTTTTCTAAAATTTTTCCTCCCTGCACAGTTTGTTTCAAGTTATACATGATTTTGGACCAACTCAAAGTTATCATGTAAGGACGTTAAGTGAGACAAAAAAGAAATATTAATACAAAAATACAGATTTGTTAAAAATGTAAAAATTTCTACAAACATTTCGATAATGATTGAATCATAAGGCTCGATAATCTAGTCCTGCGATTCAATAAAATTCGTCAATGACAAATAGCGATATTAATGAGCTGAAACATCGATTAATTCTAATTTTGCCATGGGACTCACAGAGTGCTTTAAAGTTGAAAGCGAAAACGCGATATGCGTTCGAGCATTCATACATGTGTAAAAGTGTACAGGAGCTTGACTCAAGAGTAAAACTGCCGACTCCACAGGCAGTATCATCGGTTGAATCATATACACACAGAACACACATATACACATCCACGGAAAGTATTTCCCCAAGTATATAGCAGCAACGCGCCGTTAAACTAGGTCAGTGTCGCATAGAACTTGAAAACTTTGCGGCGCTTCCGTAATCCGAGAAAGCGAACGAGAGGGAAAGAGAGAGGGACTACGAACAAATCTATCTAGATGTATTTATACGTACGTTATATGTATAAGTAAGTACATAACGTGCACGGCAAAGTAAAGAACAAAACTAATTCTTATGAATATGCATTGCGCCTCGGACCATTTCACGTTTGCCTTTTATTTTCTCAATTTTTCTTTGCCGTCGTTTAAGCGCAAAGTTTGTTTTTGTAATTCTGTTGCTCTTTTTGCAATTAACTCGATGTATTAAAGTCACGATGATATCGTTTGATGTATTCTTTACGCGTGAAAGAACTATTAAAGTTTGGACACGCTCGTCTTTATTGAATTTCTTGTAAACGTCCGATTGCTGGGTGACATATTTAAATCAATTTTTTTTCGTAATAATATAAATGCCGTGAAAAATTGAATAAAATGTTAATGTGCTCGGACTAGTCAATTAAACTATACAAACTAAGCCGCGATATTATGCGAATAGCACATTGATCGAAGACGAACAGAAGCTTTTTTACATTTCTGTTTACACACTGTTACGTATTTATGCATGCAAATGAGTAAGCGCTACTTCATCGCTAATCGTAATTATGTATTAAACCGAGACATTGGAGTGATAATTATAAATTCATTCGATTTAAAGTAATATATCACTCATATTTTATCGGCCGTTTGACGATCGTGGTTTGTTTACGTCACGCGCTTCCCTAAAAATATCCATTTAAAGACATTATGAGACTTGTCGACAACTATCAAGTACAGAAATTGTTGATACGAGCTTGGTGAAGACTTTGTAAAGTATCCGTAATTGAAAAATATCTTCAAGTTCACGTTGATGAAGTTGTTTTTAGGGATTTTAACGCGCTACCGTACGAAAGCACAACTATACGCGTGTGCCTTAGAAAATCATAGTTAAAGGGCGGCATAATGACCCGAAAAAGCTCAAAAAGCGAAGGCCTTTTATTGTAACCGGATGACATATCTATATAGGCGAGTTACAACAGTAGCAGCAGCAGCACTTTTAGTCTAGATCATGCGCTGTATGTATATAAACTGCTCGGCGCGCTCGTTCTCTCATCGGTTGTATACTCGGCGAATATCTGCAATCGGATACCATATATATCGAGAGATAATATCCTCTTTGGCAAATATCCAGCTGCTACCGCTGGTCTTGCTAGCTACCAGCTCTCGCGCGCATAGCCACCGCCGCCGTTGCTGCTGCCGCTGCTACTACTGCTGACCTCGAGTCGACTTTTATATATATATTTTTTACTTTAGTTACGTATCAAATACTTGAGTGCAGCAGCAGCAGTTTCGACGTCGAAAGAAAAGAAGAGCATCGCGAAAGGCATCAGTCGAGAAATGCACGTGTGCGTATAGCAGCAGATACGGAGAGAGACGGACGCGTATACATATAAAGAGGGACAGACGATCGAAATGGCTGCGAATAACCGATAAAGTCTAAACAAAAGCAGAGACGAGGCAAGAGAGAGAGCGAAGCAGAGGAGGCGTAGAGAGAGTAGACGAACAGACGAAGGAAAGAGAAGAAGAGAAAAGAGTCGAGGAAAAAACGACGCCGAGAAAGATAGCTCGCGGCTGTGGAGCGAGTTCGCTCTCGCGCGCGCGTGCAAAAAAAAAGGTCGCTGCCGTTGCTGCTGCTGCTTGCAAGAAAAAAGGGGAAAAAATATCAGCAGCAGCGGCATCAAGGTATATACATAATACTCGTACGGCAACAGCAGCGGGTAGTTGGAGTAGCGAGAAGGAGAGAGAGAGAGAAGGAGAGAAAAGCCAAGTAAAAAAAAGAGCGTCCTCTCGCAGTCGCTGGCGTTGTTGTGTGCTGGCGAAGGAGAAAAAGCTCCCCGGCTTTCTCTCTCTCTCTCTCTCTTTCTCTCAACCTGCTATATACACGCTCCCGCGCGCAAAATATATATCCCGGGCGAAAATGATCGCGCGCGCGAAAGGTAGCTATATATATGCTACTGCCTGCCTTGCTTCTCTCTCTCTCGCTCTCTTGTGCGCGCTAGCTTCGGAGCAAGCCTCGAGAGAGAAATAGCCTCTGCTGCTGCAAAGCCTTCAGGTCGAAGGTCTGTATATATGTGTGTGTACGTGTGCTCGTGTATAGGTGAGCGAACGCGGCTACATATAGGTATAAAGCGAGGCAACGGCAGCAGCAGCAGTGAGCTATACCCGAGGGGCTTGGTTGGCTGGCAGCAGCCGCGTCGCTGTGTTCTAACACACAGGGTGGTATGAGGGGGTGAACAGCACCGTGAGCTCGAGAGAGAAGCAGCAGCAGCAGCGGCGGTAGCAACGACGCGAAGGGACGAACGCTGCGCGCTCGCTCGTTCGCTTGGCTGGCTAAATAACGGCCTGCCCTATTCCCGTATAGTTCGCGAAGCTTCACTGCCAACCTCTAGCACGAGCTCTCGCAGTACCTACCCCCCTCCGATCCTTCGGCTCTTTGGCTGCACCGACGCCACTGCCGGTCGGTCGCATACACCTCGCCAGCCTCTCTCTCTCTCTTCGTACGATATATAGGTATAGAACTACGTGCATATACGGCACGTAATATACGTAGAAAGCCCAGCATAACGTGCATGTAGTTGTGTATGTGTGTGCGAGCGCGCGGTATATAGGACGACGTTATACTCGCGCGCTCGCGAGAAGCTTCTACCCTTATATGTACAGGGCTGTACCATATACAGGTATACGCGTGTAGGCTTCGTACACGTTCTATATAGCGATAGCTAACATGCGGACTTGGCAGTGGTTCCGTGATTTTAGTCCTACGCTAGGCGGCTGCTGCTACTTCGCCTCTATATCCTTTCCTTTTCCATTATATACACACACATGCATACTTCTACACGTACGTAAGCTCCGCAGATCGCTTTTAAATGTGTGGGTGAGATGAGACATGCTGTTGGAGCAGAGTATTTGAGCCTTTCTATCGACAATTCTAGAGCAATCGCCGCATTTGATAAACCTTTTTTGTTATGTATACTTGGAAAAAACCCGTTAGGCTAATCGGACATAGTTTTCGAAGGAAACCGAAAATCCGAGTATCACGAAAAATTACGAGCAAAACTTTCTAATTACAAATCCATGTAAGCTATGTGTGGTGCACGCTCACCATAAGGGTAAGAAGAAGAGTTTTTGCTCACGTCCTTCCCAGCAACATCTTATATCCATATTCAGAGTATTGATGCGGGTTAGAATGCACGCCTTCACTACTTATTTTAACTTCGTTGCAACGTGGTAGGGAAACATTCAAAACTCTATTTTATCTCAATATATCAAGTTACTTATAAGAGGAAATAATTCATTAGTGTATGATGGTCGATCAACCTGTCAACCAACATGACCTGTTAGAATATTCACGAACCAAAGTTTTACGTTCGTTCAGTTAATTCGTTTCTCGATTAATTTTTCTATTGCACCTTTGACACCGCTTTGGATTTTAACAATAAAACACGATGTGATCCATCTCATAAGAGAGCAATGAACAAACAATAATCCGACGAGTGTGAATAGGCGCTGTAGCCTGTACATTCAGTAGAGTGAGGTACAAACACAATCGCCTTCGCACCGATTGGTCACACCGGAAGCAAGGGGTCGAATGAAATCTTACACACACACACATATCCATCTTTTCCTTGTCGCTTTGCCGCAATGGGCTCGTGGATGCTATCGTTAAAGTCAGAGAAGAAAAAAAGAAAGACATATAGAGAAACGAATCGGTAACGTTCGTGTGTCCACTCGACGTTTTAAGATTTCCGCTGCAGTTGTATATATAGAAGACGGCGCGAAGCGAAGACCCTTTTTCAAGCCTCGTTGAAACGAAAAAACGCCAACGAAAATAAATTTTGGCACGATTCGATGTCGTCGTCGATGCCACTGCCGCCGCCATCGGAGTCGCGACGTTGAAAATACGCTCACGTATCAGAAAAGAAGTACATGATGCACGAATCGAATTACTCGATCAACGTCTATTCATTATGAACGTCCGAAGTTTGAATTTTAACTATTAATATCGCTTGAAATAAAAATGCTACATTACCGCTATTTTGACTTTTCGTTTTTCGCCTTTTTCATGGTACAACATAGATCTGACACTTGATATATTCTTTACACGATTGATTGATTGACTTTATTGATCACTTAAACAAAAGAATTAAATATTCATAAGGATAATAATAGGTGAGGTTAGAATCGAATAAGCCGAGAGCACTAATCTGCACTGCACTGCACAGCGACACGGTTCCAAACACCATCTACACGTTAAACTGATAATATATTCGTAAAAAAGAAAGAAAAACACCTTGATCCAATGTTTGCGAATTATGAACATTACATTGTATTGTGGCCGATGTCTTATTCTCACTGCGCTTGACCTTTCTCGTATAGTTGAACTGTGATTTAACATTGACGTGTTTACTAACATTTCTGATCAAAATTAAGGATTCTTATCGTAGAATACGTAAACTTTTTTTAGCGCGGATTGCGTCACTCGGTCTACTGCTGCGTCCACGCACGATAACCGCCAATTTGTTGCGCAGGCGTAAGAGGGGGTGGAGCGCAGACGATTCGTTTTTCATAACAATTCAAATAGTAAATACCAAATAAAGGCATAACATTGTACTGCGACAAAGTATGCTTATACATTAATATATTTACGTAGGTCCTGAACGTTCACATGTACAATGGAATAATTCATTTTTTAGACGTGTACAAAATCGTAGCTACATGACAAGTTATACAGTCTTTTAACCCATGTCTCGAAGGCAGGGAAAAAAGGAGAATTTGCAACGTCCATCCGTTGGCGCTGTGCACTCTCTGTCCAGTGCCAGTGCGTGTTGTTGCTGATGCTGATGCGCCCAGTACAGGCCTATATATAAAGGATGGAAAAAAAAGCAATCGAAGCTCTTCGGAAAACGAACGGAAGATAAAAGTAGTCGGAGAGACCATTGAAGAGAAAAATAAAAAGCAGCGCGGCAGCGAAAAAAAAACACGCGAAAGAAGGAGCGAGCAGCCTGCGTTCGCGAGAGCAGCAGAGCAGAGCCGCGAGGTAGGTACAAAATTCTTTGTTCGCGAATGCCCGTGTCTGTGCGTGCGTGTGTGTATCGCGCGCCAGGCATGTGCGAGCACAGGCAGAGGAAGGAAAAAAAGGGCGAGCCGAGAGTTGCTGCTCTCTCGCGAGCGAGGCACACCGCATGCAGCCCCAGCCACGCATCAGAATTTCTCTTGTCTTTTTCTCTCGGTCGTTCCTAATTTAGCTATAGGCGCGCGAGGTAGTGCAAAGTGCGACGACGACAACGTCGTTTGCGCGAACGAGGCAGCATCGTGATTCAGCATATAATAGGCGCGGAGCCGTTTTTTGCCCGTCACAGCGATCAGTGTGTCGCGATCGAGAAATTAAGAGAGAGATACGCGTATAGGAGAATTTTATTGAGTGAATTGAAGCTTATTGAGTATATAATATAAGAGAAACTCGGGAGAATTGGTTATCAAATTAATCGGTAGCTCGGTGAGCGGTCCGGTCGTAAAATATCGACATAATACTGGTTCGGAGATTTTTCTCGCGCCAGCATCCGCGAGCTGCTGTAACTATTTCAGAGAGCGAGAGAGAGACGGGCATAATATTAAACATGCAGCAAGAGTCGAGTTCTCGTCGTTTTCGCGCACGGCGATTCGAAGAAGAGCTGCTGCCTCGAGCTTGGCTCATATATAAAAGCCGAACGCACGTCGAAGCCGCAGCTGAAAGAGAGATACGATATATAGCACGAGGAGCAGCGGGTTGCGGGAGAGAGAGAGAGACCGCATTAACACTGGCAACGTATAGCGACGGCGGCGGCAGCGTCCCGGTATTTTTTCGCGAGTCGCGCAGCGAGTTCGTTTATTTCGTCTCGTGTATGTCGACTCGCTGCCGCCACCGCCAAGCTGCTGCTGCTGCTGCTGCTCTCTGGCACAATGATTTTTTTTTCTTTTTTTGGGCGCACAACGAGCGAGCCAAGAAAGCGAACGGCTGCGAGAGAGCGAAACGACAAAATGCGTAGCTGCTATATAATGACTATATATACTATATATATACACAAGCCAGGCGCGCGAGTTTATAAGCGCGAGAGAGAGAGAGAGCAGGCGAGAAGCAGTATTACGTGCGATGAGCGTAGAGAGGTATAAGGTATATACGAATCTCGAAATGCGCCGAGCACCAAGAGAGCAAATAGTCGGCGTCGTCGCTCGGAAATTGACTTTTCATTCGACGCGCGGTTTATATTCGCCTACCTTATATATACAATGCCACTACACACATAGCACGTAGACTACGACGACGAGTCGCGCGTGTGTAGTGTACTTATATACCTATACTATCTCTGTGTGTAGGTAGTATTGCGAGCGCGTATCTCTCTGCTTATTTTTCGGAGCTGCGATCGCCCAGGAGCTCGCGTAATACGACGTACAGTTCGCCGTCGTCCCAATGATTCTCGCTCTTTATCTGCGCTCTGCCGTGTTTGCCGCGTCTAAACTTTCGGAATAAGCAAGCCGAGCTGTTGTTTTGGAGAGCGCACGAGTTGCTGCACCATTTCGAATTTCCTTGGAGAATACATATAATTATAGGATACCCCCGACAATGAGAAAAAAGGAGGCAGAGAGTAAAAAAATAGCAAACTCCTTCGCGACGACGATGAAGCAGCAGCAGCAGCAGCAGCAAGAGAAGCACGAGGGACAAAAAAAGAAGGCATTTTGCGTGCTCGCTCGTCGATAATTCGCGAGAAAAGAAGCGAGACGCAGAACGCGAAGAGAGCACAGCGGCGCATATAAGCGGCTGCGATACGTATTACAGGTCTAAGTGTCTGTGTAGTTCTCTCCTTTCAATATGCGCGCACACTCGTCGTGTCTGCTGCAGTGTGTGTATATGGGTGTACGAGGCAGCAGCAGCAGCAGCAGCAGCCATCAGCTAATGATGCTGAAATCCTCCAGTCGGCTCTAACGATCTTATATGCCGAGTCTCGGGCGCGGAGCAACGTCGATGCTCGAGGCGCGAGCGCTGCAGAAACAGAGCCCGGCACATGCGGACGCTCCGAACTCTCTTCGCTCCGATGCTTTAATACGCGCTTCGGTCTCTCGCGTTTAGCTCCTCCGCCGCACCAGCCGCGTTTCCGAGAATTTTTCTGCCCGCAGACGTGTGTATGCCTTTGCTCCTCTCTCTCGCTCTCTCTCCTACCTCGCAACAACAACAACAACAGCACATAGGTATACGCGACTGCGTCCGTCCGTGGCTTGCAGCGTGTTATATATATAAAATATAATATATAATGCCCGTGTGCTGCGCGCAGAAAGAGAGTATAGAAGCCTTGGACGTGTGCGCGAGCGATGCGTGTTCGTGATGCGTGATGTACTGTTGCCCGCGAATGAGCGAGAGAGAGAGAGAGAGAGATAGCGAAGGAGTAAAAAAAGAGATCAGCACCGACTGCTTGGCCGACGAGCTCCCCGCGTGCGCCGAGAAATAGCCTTGCAGCTTAGAGACGAGAGCTGCCAAGGTGATTTAAAAAATTGCCCACGCATATATATATCTATACGCTTATATGTATCCACAGCTCGAGACACGACTCGAAAGGGAGTCAACGCGTAAACTATGATTTAGGATCGCAATTCCGAAATTTCCAAGATTAATAGAGCAGCCTTTGTATGCATCAAAAAATTCGGACCAAGATCATCCTCGCGCAGAACGAAAACGAGGAGCTCGATCAATTTTGAGCACGCGAAAGCCTCTTTTCACGCCGACGAAAGACTGACTTGAGACTCGCTGTGTTTAGTTGCATATTTGAGAGGAAAAACACGGCTGGAGCTAGGCGCCGGTCATTCGCAAGGTATCGCGCCGAGCCGAGCCAGAGCAGCTGCAGCAGCTAGCGGAAGGAGCAGCCGAGCAGCGTCATGAATTCGTGACTTGACGAGCTCGACCGCTCGTAAATTCGCGGGGCGTTCGGGTATAAGGCTCGAGAGGGAGAGAGAGAGAAAGAGGGCGGCTGCGAAGCACTCACGAACGAGCTGCTGCAGGGAGGGCATTTTCGGTGCGGGGTCGCTGCCGCCGTTGGCGCGCGAAATTGCGAGCAGCCCGGAGAAAACGAGAAAAACCAGAGAGTCAGCTTTCGATGCCGCTGTATAGTAGCGCACATACGTGCCCGAGAGCCCGGGCTATATCGTATGTATGCATACAAGCGCAGCCTCCCCGCGTATACGGCAGGATATATAAAAGCCCCGCGCGTTATGGACGAAATTGCTGATGAACGAAAAAGCCGATGTTTATATGGGCCCGGCGCGAAGAAACTCGATCGAGTTTCCATTTTATCGCGTGCATACGCATATCTTGAATAAACTTTGACTACGATTTATTGGGGCTCCGCGTATACGTGTAGCTCGCAAACATGCGCCTCATAAATTAGTTAACGGGCCCTACCATTCTCTACTTTCCTTTGAATGATCGAATCCATCGGGGCTTCTGTCAAAAGTCGGCTTTTTCCATCCAATAAAATAAAAGAGAGAAGGATTCGAGGCGATAAGCGAGTTCGAATGACGTGAAATACGAATGCGTGCTTAGAGAATTAGTGGCGTTATATAGCAGCGCGCCGATGAAGAGAGAAAACTATGGATATAGGTATCCATGCAAGACGCGTAAGCTTACAATGAGTAAAGCATATCGGGCTCGCTAAGGGATGTATATTGTATCATATATACATCCTTGACTCGGTGTAAAAAAAAGACCAGAAGCCGCCGTATATATGTATAGTCACGTTGGACGTTGATTAAATCGGCATCTGCAATTAATTCCACCTTGGGAAGCTCCCTTTCTCCTCGTTTTCTCTCTTCTTCCTCCCCGTAGTCGTCTCTTTCGTCGCCGCTGCTGCAACTCGTTTTATCTGGCTTTTGCGCCCGGCGATGCAGCGTATTAACTCTTGCGCTAGCGCACGCGTCTGCATGAATGTCTACGTGTGTGTGGCGTGTGCATGTGTGTACTTCGCTCGCGCAAGTTTCTCTCGTTTCGTCGATCTCAAAGCTTTCAGGACACAGGAGGCTCTGGCCTCGCGCACAGGCTAGGAGGAGCATGTGCAACGCAGCTTTGGCTTCCAAAGTCCTGGGTAGGTATATACGTATATAGACCCCACCCGCTCGTTTCCTAGCTTTTATGTACACACATGCGCTTATGTATATATGCGCGCATAAGAGCATTTACGCATACCTACCTATGTACGCGCCAGCGGATAGCTCATATAAGCTAAATCTTTATAGCTCGAGTCGTGATAAATCGCTCGTTATATTCCCACCCGAGCCCGGCGACTCGCAGCGGACCTTTGAGAATCGAGTTCGCGTCCGAGGCTGCTGTTACACGCGCTGTTATTATATTATAGTCTCGCGCGCTGCGAGGATGAAGCGAGATGGAGAAAAAAAAATTGAGAAAAAACGAGAGAGAGAGAGAAAAAGAGATTCAAGAGTCTCGTTATAGAAGCTGCCGAGAGTATAGGCGAGGTTTGTTTGGCTTGGCCGACGTCGCGTCCGTGGCGTGTGCTCGAGCCACCCTCGAACCATCTCCGCCGCTCTCTCGGACGAGTCGAATCCATACCGAAATTCAGCAAGAAAATATGGAGTTTGCGCGCACCCATACGTGATTCCGAGCTATAGCTCCGATTCGACCCTAGCTCGCGCGCAAATTTGAGGGGAAAAAAAACCGATGATTGTACGCGAGCAGATCGCAAACGCCTCGGGCTTGCCGGTACAAACGTATAGCCTATCGGATCGCGTGTCACGAGGGCTTGATTTTCGTCTCTCGCGCAATCGTGAATTTGCGCAGATCCGCACGGCGTAGTAACTGCGGCCTTCGAGTGTGCTGCGAGGAAAAATCGGGCGTGATTTGCATTATTACGTTTGCGCCGCTTCACTTTGAAGCTCACGTATGAGCTGCAAGTTTGTAATGTATACGAACTCAGCTGCGTGGATATCCAAGGCTAAAAACCTACACGAGTCGCGGATAAACGTGAAGGGAATCGAAGGATATACATGTGTAAACATCTACAGCTGATGATGCGCTACTCAGATGAGGAAACGACAGCTTGGAAAATATCGACAAGCTGTAACATAAAATAATTTTGCTCTCATGAATCATGGAGGGTCCGATGTTCGTCGAATTTTGGACTTGGTATCCTCGTCCCTATTATTGCTTGGTTAAGTTAAATTTTGAGGATTCATTGTCTATAAAATGGGCACATTTCTCCCAACTATTCACTTTTATATTTTTATTATTAAATTGGAAATGAAATAATCGTCAAAAGTTAAACATTTTTTTACTCCAAAATGTTATTATCATTTTCACCCGATAGTAAAAAACTATTTAGCCTTCGAGGAAATAGAAAAAAACATTTAAAATTGATGACAAAACGCTAATTTTCTTAATGAAATCAAGTACTTAACAAACTTGTCCCTTACGTTTGCAATAATAGCTGGGCGCGCTGAAAAAAGAAGTACAGCAAACGATTTATCATGTTAAAACAGGCATCGGAGAGTTAACGGGTGCAAACTCGGAAGGGGGTACGAGCAAACTGGACGATAAAGTCGTTTTTGCTTGCGATTGAGGCTCGGGATAAAAAAGTTTCTGCTTCGCATTGCCGCTCTCGTCGTCGTCGTCGTCGTCTGCAGAGGCGCGCGCGCAGAGATCCCCATCCCTCACAACCCCTTACACATACACACACACACACATTTATATACAGTGCTGCTTTGCGCAGATAGTTTTGCTGTAAAATTTAATAGAACACCTGTTGCCACACACATACATACGCGTACACGCTCTCAATGTTCCACAAATCACTCGAGTCTGGCTTGAAACTTTACTTTTCCATTCCGCATATAACCGCTGTACTCTCTCTTTCTCTCTCTCTCTCTCTCTCTCTCCTGTGCTGCGCGTAGAGCTGTATAGCTGTTCTAAACTGGATCAGTTTGCCGCTTGCAAGCTCGGTATATCTATCTATATCCCCGTAGTACACCCTCGCACAGCAAAAAACAACTTATCATCCTCTCGTCGTGCCCTGTTTATCAGTTCGATGCTTTTCATCATAACTGCTTCTCTCTCGCTACTACCTGCGCGCCTCTATTCGTTTTCATCTTTCCTCTTCATTAGCGCGACGGCCCATACTTAATTGTCCTCCGCATCCATCGTCACATGCTCGCCGCTATTTATCCTTATCAAGCGCTCGAAAATTTTTCATTTAATTTTTCAATACGCCACGCGATGTTTATAACGCGCGCATAATTTTCATTTCCTGCCTCGAGCTTTTTCCTGCCGGCGTCGAGGTTCTTTCGCTCTTCGCTTTCCTTTTTTTCATGCATAACGTAAGCAGAGAGAGAGAGAGCCTCGAGCATTTATATAGACATATTTGCGATCGATCCGCGTCGTCATCGTCGTTGTCGGGGTTTCCAGCACGCGAGGGGCGTAGTACGCGTTCCAGGGAAATAGAGGCGCGCGCGCGAGCTCGAGCACTGCATCCCGGAGAGGAAATATGTGCAGGTGTGTTTACGCGGCTGCTCGAATCCGCGCGTGTAATGCAAGGGACACGAAGGAAAAGAAGACGCGGCTTGAGTCAACCGATGTTCCATTCAAAGGAGAGAAATAGGAGGAGCGAGCCAGCGAGTGTCGCAAAGGGTGAATTTTAATCGAACGTTCGAAGCCGTGAGCTATATGCGGGCTCGCGATGAAATTTAACGAATTTTCGTCGGTAACTGAGTGTCGTTGCTCGTAACGATAGGTCAAATTGGACATTTTTTCTTCATATTCGGCGGAAAAGTTCCGACTGTCGTTTTATTGCGCAACAAAAAAGCAGATAAGACTCAGATGCTCGCGCGAGCGGACGCAAAAATATAAATAAATGTGTGAACGCCGGGCGAAAGAGGAGCCACGAACTCGTTAATTATCCAAGATTACGAAGCGAACGAGATGCGCTTCACTCGCAACTGAGCACTGTGCGTGAAAGTGTGCGTCTACCTACACGTACACAAGTTTGCAGCGAGCAAAAAAGTTTTCGAACGCTGGGCTCGATAGCTCGGGCGCGAGCCTGAATTCCGGTGCTCCTTCGTAGGGCCGAGAGCTAGGTGGATCGATCGCTCTGTAGCAGCAGCAGCAGCAGCGGGAGAGCAGCTCGTCGCGGACCTTGTTTTGCTGTCTATCAAGGGTATACCTTGAAATTTCACGCGTACCAGCACACACATACACGCAGGAGCTCTTAACGCGCGCGAGAAAGAAAGCATGAAATGATCGAAGGGAAGGGACGACCGTAGCGGAGGGTCCGTATACTCTCGATGCTGCTGCTGTTGCTCGTCTATGTGCGTCTACATCCATACGCGTACGTTGTCGAGACGTTCGCAAGGAAACGCACGTGCTATGGGAGACAAGGGAAAGAAGACTCGCCTGTCTATACGTGTGTGTCTGTGCGTGCGAGTTCGCAGGGGATGGTTTCTCCGTCGTCGGGCGCATCGTGAAATTTTTAACGCTTCGCAAAAGCGACAGACAGAGAGACACGGGAGAAGAGAGAGAAAATGTACGGCCGAAAGGCTTTTTTGCTCTCAGGCTCACTTTGACGCGCGCATGAAAAACTAAGCTGGCACGGATGATCGCGGTCGTTTTCGTTGCACGTACATTATAGATTTAATTTATGCGTATATTCTAGTAGCCAAGATGCTTCAATTACCGGCTTTTTCACATTATTCCTTCTTAATGAATGATACAAAAGCTAACTAATGTAGTTGGGCGTTTGGAATACAGCTGCGATAAAAGAGCTTCGCAAGCCTGATTGATGAATCGATGAGATACAACTTTTGATGTTTATCTATATATTGACGAGTCACGAAATTCTTTTGTTAAAATGATAGAAGACATCCTCCTGACCCAGTTGCATCTGAGAGTATATTTATTACTATGAAAACGATTAAATAGACGCGAACTTATGTAAATGAATCTTCTCGAATTCCAGCTGTTAGCTATCACGCAGAGAAAGAAATTTTAGATGACGAAAAGTACAAATCCATTCTCAATTCTAAGGAGTCACATTTTATTGCTCGATGCTTTCGTTGTCACGACGTACAAGCCCAAAAGAAAATCAACTGCATCCAAGAAAAAGATACAGCGTAAGGTCGGTGAACGTGTATACATCGAGGTGTAGTCACGAGAGGAGAGCAGAAGGCGGGGTTCATTTCGGTGCCGATGACTCGCTGCTTCTTCTCCAACGGCTACTAAGTATGCGCCGGGGCTCATTATATTTGCCAGCAAGAACGGCTCCATCGATTAAAGGTCATGCAGCTCGAGCTACGAGCTTTGGTAGCGCCTATGCCGCATTCGGTTTATGTCACATGGCTCGACCCCACGAGCTACCCCGCAGCGATCATGCTCCCCTTACCCCCCTAGCTGTTCGTCCTTGTTTACGTTACCTCGCTGTACCGTCACTTCGGACACATCTAGCGACGATTTTTTGCTCCTTGATTTTTTTTTTTGTCAACGCCGCACTTGCCCCACTCTCGACGAGCAAGCCCTTGACGAAAATTCTGAATCGTTCCACGTTGTTGTTTGTAATTTCCGAAAAAGTTGCATCGGTTACGAGGAAATTTGTTTATCTTGGACTGAGAAATGGCAAAAGAAAACTTTTTTTCTTCCATTTCCTTGGGAGCAAAGACCAGTAGCGCAGTTATGCATTATAGCTTAGCTGCAAAGACCCAGAGCTCCGGGGATTTCTTTTAGCGAGAGGGAAGCGCGTATATACCTTCGCATATCTAGTACGTTATATACGTGTGTGCTGCGCATATATACAAGAGTATAAAAGAGTAGAGCAGAGAGACCGAATGTAGCATTGGCGCGAATACAGACTCGCCGGCATTTCTTACACACACATGTAGAGCGTGTACGAAGTAAAAGCAAACCAAAAGCAGCACGTAGCTATATCAAGCGGCTCGCGAGGCAGCTTCAAGCGGCAACGAACGTTTTCC
This sequence comes from Trichogramma dendrolimi, assembly GCA_034770305.1. Classification (NCBI taxonomy): domain Eukaryota; kingdom Metazoa; phylum Arthropoda; class Insecta; order Hymenoptera; family Trichogrammatidae; genus Trichogramma; species Trichogramma dendrolimi. The sequence goes on along the minus strand of JAPMIB010000149.1, from coordinate 192,863 downwards.
CGCGAGGAAAACTCGCTACAAATATATATCCATACAAACATCCACGCACGTATAGGTGTACCCTAGACAGAGCAGCAAAGAGCGAGAAAATATCGATCTTCAATCTCGCGCTCTCTAGCCAGCGGCTCCGACGGCGGATCCCCTGGACATTATACCCTCGTCGTGCTTTACGCATACACGCGCACACATCCTCGCGTACAGCCCACGTACATATATACGGGCGTAAGCTCAAGCACACTCGCGTATTTCTCTTGCTTATACACGCTTCTGCCGGCGCACGCGATGGGGGAAAATTTGCCGCGGAAAATCCTACCCTCACCCTCACTGTCCTCTTCCCGGGAATATACTCGTGCGGCTTGCTCCTACACATATAATATAATTTATATACGTACACGTCAGCGCGCTCGCTACACTACTTACTTCGCGTTGGAAAATTGAGATAATTCTTCGAAAGCATGAGGAATTTTACGCTCGACCTACATTATATCATATACACTCGCTCAGCCTTTCACTCACACACACACCCGTGAGTTGCTGCGCTTCTGTATACGTATGTCGTTTTATTACGAAATTATTATATGTATATACGTGGAAATTGACCACCAACCCATGCGTGTGTTTGCGCGTACAAGATTTGTAGAGCGACAACGTGGAGGATCGAGTATTCTAAAGAACCTCGGTTGTCAAGCTTCTATGCGTTAGGTATCAAATTACTGGGCAACAGTCGTGCCGTGCCTTTTATTGCTATAGCGGAGTGAGAAAATACTAATGATAAATTGTGAATTCGATTCTAAACTTCTCGAGTTGAGTTCACTGTCAAGTATTGGCATTGTTCTGTATAATACAATGAATGGAATTTTCATTAATTTTACGATTTAGACACGCACGTGCTCATCGTTCGGTCGAAAATTTCACCAGCCGGTAATAAGTTTATTAATTCAAATGGAACGCGTGGCCAAATGACGTCAAGATTGTACTTCACGGAAACGTATGATATTTGACACTGGGATTAAAACTTCATCATTTCTGAGAACAAGTTCATTATTTTCTATAGTTTTGATGGCGACAAAAGGAAAAATGTGAGGTTCACATCTCCGCAGGGGATAAAAATTCCATACTCGGTGCATACTCGACTACGCGGCGATTCTTCTTACAAAAAAAAATAGTAAAAGAGAAGAAATAAAGGCAAAAAGAGGTGGAAAAACTCTGACCCGCTGCATTCACGTGTTCGTCCGAAAATCGCTGCGAAACTTTTTCATTCGCTGTTATGGGTATATTCGGTTTTTATATACATATATAGCGCACACATGGGCACATGGGCGCTCGTTAAAATGAAAAGCCCGAAGCGAAAAATTCAGCTGCAGCAGTAGAAAATCACTAGCCAGGCGCGCACGTGGGCAGCGATGCAACGGCAGGAAAAATTCGTTTGTTAGTTCGTTTGCGAGCAGCGCAGCAGCGGAGAACGAGAGAAGAAAAAAAAAGGAAAGAGAAATATCGCTCGGCTGACTCGCTACAAGGATGATAAAAGCGATACTCCATACGAAGCGGCAACAACCATCACCGGATATGCATCAATCCTCCATTGATAGTAATGCCGAAAAAATCATATATTAAAAATAACGCGAAGCTCGATCTCCCGTCGGCGCGAACGAGTTGCACCAGTAAATTCACGTGCTTCTGCTTTCGCGGTCATCCAACTGATAATAATGTACAGGCTTTTTTATTTCAAGCTGAAAGTGCAGCTGTAGCGCGAAGTTATCGACACTCTCTGAGGGCCGCGGTCGAAATTAAACTTCAAATGCAGAGTATCTTTCGCGCGATTCGTCCCCGACTATTCAAGAGTATGCGGCTAGCTATCTCGTTGCTCTGAAACGCGCAGCGACGACGTTTGAGGCTGCCGATTCTGCAGACTGAGCGACTATCGACTACTCTGAATTTATTTTTTGGCGCGTGCTCGACCAGAAATAGATGCACGCGCTTGTACTTATGCGCGCCAGTACATTATCATTGTATTTGCACCGCGAGTACGCACAATAAGCCAGTGGGAGAATATTTTTCTTTCGTCGTCTTGCACTGTACAAGTGCAAAGATAACTAAAATCGAACTTGTTTATAATCATTAATGAAAAGCATAATAAATCTCACGCGTAGACGCGCGATAAAAGTTGTATAAGATTCGCATACAATTCAAGATCAAGGCCGAATCTCGGAAAGTTTAGTGTTTCACGCAGACTTATGGATCATAGCACAGAAGCCGCTACTACATAATACGTAAAACCTCGTGGCGTACCTTCCCGCGCATTCGTCCTATTGGCCAATGCGGCCCGTCGAGTTGTAGGAGATGCTGCGGGGAAAGATGGAAAAATGCTCGAAAGCAGAAGTGGGAGCGGTGCGCCCGCCGCTCCGCAGATATCATTCAGAGCGCCGCGCTATACCATAGCATAACAAAATTGAGTATTGCCCCCACTGCAGCATTACCTCGTGGGGCGCACGCGGCAAGAGCGAGAGAGATAGATAGAGTGAGGCAAAGAGAGGAGGGGAGAAAGGAAAGTTAGTCGCACGGCGCGGCCCATAGTGCAGACGTTTTCATACTCGGCCACACATCGCAGCCTGTATTCTCATTCATAAATAGGCTCTGGTACCAAGCGCATCTCGCTCTCTCTCTCTCCGTAAGACATTAGAAAAAGTATAGTGCCAACGATAGGCAGAAGGTGGCAGCAGCAGCAAGCTCCTTTCTCCCAGCCTCCTCGACTCCCTCCACCACCATCGAACGCGAGCCCGCGAGAGCCCGCGCGCACGAGACACCGTGTTGTACGATTCTCGTCACTCGTAGCGCAGTAGCCGACACGATCGGACGTCTCTCTCCTAGCGTCTCTCGCTCTCTACTCGCGTACGCTCCGAGTGTGCAAGTGTGCTCTATCCAAGTAAACAGAGTTGGTGTACAAGTGCATAGTGTGCCGAGTGCGTTCGCGGCTTTGAGAAATCAAGCGACTCCGGGCGAAACAAAAAAGAAAAAAAAACAGTGTGTTATCAATTGATATTCAAATACCATCAAAGTGTCGTCGTCGGTGAATATAAGGGCTGCCAGCCTTGGCGAGGCTCGCCTCACGAGGAACCGCTTGAAATACCTTGCCGCTTTACAAGCCGCTACTTTAGGATCCGGACTAGAGGCTCACCTGCACCTCGAGATACAGCAGAGCAACAGCAGCAGCAATTCGACAAGCATGCGGCCAGAGAGTCAAGGTAACAACAGCATGTTGGGCGAGGACGCGGCCAAGGTACGACCGCTCGACTTGAGCGATGGCAACAACAACGCTCAGCAGGAGTTGGCCAGTACGGCGGCTACGGCTGCTTCGGCTAGTCTAGCCAGCGAGCTCTCGCCCTTCATCCCGACAGCGGCGTCGCTCATCGCGCCGATGCTCGAGTCGCCGCTTCAGGTAGCCATGAACATGGCCGGCCCTTCGTCTGCCTCCAGCTCTCCCATTGAGAGACAGCTCCAACTCATCCTTGGACTCGATGACGCCTCGCACCTCCAGAGCTACTGGAACAATGAAGCAGCAGAGAAGAGGGAACAAATCTAAATCCGCTTACTCCTCGGCCAATAAGCGAAAAGTCAAGGTGCTCTTGCCCGAGGAGAAACTCCAAGCCATCGAATGTGTGTTAATTCATGGACAGACTAAAGCTTCGGTCGCTCGTACCTACAGAGTGCCCGAATCTACATTGAGGGGTTGGTGTAAAACTCACATCGCTCTTGAAAAAAAGAAGAACTTGAAGCCCCCAGGGAGACAGTGAATCTTCGGCGAGCAGTGCCAGGTCGGAATCACCGCCAAACAACCCATTGACATATCCTGCTGCTTCGTTAGCAGCTAGTACGTGTCCGGTGGTACCCAAAGAAAATTATCTCACCGACTCGGAACTTGAGGCACAATTTGGAGATTTATCCGAAGTCAATCCGTCCGTCCTCGATTATATAAAAAAGCATGCAAAGGGTGTATATCAGCGCGATATGACGAACCGTTTGGCAAATATTTCTAAGATGGTCACAGCATTGCCATATATGTCCGGCCACACAGGTTTTTAGTCAAATGGCTTTAAGTCTCGCGCCAAACAACCCTCTCTTCATGGCCGATGGACTTCAAAATGCCAAGTCAAATGTGAATAATAATAAGTTAGCTGCTCAAACTAGTCACGCTAATTTTACAACACAAAATGACGTTTACAACACAATTATGAACAACGTATTCAAAAATGCATCCCCGAGCAATTATTTTTTGTCAAACCAAGTTTTGAATAAAAATAATAGCAAAAACGACCAAAAAACGCAACATACAATTGAGTGGATTTCACAACAGGCACATATGAAAGTACTGGAACAAAAACAAGCACAAGCACAAGCACAGGCACAGTCACAATCACTGCAAAAAGAGCTGCATCAACAACAATCACAACAACAGGCGGCGATTCTTTTGAATGAAGGTACGTTCTCAAATGTAAACAGTACGGGGGGGGTGGTCTCCTTTGGTGTCAGCCACTTCTACGGTTAATTCAACTAGTCCAGTGACATCTACCGTGACTTCGCAAAACTTTAACAATAAACCATCTAGAGGGATCAAGTCGATCTCTGATAATCCATTGCTATCGAGTCAAACTAGTACAAATTATGATTTGAATCAGTGTTTAAACTTAATAAAAAAAGATAAAAAAGTCAGTGATAATCAAACCAATGGATCCACAATCACTGGAGAAGATATACAAGCTGGTGTAAACTTAGGTGAAAAGTTTATGAAATTTTTAGAGGAATGTGGAGATCCATCAGTAACTCAAGTTCAACTCAATACTTTGAGATCAGTGATAGAAAAACTGAAAGGGAAAGGTCGAAAATCTCCGACACTTAAGCGATCCCGAAAACCACATACGACTCAGAAGATGTAAAATGGTACATATTATGGTAGCATGTATTTAAGTTTGTTTACTTGTAAGTTTAACTTGATAACATTTTTTCTCTCAAAATTTTCAACTTATGCAATAATTATTAATTTATAATCTCATTGAACATAAATTATGAATCTGAAAAGTTATATTAATGAAAATGATCTTAATCAAAGCTATTCAAAATAAAGCTTGTCTTTACGTAGATATATTTATTCATGTTAACATACATGTGTGTAAATAGGTATTTATAAGACAAATTTATTATACCTAAGTTTTATTTTTTGTTTTAAAAATTTTTAAAAAGACGGTTTTTAATAAATTTATGTTGTCAACTTTGTTTTATAAATAATTCTTATAAATCTCAAATCATTATCTTGAAACAATGCATTGATAGCTGTTTCTTTTTTCATACATATTTTTTTTATCTAAGTGCAATTACATTTAAACATGAAAATTGCATTCTCACAAGATAAAGAAGAAACACATTCCCAATTTTTGTTAAAGTTTCAATTATTTAGACATAATGTACAGCAGTGAATCTAGCGTGTTAGATCGCTGGAGCGATTTTCTCTTGAAAATCATTTTCTCATTTAAGATTAATATAAGAAACTTATGTAATAGCAAATTTTTTGCTACAAGGCTTTTTTATGTAAAAAGTAAGCCATATTAATTTTTTATCATCGTGATAATCTTTGTTTAAAATGTATTAATTATTATTTATAATGAATGTTCGATAAACTTACCAATAAAACAGGCTGAACAAGTGGAATATACTTGAAAAAGTCACCTACAAAATTGGTACATCCTTCATAGGTACTCAGCTCAGCATATGGTAGCAATGCTCGTCTGATTTTTGTTGAAACAAATTTCTGAATCATATAAGTCGAAAAATAAATAATGCTGTATTATATGCGATAAAATAGTATTTTTTCAACACCATACTATTAAATTTAGATGCACATGCTGATGTATCGAACAATAATCTTTTAAAGCTAATGAAGCTAAATTGGTTATAATAGAAATTGTTGAAAGTATTGAGAAAATTTATTAAACTTTGTACATAAATAATTGATTTGTAATACAAAAATTAATATACACTTGTATGTAACGATATATCAGTGCGTGTCAAAAAATCAATAATACCAAAGTGTTTTAATGTAGACAAAGTTAAGTTTTCTTTTTAATTTCATTTTTGTACATACATTGTAAAAATCATTTTCACCATTATAAAATGAAAAATTGAAAAATTGAATAAATAATATTTAAAAAAATAAAATAACTTATAAAAATTATTTTTTGTGTCTCTATATACCTTTTTACAAAAGTAAATAAATGTAATTTATCATACCTGGACTCCACACTCATTGGCACACGTAAGTAAAATAGGTTTTCTTTCAGGATAAGCAATGCAGAATTGTTGTCGAAAATTTTCAGCGTACCATAGTAAGGCTTTCTCATGATCACTGACACTTCTGTACTGCTTTGGTAATCCTTTCAAGTATGGGTCATCTAATTTCTCTTCAGGCCAGCTGAGAGTAATCAAACCTAATTGTCGACGAACACGTTTTAATTTATCAGCATCGCTGAGTCCACCTTCGAGTTCTATAGACAGTTCGAAATCATCTAGGCCTAGAGGTTCAGCTACATCAGTGAACGTTGAAAATGATTCAGCTCCCTCCAACGAATTTTTGAAATCATCTTGAGATATTTTATCCATGGATACTAAAATGTTTTTTTTAGTATGCGTTATAGTTTATTGATCTTATTTACTTTGCATTAATTTCAATTATACAAACTTATCAGAAAAATAACGTAAATAATATAAAATATAACCCAGTTACGCGCGCGTAGGTGAGTGAGTAAACAATGTCATTGCTATGGTAACACGCTGCCGGTACAGGAATCATCTTCTGCAAATAAATCAATAACTTTTTTAATTTCGAATGAAGCAATTCATATTTATAAATTTCACATGGTTTTCTAATAATCGTTGAAAATTAAATCACTACGTTTTTTAAATCAAATTCAAATTATCTTATTGAAGCTACCGTTTGCGACATCTCGCGACCATAAAATCTCTTTTAGATTGCACAATGTAAGGCGCGTATCGATATTATTAAAAGTGATTCTTTTACTTTTGAGTACAGCAGATGGTAAATGACTCGCATAAAAGTGGTTCTGTTATATCTTGCACTGATTACTTAGATTATTTAAAATATTTTTGTTTATGTTGAAACGACAAATATAATATATGGTCACGATCAATTTTACTAATTCAATGTGCAAAAATGATTCTTTATAGCATAATAAAAATTATATTATTATTCATTAATATATATAAAAGTACATATAATATATATTCAAGAGTACTTTGTGAAAGTTCAATCCAAAAATTTTCATGTTTATGCCTTCGAGAGAATATCTACGGAAAAGCTTTAAAAATTCCCTCCCACCAGAATTGCCAAGTGTGCCAAAATTTTAAAAATATTGGTTCAATCTTTTTTGAGTTACTTTTTTCTCACGGACATAAAAAATTTTATTTCAGAAATTGTGGTTTAAAGATAGGAAGTCTCAATAATAAATCAATAGATACTGATACTAAAAGTTAAATATTTACATTTTTTTTATAAAAATTATAACGGCATTAAAGGCATTAAATACTATACTTATGATTAAATTAATTTAATCAACTTGCGTATATTATTCAAAGCATATAGAAAAACAAAATTTTTTATCTTACTGAACATTTTTATAATCTGATCTGTTAGAGTATAATAATTTAAAATAATTGTTTAATGAATTATAATACTATCCATTAATTAATTAAAATAAATTAGTATATTTCAATCGATAAGTAATAACGATACAAATGATTATTCTTTGAATTTTTCAGTCAGTTCGGCACTGGGTTTTCGGTAGAAATATTATTATTATTTGCATCTGCCACGGCTTTTTTTTTCTTCTTTTTCCAAAATTGTTAAATTTTTCTTTACTTCAACTAGTCTTCGGTACATACGCTTGCCTACGTGAAGAACGCTTTCTAATTTCTTTACTATGAATTCGTCGCCGTAAGGCTTTGCATCGACTATATTCGTATACGTTTTACTGTCTCCATCCCCGATATAATTATTGTAAAAAACATTATATAATTCTTTTGATCGTTGAAAAATTGTAATGACTGAGTCAGATTCCATTTTACCTGAAGATCCAGTGTGATTAGCCGAGCATTCTTCTTTATGTTCGTCATACCACATTGTAAACTCAACTTCATTGTATTTTTTTTATGTTGACTACAAGCTAAACAGAATGATGATTTAACATTCAAATCTAACACTTTTCCAGAATATTTACCAACTATAGTAAATACACCAATTAAAGATGTGAATCCTCTTTTCATCCATGTTCCATTTCCTGACACTGAGAGATAAGTAGGCGTATTACCGTTTTCTTCGTTCAATTTGATTTCTTCGTTAACGGCTTTTTGTGTAACAAAGTCGAAACATTGTTTAGAGGCGTTATGGATTCTTGAGATAGCACCATAATATAAATTATGCGAAAAACTAGAATTAATATCCATCAAACTCAAGAAAGATGTTAATCCATTATGACCCAAGCCGAGAACTCTCGTTGCAAAAACTATTCTTTGATTTATTTCAAAGATATTATTTGAAATCGATGGAGACGATTTAATAAATTTTTGTCCACATGAACATTCAAGGCATAATCGCCACCCAACACCTCTGCTTCTTTGTTGTGTGAACAAAATTTTACCATTGCAATTGTTACACTTAACATATTCAGAAAGTGTAGAAAAAACTAAATTAAAGCACAGAATCACAAAATTGATGGAAAAGTCAGTAGGAGTTTTTAAATCATTATTCTTTTTTAACTTTTTGGCCGAAGTACTTGGTAATTCTCCGTCCTCTTTCTCTGTGAATTGATTTCCTCTAAATTTTCTTTTGTAACAGTAATGCTTTCGTTTCCTTTTTCGATTAGTTTTTGAACCGCCACCATTTTGCATTGGGGTCATCGTAGATACGTTTTTTTAAAATTTAATTTTCTAACACGTTATAATGTATGAGAAATGAAGCTCTATTCGAGAATAAAACTACTAAGACACTAACGAATTCTTCGTAATTATGTAAATAAATTAAAAACTTTCATAGATAGGATATAAATACAAACAAATGACGTATACAATTAAAGTAAACCGATCGGGACACGCGCGCCGCTCTCTACACATAAAGTGCGCGAGTCTCTTCGCGTAATCGGCCATAACTTTTTTTCCTTTATAAATTTCGTTATAAAATTTTAACAGAGTATTTTCATGATGTTAAAGAACGCTTTTATGTAAAAAAATCGATTTTTTCAAAATTTGCAATGGGAATGTCCCCTTAATGACTTGGAGACATCAAAAAGTGTCGAAAAACAAAAAAGTCAAAAAAGGGTCTAAAAAGCCGAAAATTATCTTTTCAGGAAAAAATAAGTGGAAATTTAAAATTGAATTGAATAAATTTGTCATCGATGTATAGAGTAATTCATGTTTCAGATGATATAACTCTTTTAAAAAAAAAATAGTACTTTATGTAACGGGGTGGGTATGTTTTTCTTGCAAAACGAGGGCTTACATCGCTAGTTTTCAGGAAAAGCGTAACTACACAATTTCCCTACAATATTTTATAGCACAAAAGCTCAAAAGTAGCGGCAAAGTTGAAATTTTTAGTTTAGTGTGACACAAAGTTATTTATTCGTTTTAAAATACCAAAAATATTTTTATCTTTATTTCAAGTATTTATGCGACGCTTGAAACAAGTTCTTAATTTTGCACTATTTACAAAATATATTTTTTGTCAAGTCTTGGCAAAGAGTACATTAATATTCTAAATAAGTTCGTTAAAATGCTAGCTTAATTTTTGATTTTCTCAAGAACGTGACTTTTGTTAAAGCAAAATATCAAATCTACGTCATATGTATAAACGTGGATACTTTTACCTGCATGTATTATTTTGATTCTGTCAACTAATATTTACTTTTCCCATTCGACTAACCGATATTTTTTCTTAGTCTAATTTTCTACCTTAATGCACTAACGTACATATAGGTTTAACATTTTACGGTTCCATCTAACATATATAAAAGGGTACAGCTCAATCATACATGTTCAATCAGTTTAAACAATAACGCACTTGACTAATGTTATTTAAATTTACTTTTGTAGTAGATAGTTTAGCACAGTAGAATCATGCATTGTTACAACATTTTGCAGCAACGTAATTTAAAAAATTTGATAGTTAAGTTTGTGCTCGTTATATTTTTAACAATTCATATCATTCGTTTTTTCAAGGGGCGGGACTAACGTCGCACTTGGCGTGGTATAGAACCGTAGCCCCACCCACTGGCTTTCTCGATGGCTATCATTTTTCGTTATTATACGATTACTTATAGGCCTGCAACAAACGATTTTATAAATAATTTTGTGGGGTACTAAAACATTTAGTTGGGAAAAAGTCTATGGCATAAAGCCCTAAGTTTAATTTGTATCAATTTAATCATAGTTAATACGTAACTTTTATACTAGTTTTATTGTGATCAATAAAGATTTGTTGAGTTTAACGTTATCGCGTGGTAATATGGTTACTTACAAAAATTTTATCTGGTGGCAAAACTATAATTCGCTAATTGATATAGTTTATAATTTCTGTAGATTATTTTCATTGACACTGCCTGCCTCAAGCAGAGTTTTCACTTGATTCATGAAATATTACATATAATGAATGAAGCAGAGCATTCTATATCACACAGTTAGTGTTTTTCGTCAATTTAAGCATTTTTTTATAAACTAATTATAATAAACCACCGAAAGTACTAAAATGAATTGAGTTACAACTTTCGTCGTTACATTCTGAGTCGAGCGATGGAATTTGAGATATATTTTTTATCTATTGCGTGCGAGCTAATGATTTTTAGTATAGCAATGAACGCAGAATAAAGAATAAAGAATCCCTGTGCTTCATAACCATCTTTTTAAATCAATATTATGCATAGTAATATAAATGTTTGAATACAATTTTATCCCTGTTGGATAAAATCATATGATTAATCATGACATAAAAAGTATCAACTATAACATACAAAAGCGTTTTCCTCGATATTTTACGTACACCTAACTGGGTAATTAGCGAGGGGAAGGGGGGGGGGGTATTATTGAAAAGTGAAGATCGAAGGATGAAGATGAAAACTGCCTCTAAAAACTGCCTCTAAGCCTCTACACTGGTGGTTGGAGATGTATGTCTATAGTCAAATGAAGATCAAGCGATGAGCTGTTATGGAGGCTCCCACCGAAGTAATGCCCATAAGAACAGTTCCGGTGGGATGCCTGATTTTATAGGGCCACTGAATGCAGAGTGTACTCTGCCACGTCCACTACTTTAAAACCTAACTGAAATATTAATTTAAAAAACGAGTGCAATGAGTAACACTTTTTAGCACTGTATATACTTTAGGGCTCATACTCAGCGAGCTTGGGTCAGAAAGAGTTAGTAGTATACTATACCGCTAAAGAAAGAGATGAAAATAATTTCAAGTTTTGGGACTTGCTCATTTTCATTTCAAACATGTATAATCATAGGGTAAAGTGGCCAGTTATGAGCCACCAAAGAAACACTTCATCACTTTATTCACTTATAGTCTAGGCGCTGAGGGGGGTTTCGTATGCATTGGAAGGTTCCACAAAAAACGAAGTGTATTTCTACGTATTTTGACCCGCTGAATCCAAATTTTCAACTCTCACCTCGCTCAGATGGTCGAGTTATTTGTTATAAACAAATTAATTGTTTATACGGCTATAACTCCTAAACTATTGAATTTTTACCAAAACGATTCTTTTTCATTTTATTGTACACAAAAAGACAAAAATTTCCTTTTTTTATTCGTCTTGATACGACCAATAGAACCGGAGATATTATTAAAATAGTAAAAATAACAATATTGCATAAGGTCAATGCGTAGAGCTCGGACTGCCGCGTTCATATATCGTTTATTTACCACAATTTTTCACTAATTATATCTCCGGTTCTATTGGTCGTATCAAGACGAATAAAACAGGAAATTTTTGTCTTTTTGTGTACAATAAAATGAAAAATAATTGTTTTGGTAAAAATTCAATAGTTTAGGAGTTATCGCCGTATGAACAATTAATTTGCTTATAACAAATTACTCGACCATCTGAGCAGGTGAGAGTTGAAAATTCGGATTCAGCGGGTCAAAATACGTAGAAATACACTTCGTTTTTTGTGGGACCTTCTAATGCACACGAAACCCCTTCTGCACCAAGACTATTATAGAAATTGTGCACAAATTAATACTTATATTTGATAAAAAAAACCTAATATTTTTCAAGAAGTGATTAAAGCCAAAAAATGTGAATTAGACAAGTTATGGACCACCCTACCGAGCTATCAATAATTCTGAACTTGGGACTCGGTTAAATTTTTATTTTCGAGCACTGAACATATAAAAAATGAACAAACGTGCTTCAAAATGTATGAGGAACCTTCTGTCATCTGTCATTTTTTAAAATTGAAACCCCCAGAATTGGATGGACAATTTTATTGGATAGCCCAATTATGGGCCATGGTAAAGTTATAAATTGTATAAAAAAAATTAATCAGTTAATAGCTTAGTTAAGCAGTTAAGCAGTTAGGAGCTATAGATTTTTTCTGAAAGAATAATATTAATAGAAGTAGAAAAAAATTTATCAGGTCAAATTCTAATATTAATATTAATTTCAATTTATTTAAATAATAGCTCATAATGACCCATAACTGGCTGCTTTGCTCTAGTTGAATTTTTTTTTTAATTTTATTAATGCAAGAAAAATGTTTATACATTCAGACATTAATAGTTATGGTATGAAACACATTATAATTAATTAAATGTAACATATTACAATATTTGAGTAGTATCTGCAAACCCTAAAGTGATCCAATACTTTTAGATTTTTTTATTACGGTAACAATTTCCTAATAATCACACTTAACTGAATCGTAATAACCGCGCGCTTGGAATAAAACATCGCGAGACTGCGCAATCTATGATGGTGGAATATGGTATTGAAAATTATAATACCAAGCTGCCGCCTGCCAGGCTATACAAACGGCCAAGTCACATTACATAGCGACGCTGTTTGTAGGCTGTAGCGCTTTCGCACATAACCTTACGTACTCGTAGCCGGTATTAGTTGAAATTTCATTTACAATTTCGCTTTAAGTGAACGATCAATCTTTAACAATGGCGTACAAAGGACCACCAAAAGTGCAAAAAGTTATGGTGCAACCCATCAACTTGATCTTCCGTTATCTTCAAAATCGTTCACGTGTGCAAGTTTGGTTATTCGAGAACGTTAATCTTCGCATCGAGGGACACATTGTTGGCTTTGACGAGTACATGAATCTCGTGTTGGACGATGCCGAGGAATATCACGTCAAGACCAAAAACAGGAAACAACTTGGTCGCATTATGTTGAAAGGCGATAATATTACGTTGATACAGAATACTAATCCTAGTGCTAATTAGGAGCTGTTCTTCGTTGTATTATAAATTTAAATAATACTTACTTTCGATAGTTAATGAACTTTTACTTGTCAATTTGTTTTGATCAATAACATGCAAGTATAAACAAAAAACTGAATGTCAACCAAAACTCATTGAGTGCTCAATGTAAGCGTAGCATTGTATATCGAATTAAATATAAAATGTAACTTTTGTAAAAAAAAAATTAAACTGTAAGTTTTTAAAAAAGTTAAAATAATTTCCAGTTACTATTGATTTTTACCTTCATTCATTCATATAAAACTAATAATCATCTTTAAACTGTCAAAAATTTGAATTCTTTTAGTAACTGTAATATTTTACTTCATACTACAAGAACACATAAAATAGGTAAACAATAATTTGAAACAAGTTAACATAAAACAACTTATTCTGCATTTTATTATGAAAAATCTTTTACATATATTTGTATAATTTGTATAAAACTTACAAGACATTAGAACACGAAATGTACAAGCACTACTTTTCTGCTTTGTCAACAATTCATGAACATATAGTGTAAATATATCATTCGTTCTTGAATTTTAACATTCATCCTTAAATTTAAAACTAACTAATAGTTTTTATAGTATAACACTAAAATTTAATTAAACAAAAGGTGAAGTTTTTAAATCTGGATAAATATTTAAACTTCATGTTCTCTCTTTTTCAAAATTTTTTATATAAGCATCTTAATGACTAAGTCATTGAATCTTGTCTTGATTAGATTTCTGTATCCTTGGAAAAAATAAATTTATTTTTATAATTATATTAATCACATTTTTGTCATTGCATTATCAGAACAATAGTCTGTTTGTTGTTGCGTAATAAAATACATTTTTTTTAGTAATCAATTTGCAAAACTTATCAATGAATGATCAGCTTGTTAGTTATGAAAAAATTAAATTTATATGTTATGAACAGGTCGGTGTGAGTGATATAATTCAGTTGATTCAACCATTGTCGTGAACATTTTTGCACATCTCAGCCCAGTTTGAATGTTTTTATAAATGTTTAAGGACACAAGCACAAATCATTCATTACTAGTGAATTCCATTATATTATGGCATTTTGCTCTTAATTTACATCGTGGCAGTCCTGCCTCCACTTTTGGGCAGCCTCATGTCTGGCATCTGGCACCAATTGAGATCGCATACCACCTAAAACATTGCTGGTAGCCTCTGTAGCCAAAATAATTGGCTTCACAACAGTTGGTGGTATTTGGCGTAACACTCCACCTACTGCTCCAGACACTCCCTTCTGCTCATGTTCTTCACTTGCAACTCGAACTAATTGATTTGCAGTCTCTCCCAAACCCTGGAAAATATTGTAATATATAATTTTCTTGCTCATTTCTATTTTTGAAAGTATGATTGAAAACTAATATACTGAGTCTAATTATTTAATGAAATTACCTCTTTAACAAGAATATATGCATTAGCAACTCCCTCTCGAATATCTAATGGTTGACTATATCGTTTTCTACGACCTCTTTGTCCTTTAGTTTTAATGCTACGAACACTGGGTCCAGGGCTAACCATATCATATGCAGTTTCAGCAGTACTTTGAATCGCATGCACTAATCGAGAAGTTAATTCAAGAGCTGCCATTGCTGTGGAAGTTGTAAAGCTGTTGGCACCTCTTTGTAAACCTCTCACTATTCTTCCATCTTTTTGGTACTGTTCAATTGGCAACCAAAATAGATCGCGTATTCCTTGAACTGAAAACAAATTTAACAAGTAAAATATTTGATCAAATTCTACTAAAAAACCTTAATTTTCTTTGAAAAATTGTTGAAAAAAAACTTACATAGTTGGACTAAGGAGTGCATAGGACCTACTCCACCTAGTAAACTTGGTAATTGATTTTTTTTTATATCCTGTGTCCACTCTGATAACAAATAAGACATAAGCTTATCGAATCCAAGAATGCCTTGACGATTAGTCAATCTTTTCAGTCTTAATTCTGAACAATTCAATTGACCCAGACCCATCAATAGGCCAGCTAGAGGTCCATGAGTGAGATCAACTCGTTTACCATGGTAATCCAATCGGACTAAGACTTCCGGTGCAAAGGTTATTTTTCTACAAAAAAAAACGTTAATAAATTATTCAAAAAATATATCAATCACCTGAAGATTTTTTGAATGCTTAAACTCACCTAAAATATACTGGTTGTCCTGACTCTTGTGTCTCATTAATGGTCTTGGCGCTTGATTTGTTCTCCTTAATGGTGAGCTCGTCCTCTAATAGTATCATCAAATTCTGATCAATATTTGCATTTTGCGAGATATTTATAGCATTTTTAGTATCGAAATCATCCTCCTCTTCGTTAACACTCATGACTGGTGGATGGTGCGTCGGTGTGCCTTGCTTAGATCCCGGAGAAACAGGCACATTATTACCCATGGTTTCGGTGTTGGGTTTAATTCCATTGCTCAATTCGGTAAAGAAATTGATCAAAAACAACAAACTGTCTTGATCAATATTCAACCTCAGAGGTAGCAGACTTAGTTTTAGACAACATTCTTGAGCCGATTGTTTAGGATCCGGTCGGATGTGAATAGCTTTCATGGCAAACATATTGGCGTGTGATTGTCTAGGCTTGGTTTCACTACTGTACTGATAAAGAAACTTGTTAATATGCGAACTAGCCAAACGATCTCGTATTTCGATTTCACTAATGAGGAGAATTTGGCAAGAGGCTTCGCGAGTGTTGTCGGGATAAAGTTCATGCTGGAAACGAATTTTATTTAATTGAAATTCCATGAGGACATCGAGGCGGCGATGAGGTCCTCCTAACTCTTGCCAATCGAGAGGGCCATTTTTAACTTGACGATTGTTAGGAGAGTTCGGCATACTCCCGAAACGGACTCTATTTGGTGATGAACTACTGTAGCCAACACTTTCAATCGCAGATCGACTTCTAAAATTGAACAACAGTTATGTCAATTGATTTTTTCGAATTTTTGTAAAATATCATTACGAAAAGAAAATATACTTTGGTGTTGATCTCACCTTGCTTGACTGCAATTGCTGTAATATGTTGAGTTATCATTTATGGTAATATGCTTTTTAGCTACCGGTTGCGTATCTCCGAAATCTTTTCCGCCATAGATATGCCACACTAGTGTCATCTCGCATAAGGTATATCTTAAACTCGCCGGCGGAAAATTTTTCGGTGCTTGCAACAAATCCTTCTTTCCCAAAGGTATCGAAAAATGGTTATCAACTATTCTTAATGATTCTTGAGACAACAACCGAACTTCTGGTACCCCATGCCGAGGCATAATTCCAACACCCGCTTCCTCTCCAAGTATACAGAAATCCTCATCGCCATCGTCAAAATCAAGCAAATGATGATCGTCCAACGATGGACTGCTAAACCCTTTTGACGTTGTTGATGATTTTTTTAAAGTATCGCTAACCGCAGGATTCGACTCGTCCGGAAAAAAGAAAACTTCTACCTGATCATTTCGTTTGGGTGATTTCTGATCGGGTTTTTCAGTTGTACCTGCATTGATGATTTGATCAATTTAACAATGAAAATGTTTTTACATATTCATTAGACTAAAACTGATGCTTACCTTTAACAGTGTCTTCCATGGCTTCCTCCATTAGACTATTTACCCTTTCAATTTGACTTTTACTAAGTAGATTGATACTTTCATCTCCTAGTAGACTTTCGCCATCTTCGGAGCTAGGTACAGTGGTACTCTCCTCGTTACCAGTACTTGGTGCAAGGTCACCGTCACTAGCAAAGTATGTTAATAATTGCATTAGAGCTCGCCCTGAATCCGAGCAAGTGCGTACGTGTAACACATCGTTGCTCGCACGAAGGTCTACTCTTGGGGATCCTCCACACATTTTTTCGTTTAAGCGCAGAGATAGCTCAAAAAGGCCCAGATCCATAACGCACACATAATCTCTACGTAAGTCGACGAGTTTACCCATCTTATCAGAGATGAAAAGGGCCAAATCTTCAGCAATGAAGCGAAGAGTAGAAGTATTAGTTTGCGCTGCGATATTACTCGAAACACTGAAGCTACCTATTGTAACCATTGATCTCAGAGGCAAATGAATTGGCCTAAAATTAAATAATTATTTTATTATTAATTATCGCAATTTATTACAACTTCAAAATAAAATTTGAAAATTAAAAATTAGTACCTGTAATCAATTGTGCACTCCCATAGATGAACATGCAATTCAGTCAAAACTCCAGGTGGTATGTAACCTGAAACTGGGTGATCCATAACGTCAAGGCAATCGGTTAATTGCGTAAACCAGAATGTCTGCGATAAACAAACGCGATGGCTCAGCGTAGCCTGACTTATTCCGATAGCAACTCTGAAAGTCTGTACACATGAAATTTTATAAGTAATATAATAAACATATATATCGTAAAGTTTGCAAAGGATGAATAATTTGAAAAAAACTACCTTGACTCGATGTGTTTCATGAGCACTTTGAATCTTAATAGCAACTGATAACATGTCTTTCTCAATAGCATTTACGGCTATATTAGCACCAGGTTCGCTTCGATAAATCGTGCGATGGCAATGCTTTGGGATAATGCTGTTGATGGATCTCAAGGGTGGAGCTTGCGATGGTATTGTATTAATACCACAATGATAAAGCGTCACTTCTTTCCCTAAAATGCAAACATAGCCCAAATTTTCGTCTCCTTTGTAGCTAGAAACCGAGAACATAGTTGCGTCTTCTATCCGTATTACTAATTCACCCTGTTGACCAGGAATCACATTTTGCATAGAATCCCGAACCGGTGTGAACATGGTGAATAAACCCTGATTTATTGTAAGAGTAATCGAAACTTTGCTTTGGCCGTTTTTCATTAAACGATTGTGCCGGTGTTTATTAGTGACTCTGCTAGTGGTTGATTGAAATATACCGTCTTCTTCTGAGTCCGAATCTGAGTCATATTGGATGCCGCTCTTACACATGCTAAATCTAAGAAAATATATTTTATTATTTTTTATTATTATTTATTTTTTTATTGTTAGCAATGTATTATTTAAAAACTCACTTCGGGTAAACGGATTCTTGCAAGAGTGTTGAAGCTATATCGAGACTAGCGTTTGTATCGGTTGGCAACGCAGATTTTCTTTTGGGAGCCGAGGGTTCCCAAAGCAAAAGATCAGTATTCAATCTATTGTATATATTAGCTCATACAAATGCTTTGACGGAATTTGGACGGAAGCACAGGGTAAGCCGATTTCCAGTTGTATTCTTACATTACGTGTGCCTTCTTCGATAAATTCGTTCATTTCTTGCCTGTTCCCAGGTATTATTAATTCTTCGCTTTCTCTGTATAACAAAAATGGAAAATTAGTTTTTTGATTATGCTTAACTGAACCAAATAACTTTTTATCAGATCTATTACTTTTGTTCCGAACTATCCTTGTCATGCTGATTCTGCGGCCTCGAATGCGGTGTATCAGACTCGTGAATAACTTTTTTTGAGCTGAACGGCGACGGCTGATGTCTAGGTGCATTTTCCAGCGTATCATCCAGACTACTATCCAATTCTCCTTCACTACTATCCTCCAGAGGTCCACCTACATGTTGTGGAAAAATGCTTACGACGATTCTTGGCCAGCCAAATCCTTCATCTTCGTTTTGCAACGAACCATCTGCACGTTCACATTTGTCGGACGACGCTTTAGCAATTTCTAGAGGTACATCTGAATCCGCTTCAGTGTAAGTGACCAAAACGCGACGACACTGAATTTCCAAACGTGAGAGATACGGTTTGCGACTTTCGAATAGTGTTTGTGCTTTGGCGTCAGTGAGATGCAATGTCATGTAGTCAGGCCTGATTGAGCGTTTCCACCAAGGAACGCGGTCATATCGAGGACGTAAATCCGGAATGGGAAACCTAGTAAATAAGTAAATAAAAACAATTTCAGTACGTTTTTCTTTCATTTGATAACATTTATCGAGATTTTATTCAATACCTCAAGACAATAATGCATTTACTAGCATTAACTTTGATATCCGTTCGAGAATCTGGCAGTGGACTTTCGACCGCTTGATAAAACAATGTCTGTTGATTCTGAAATGAAAAAATATTGAATGTTGAATTTATTTGTTCAGAACTTTTATTCATTTCTAAAACTTACGATATTTCCTCTAGCTACAGTACTGGCTGGACTTGATACACATATCGGCTCAGGATTTAAAAGCATTGATATTCTATCGATTATTGATATATCAAATTCACACTGACAAGGTTTCAATGTGATGCTAAGATTTAAAAAAAATTCGTTAAGAGAAATTTAAGGATATTATAATATAATATAATTATAATTCGTACTTACTCAAATTCTGTTCGGGGATTACTATACTTTGTAATTTGTCCTTGTCTTACAGCTCTCATACTGTACTTGAAACGCATTTCAAAATCGGTTTTATTCGAAAAAGCTGAATTAGGTGTATTCTCTCTGAGAAAACTCAACAGTTCTATGAACGTGGCATTGATAGAATTATTACTATTTGAAGCTTCTATCAAACATTCAACAATTTCCAAGCTTGCTAGAGTTAGGCCACCTGATGTTGTACAGAACTGCGATGTTTTCTTTTCGCTACATTCTAATACTAATGGAGCTGCTAAAAATCTAAAAAAACATAATTTAATTTTTACTATAATAATCTATAATAATTTCTATACAGAGTTAATTAGGAGTAAATGAATATTATTACCTCAAATGGCTAAGTTGACATGCATCAGCAAAGAGTTTTGAGGCTCTTTCAAAATCTTTATTACCATATCCA
The DNA here is from genome assembly GCA_034770305.1 of Trichogramma dendrolimi. Lineage (NCBI taxonomy): Eukaryota > Metazoa > Arthropoda > Insecta > Hymenoptera > Trichogrammatidae > Trichogramma > Trichogramma dendrolimi. The sequence goes on along the minus strand of JAPMIB010000149.1, from coordinate 172,549 downwards.
CTGGCTGTGAACATGTGGATTTTCTGAAAAAACTCTTCAGCTTTACTTGTCATCATTTTTATGCTAGCTTTAGTTGGTCCGTATCCTTCCATACCAGTGGTAAGTATATTCTCATGCAATAACACTACAGCAATCGACGACACTCTTACGTGGAACTGCGACGTTTCCGCCGATGGATCAGAATCTACAGTATGCCTGTATTTGTGCTGACGATGAGAATTGTTTATGGAACTTTTTGAGCTAAAACTACTTGTCATTATGCTTCCATCCATGCTAGTATTATTGCTTGTAATAGAATTATTCATGTTTGAACTCGCACTAGTGTTATGCATGCGCATAGGTAAAAATTCATCTTCGTTGTCCGAATCGTCAAGTGACGCAGTTGACCAGCCTTGAGTATTTCGTAAATCCTATAAGATTTCGTCGATAAATCGTAATCATAATTCGAAAAAGTTCATAATTTTAATAATCTACTTACTAATGTTTTCAAACTTTGCGCAGGATTAATTTGACTGAAAAGTTCACGTTCTACTCTATTGAAATCGCTATTAACCATTGGCTTTTCGGTACAAACTGGTCTAGGAGCTACATTACTAATATCTTCCATGTCTGGAGAAGCAAGGCCTTGCATTAATTCGAGTAAAAGGTGCACTTGCCGTGGGCTCATGAACATAGTAAGAGAGCCTAGGGTAACTATTAATTCTACCTGAAATTGTAATAAACGTTAATATCAATTTCGAATTGAGATATTTTCAATACTTACTTTCGGTCCTAAAACGCCTTCTCCACGTTTTAGCTTTAATTTGATTTCTTGACGACCAGATAATTTAGCAAAAATAATTGGATTAGATTCATTCAAGTTATTTACTATATTTTTATCTGGTGGAGTTTGCATATTTTGCGTTGGAGATATTTGTGCGGAAGAAAATTGCCCATCTGAAGTCTAAAATTAAAGTTCATCATTATTTAAGAAAAATTGACAAAGTATAAAAAATAATTACAGGTTTTTAATTCATTTTTGTACACACCTTAGAATCTGGAGTTGAACCCCTACTTGTGGACATAACACTTTTAGAAAATGTTCTTGCCCTTGATGGAAATTCATCAGCATGAAAAGTAACACCTTCTAAATAAAAACGTTTTGTGGAAAAAGCAGAGACTACATATCCTTTGGCTGATTGATTAGAATCAAGAGCAACATTTGGAGTTGGATCGGATCCTGCTTCATCAGAATATTCCAAGTTTTGAATACGAATTTCCATTGCGACTCCAGTTGCTGAATCAAGTGGCACATGTTCCAAACGTATCACAGTATCCAAAAAACGTATTTTTACTTTACTCAGTACTACAAAAAAAAATGTATACATTATTAAAAAAGTTTTTTTTAACTATTTGAATTTTCAGGTCCTAGTTTACATACTTGAATCAATTGTTTGAGCAAAAGTTTCGATTCCTTCCAGTGGCTGCGAATTCCCTGCAGTATTAGAGTCTTGTTGCAAGCACTCTTGTGCCAGTTGCATACTGGAAGTCATTGAGCTCCACATCGATTCAAACATAGATGTTCCATCATCAGTTCTTTGTCTAGGTTGAACTGTCATTCTTAAACCAGTTACTTCAATGTAACTTGCTTCACTAAGTAAAGCTGACCAAGGTATACTGACTGACATTTCAGCAACAAATCCATCAACAAATTCAATGGGCAAATGTTGTTGTTCGCCCAGCTCGTTGAGAGCCTAAAATGATGGGAAAATTTTATATTGTATGTATTTCTTAAAAAACGTTGAAATTTCATGCAAATTTGTAAGTACATAATATATATTTTTTCTGACGATAGCTGTGCTAACAAATTGAAAATTTATATTGAATTTGATTCTATATTTAGGATATGATTTTCACTCATATAACATTTCAATGAATCACAAATGAATGTATTATTAAATTAAAATTTTTTGAAGTTATAATCTTTAAATTGATATTGATTAGGTTTGATGCATCAGAATAGAAAATATTTTTTTAAGTGAAGTATATCTTAAAAAAACTATTGGAAGTATTAAATTAAATTGGAAGTATTAAATTAAAGAATTATTGCTATAAAAAATACTTGAGTAAATATATTTGTACCTGTACATCCAGACTGACATTAGTGACCCTTCCGGTGCCATTATAAAGATCTACTGTCAGTTGATCTAAAGTGAGTTTTTCTTCTAAAAATTGTCCAAGATAGCGCTGCAGCAAGTATCTGCAGGCTCTCTTCTTTATACCTTCTGACCATGGCAAATATCCTAGCCAAGACATAGCTCTCACTTATGAGCCCTTGTTGGGCTAAATCATCATTCATGAAGCTGCACAGTCATGCTCCAGAATCGACTCGCACTGGATAGTAAAAGTTAGCTCGAAAGAAGTTGAAAACAAAGAGAACTGAGAGAGCGATCGAACGCGTATGTAGATGTATGCGTATATCTATATATCTGCTAACTATACTAAAGAACAATGTCCAACGAAGGCGCCGTTCGAGTAAACAATAGAAAGAAAAGGCGCAGATAAGCGTTCGGACTGCAACTGTTCAAAATCGAACGCAATCGTTGTAATGTATGCGTACCGCACTAGTTTCGGAGTCGAGACACGTTAAAGACGCAGAAGCAGCAATGATAGTATGGCAGGCAGTACGAACATGTATGCTATTTGTGAGCTTATGCGCGATCGTTTTGAGAATCCAGCACGTGTACACTTGTCATATGCAACAACGTAGCTCTCTTAACTAATAATAACAGCTGCAGAACTGACAGTCACCCCAAAAAACGTTGGACTCGATATACGATGGCTACGTGACGAGTCTCGTTTTTTGAGAGTTACGCGTATTCTTTCAAAATATCCCACTACCTATTCTCTGGTTCGCAACGCGCTAGGAAATCCATCAGCGTGAATATATCCAACGTAGGAGTAGTGTCGTCGCGGAGTGCGTCGTTGTTGTCCCCTTCTTTGTACTGCGAGCTCGGTGTATGTTTTCGTTTTTGCGGGATTGATCGAAAACAGCTGATGGTGGCTGCGCTGCGAGTACAATAACACAGCGTGCGTATATACGGTATTAAAGTGTGTATGCTCGTTCGATGCACAGCTTCCACACGCTGCGGAAAGGTGCAGTTAGTCGCGTCGTCGCTTCCTGTCGCGCGTGCGAAGCTGCTGCGAAACGAGAATTGCTCCGCAAGGATCCGATTCTTTTTTTTATTTTCTCTCGTCTGGGTTGCTACCACTGCGGCTACATAAAACAACGCGCAGTGTCCATGACCTCTAGCTAACGAGAGTAAAAAAAATGACGCAGGCCCTTGATATATGTGCTCTCGAGCCTCGAATACGTTCCTTTGTGACTTTGTGTGCGAGCTCGTACGTATGTCAGTGTGAGTATATGTGTGTATGTGTACGTGTGTGTTCACTATATGTTTACAACTTTAAATGCTGCTCGCGTGCGTAGTTGTGTCAATAAGCAGTTGAGGCAGCCCAAACGTGTACAATATATCGCGCGATCGCACCAATGTTACGAGGCACTCGCGTTTTTCCAGTTTCACTCGTCGGCTCGGTCGTCTTTTCTTCCGTTGTTTTGCGCACTTTGCACGTATCGCTGCTACATTTTCGTAATCGAGCACGAAGCGTACGCGTCAATTATTACGATACCAGACGATATCTCCCGTCGATCGCTGCGTGCAGTAAAATAGTGCAGCAGTAGGAGCAACGGGCTTGAGAACTTTGCTCGTCGTCGTCGTCGTCTTATTAAAATAATCTATAATGATCAGCGCGCGCTCGTGTACACTCGACTCGACAAAGTCTTTTTTTTATCTTTTATTTTTCGCAAGCTAGTCGCAGTGGACTACACGCGCTCGCACGAACGCATTATACTTATGCAGTACTGCTGCTGCTGCTGCTGCTCGTCTACAGTCGCGCTGACTGGCTCGGCGATGTTGGCATACGTGCTGAGCTTGTGTGTGAGTGAGCTCGATGCATATACGTGCATGTGCAAAAGTGCACGCGTGTCGGTGGCGAGGCGCTACTCGTCGGGCGCATGTCGCGCGACAAGCAGCTGTATTTGACGTCTAAACTCGAATAAAGGCTACTGCAGCTTAGGCTCGGCACACGCTCTCTTATACCTATAGGTATATGTGTTTGTGTGCATCGAGTCGAGGCGCGCGAAGCGATGCAGCACATTGCAGAGCAAAGCTCACACGGATTGTGAGTCGAAGCCACAGCACGCTTTATATGTAATACAAAGCAATGTATTTATAAGATAAGAGAGGGAGAGCCGAGAAGGGATGACTGTTGGTGTCACTATACGCTGCTGCCTCGAGCTGCACATGCTTGCGCGCTCGGCTGCCTCGGCTCTGCAAAATTTTGCACTGCACTCGTAAACACGCACGCGTTTTCCTCGTTACATTTACTCTGCAGCGATCATGTATAGATATACCTACCTATATATTATGCCCCGTACGTATAAAGTCGATGCGAGCTACAGGAGTAAGTTGCGCGCGCAACAGTGTTGCCAGATTATGACTAATATTGTAATGCATTTTTTGCACTTGCACTTTTCTCGCTGAACGCGATGCATGTACTTTTCACTTCAATTTACTTGCGAGCTCTCTTAGTAATGTACATTTTTATCGCTACTCTGCTTCCGATCGATTTTTTACGACGTTCCTCGGCGGCAACTCGATTGCCGAGCTTTTTCCAAATTTACCGTGAAAGCTTCGAATGATGATCGCAAGTATCGATCTACACGAACAAAACCAATCGCTTTGGTCTCGAATTTTTTTTCAGCCCTATGAGAATTCGCTTATTTCATTTTTTTTAATTTATATTGAGTCATTCAATAATAAAAAAAATTCATCTATTTTCCCGTACGACTAATATTTTGTTCCAAGCTATGTGCAGAGTTACTTTATTAACGGCTCTCTAATTGCACGTAATTGCGCTAATTTATACTGTCCGTCAAAATATGTATTCGAAAAATTACGTCTTCGTTATTTACGACGCAGCCATTAAATTTTCAAAATGAAACGAAAACTTATTTTACTTGAATTTCATTACATTACTGTATAATAGAAAAAAGATGCTCGATCGCGCAGTTTTTAATTTTTCTACTTGAGTATTCACCACAAGGAAAATACTGTATTTCAAGATTCTATTGAAGTAATTCATGTGTATCATGCATATACCTTACATATGTCATTTTGATAAATAGCTATTTTATGTACTAATCTTTTTTTGTCACTCTTCATTAATATTGAAACGACATAAAAACCGGTAATGATTCATGCATTACATTAATGATTATTGCATTGAGGAATCTGAATGCACTTGTAAAAACCTGAATGCATTCTTGAATCAAGAGTGAGACATCGCTATGAGAATTTAAATAAATAATACGTTTCTCATTTGAACTATGGAAAAAAGGATACCGTCGCCTTCATTCATCAGCAATTACCACGCGCTAAATATGCGTTATGTATGAAAAAATTTGAATTTAACAGGCCTCCATGACATTGGCAACACCACGTACACGAAAGTATGTAACATTCAAACATCTACCTATTGCATGCGAGTAACACAGACGAATCACGAGCAAGTGCAGCTGTCAGCAAGAAGCAGTTCCTCGCTCGTGCGCATCTTTGTTATGGTCTGTATACGATGAACTACGCACATCCGCCCATCTTCTGTCAGATTTTGGATTCGATATCGTATTAGTCGTAGAAAGTTCACCATGTGAATGAGGCCTCGCGACGTATAAATACGTACGTATACGAAATAAACTAATTGCGTGATTGATTTATATAAGTGACGCATACAGCAAAGTGAATGTTCGCTTACATTTGATGATATATTAGTTCAAAATTTTATATATAGTAAATATATCATGAATGACGTTTTTATTTTTCTATATTGTGACTGTTTTGCCAGAAGAAAAATCAACCTGATCCGCTGCCAGTCCAATTTTGACTTTTGCTGAGGTGTTAAACGATATTCAGGATTAAGTGTTAAGAGTGACCAGCTATAAAAAAAAAATTGTATTTCAAGTGAAGGATTAACCTCAAACTCATTTTAACTCTTGAGTATCAGTGATTGACACTTGTTACAAAATAGTAATAAACAATGGCGTTTACAAATGTCTTACTCTTAAGCCAAATTGCTGGATACGTGGTGGCTCTCATTTTATCATTGTGTGTCATTGTCCCTATGAGCTTGCACATAAATGAATTCAGGTATTGCTTTAATTCTTTTTTTTATTAATGTCTCTTACTGAAATTAGACTTTTCAAGCTATCAACTGATTTTAATCTTTTACAGAGGACATTGTTTACTGTTTTCAACTGGCAATTGGAGAGAAAGTGATGGTCAATTTGTTGCAGATTGGGCTTCCAGAATGTACTGTGACTACACTATTTTTGTAGGCTTAGTACTATTTTTAGTATCAGCTGTTCAGATTTATCGCTCATCGATGCTTATGTATAAAGGCAAAGATAGCTCATTCTTTTCTGCATTTATTGATGTAATATTATCAGTTTTTTTAACTGCTGTTACATTAATCGCTGCTGTAATAATTACTCTTGGTTTCATGAGCTGGTGTCAATGTATGACAAAACGTTTTCCCTCTTGCGAATTATCAGCCGGTAATGATATTGATAAATCAGACAGTATAGATACTACTGGTTTCCACATTGAGTTGGGAGTAGCTCAATTTGCAGCTTGGAGTAGTCTCTCCATCTGGGTTGGTCTATCAGTTTTTGCCACATTAAAATTACTTCGTTACCATCAATTAGAAAATATGAAAGTTTCCATGTACAGAGAAAGACAAAAGTTGATTGAAGCAGCTAGCAATGGAAGCAGTGTTAGTAGTGCTAGTAGTCCTAAAGAAATAAGCTAAATCTAAAAATTTTAAAACGGTTTCTTTACCACTTTTATCCCATAATAAGACTGTGATCATTGTAGTATTTACACAAATTTTATTGAAATTTCAAAGCTAGTTTGATTTATCATTTTATTTATCATGTATTGTAAACATATCATATCAAAAATGTGGTGAAAATACATTTTTTATTTTGAATATAACATTTAAGGAAATGAATTAAAACTTATTAAATTTTGAAATGAAAAATGCTTTTAAAAGAACAAAATAATGTACACAATTTCATTTGATGAAATAATTTTTGTAAATATACTCCCAATATACCTACAGTGTACATCATAACATAATATCATGTATACAGGTTTATTATACAAATTTAAAAATAGAAAATTAATTAGAATGACATAATCATGAAAAGAACTGTAAAAAATAAACGTTATTAGTTTGTGTACATAATTGACATACTATGTAGATGCATCATTATAAATTATTTCTTAAATATTTAATTAATAAAGTAAAAATTCTTATAAAATATCACAGAGAATTAGGATTTTCCTCCATAAATAACTTTACAGTGACCCAACTTATTTCTCCGACTACCGGGTGGACAAGCATCTCGCTTCGGTGCACCAACAATGAAAAAAGGTATAAGAGACGTATCGACGCATTCGAGTTCTAAAGTATCTTGGTTAACATAAAGGTGTGACTGGTCACCGCAAACTCCGCCAACTTTGCGCATCTCGTAGCAGCTATCTTTGAAGATCACGTAATTGTCTTTGAGACAATGATTAAAAACACATTTCGGGTACGGGCTGTCCAGTCCAGCATAAGCATAATGTCCAAGGGGGCAAGGACCTTGAGTATAAACTTCGTAGCATGAATCTTCTTTTTCGAAAAATACAAAGTATGGCTTGCAATCGCAAATTTGTGCATCGGTATAGAATATCATGTTCTCTGGACAAGTTACGTTAGGCTGAACAGGTGGATTGCTGGTTGACTCGGTTGCTGATTCTAGGGTAGAAGTTGATTCAGAACTTGTGGTAATCGGAGGTGTCGTGGACTCTGCAGGTGTTACTGATGTTGATGAAGTTCCAATATCTTGCCAACGATCCTGCAAGTTCATTAATCGTATTTAGAAGTGCTTTTTATCTTTTATCTACAAGTTTTGGCCCGTCTAAATATTTTTGGAATTAATTTTTTTCAAAACTCAAGGATATACAAGTTTTAGAATTGATTGTTAATTCTATCTACTTTTAAGAAACGAGTCTAAATGAATTCTCAAAATCAATGATTACCGATGAGCAAAGATTGAAAAAATTCTAGATATGCGGTTTTGATGCATTTCTTTCAAGTTTTTCAATGTAAGCAAACTGGAAGGTGCGTATTATATGATAATCATCGATCTATTATTATTTTCCGCTTCATTGGGTTTTCCAATGCTCACGTGTCTGCATCCACACAAGGAAAAGTTAATTCTTGCAATATAAATGCGTGAATTCTCGCGACTGTTTGAATTTCTTGAGAATCAACACATTCGTATAATTTGTGTCAAAAAAGCAATGAATAATAAATAGCCTTTGCGCAATAAAAACCCACTTTCAAATTAATTTAATTTGGTTAAATTAAGGGCGAGAAAAGGTGCACCAAAAATCTCTTCAACTTACTGATTCCTCGTTGGATTCAATCATTTTCATGTTTACGAATTCATGGTTGATGTGATCATCGTCGCGGAATATGATATCCTGCGTGCTGAACAATCTCACGAAGAAAACCAAACACACAACCGTCTTATATAAAATGATCATTTTGCTGCCAAACTATATTTAAAGCTATAACCCTTTAAAAACTTTTGTCTATAAACCTGACGAGATTCACTGCTGAGCATTAACTGAGAGCAAGACTCGATTCGATTTTTCAACAAATTCGCATATAAGAGTCGAGAATCGTAATTGTTGTTATTATTATTATTACCGGTTTCTCGCGCTGCGAGTCTGTATCGACGTGAGTTGTGACTACTATTTCATACGTAATCGGTGAGATGCATTGATCGGCAATTTAATATTCCTGCGTGAATACGCCGGTACTGGATGATGCGATTGAAAAAAAATATACATATTGGCGATGTTCAATTCAATTTGTAACTACGCAGTCTTAAAATGGCCTTCAGTAAACCTTACTCAAGGCAATCGCCTCTCATTTCATTCTCATTTTTTACATTGCCATCAGCGCTGTTTTTCTTTCTTTGATACTCATACAATTTACTCGATGAATATTATCTCGTGACTATAAAATAAATTAAATATTAACGAATGAGCTTTTGATTGATGTAGTTGGAATTGTGAATGATGATGTGTTTTTCTTGAAAAAATTTTTTTTAACTCGAGAACTTACGCATACCTTAAAATAGATTGTTTTTATTATACTTTTGGGTGATACTATTAGTGATGGATTAGAAAAAGTGCCAACCCCCACGCAAACTTTCATCTGCCGTTCACGCAATTTGAAGATCATTAATATGAGGTTTTGGTTTAATGAAAGTACTTAAAAAAAATAAACCATTTTTAGACATAGAGGCCTATTCCGCATATTTTTTTCTCATTTTTTAGATCTCGAAGATGTAATTTTTATGTAGTAAAATTAGATTGCCTCAAAACGGTGCTGATCACAAAAATACCACAGGGGAATAAATTGGAGTATGACAATCAAATGAAAAATCAAAACATATATTTTTTAAATGTATTTATTTGAATAACATATATTGATATCACGAATTTTGACCCGCAGCTGCTAAGCAAATATGAAACCAATCTTCATTCGTAAGTGGCTCGATGATCATATCACAGCACTCAATTGGCAGTCGAAAGTGCGTCAGCTCCAAAAATGAATGCAATGTCCAGCACCGGGAAAATCCTCTTAATAGCTTTTCGCACAGATGGTTGGCACAAACCTCGAGAGAAAGTTTTTGAAATTCGTGCAAGGACGCTAACTTGAAATGGTACTTAAGTACCACTATGTGAGTAATTTCGCCGCTTCTTCGGGTCTTGAATGGATCAGGTCGTAGAGTGACAGCTTTGGATCAACATCACTTAACATTATCTTTTTTGCTATGCTTGTGACCGTCTCACCATTATACCAACATTTATCCAAATCCGCCGGAATCTTGAACAATCCGAGCTTGTCAAAAACTTTCATGACTGTCAAATCGTGCATAGAGGCGTCGATCCGTACTTGTTAGTCAAATTTGGATCGGCGCCTCTTTTCAACATGAATTCCGCCACTTCCTTTTTGCCATCACGCAGAGCCACATCCAGCGGTGTGTTACCCGTCTTGCTCCGAGCATTGACCTGCACCAGTTGATATTTTTGGTCGCTGAGCTTGAATAACATCTCTGCCAAATCATTTTCACAATGTTCCCAGCTGCGTATAAGGTGCAAAGGTGTCAAACCCTGTGCATTGCATACTTTTGGATCACGCCGCTTCTCAGTAGCAATTCGGTCACTTTTTTGTTGTTGGAGAAAATAGCAAAGTGAAGTATTCTATCTATTCACACGCACTTCGATCTATAATCTATTATAGTAATAGTGAGAGAGAAAAACACGTGGTGGAAGATCCAAAAAATAGACGTAACACGGGTTTTAAAAAGCGCAAATCCAGTGAAGTGCGGCAGCACGCGTATCGGCGTGTATGTGTATCACCGATCACGCCAAAGCGGGAAATGGCGCGTCAAGCGTTATCAGTGCGCTTAGCGTTGACAACAAAATAAACACAAAAATATCTAAGTTTAAAAATTAATCTATTGAATTGATGAAATATAATAAGTACTTAATTTTCAACAAATCGTTGCACAATCATATGGGTACACATGCACGGTTTGTGAACTAAATTTTCGAACAAACCAAGGCCACGTCGATCGTCGTTTTTCTCCTGCGGTTTAGTAAAAAAGCAAGCAATTGTTGACTTCAAAACATTTCTCATACCTACTACTGGTTATTTCATTGAGAAAAAAATGTCATCATCTTTCCAAAAATCTCATGTAAACTTGTAAGCTCAAATAATACGTTATGTAATCATTGTGCTCTTACAACAGCAATTTACATTCTGTATATTAAAACTATTTGTGAATTATCTATACTAGCCAAATATACCAAAAAATTAAGTTTTCCAAACACAATTTCTTCATTGAATATCTAAAGATATATGTACCTGTTTTGATGGTAAAACAATTTTTTTCTTAGATTTTATAATTATAAATTTTTATGAATGGATTTTGAATTCAAAAGGTTGTTATATTAATGATGAAGTTTTACATTGTAGTAAATAAAAATTTAAATATGAGTTAATGAGATTGAATGTATCAAGTATTGATTTTAATTTATAGAAGTAAGAGTCGTCTGAAAATAATTTTAAGCCTCACTGACAAATACATTCTTATATAAAATTATTACCAATTAGACGTGATTACTAATAAAAAAAATACACCATTTTTTATATTTACAAGTTGTATTAAATTAATTACATTCACAACCTTATTCTAATCATATAAATATTTGTTCAAAAAAATCCACTCAACACACAAGTCTATAAGAGATGTATCGTCCAGCAGTTTCTGACGGCCGAATGATTTTTACAACTTGGCCTCTTTTTAGTCCAAAGTATCTAGAAACTGGATCGTTTTGCTGAATTCTCATAAGCTGATTTTCTTTTAATTTATAACGACTTAAAAGTTCTTCTTTTTCATCTGGTGACAGTACAATGTGTTCTGGGACAAGCTCATGCTCTGTAATGTTGATAAGCAGTTCTGATTCAAGAAATTGTTCCAGAATATATTTTGGAGCCATATCCACAAGAGATTGTTTAGCCGATGGAGTCATTCCACTTTGAACCACAATGATAGCCCTGCAAAAAAGGTCAACGTTAAATCTGATTGTTTTACTGAAAAAATATAAGATTCTTTTGTGTGCTATTAAACCGTGTTTTTCAAATTATAATATAATTTAAATATTGATGCAGATTATTATTTGACTATGTTGAAACCAAAAGTATATTCCGCTTATTCAACTTAAGTTTTCACAATAAAGTACTCATTTAAAAATTTAAATATCAAACAATAGTGTTGGTTTTTACAATTAGCGTCTTTGTCCTCTCACTCAAGTAAATGTTATTGGATAGTATTAATTGTTTAATGAAAACAGACAGGAAATCAAGTTTTTGGAAATATTAAGAGCTAAAAAATAATTGTTAATGAAGTTTAAGTGTATCCTTATGTCGTTTTAGTGAGCAACTAGATATTTTTGAAATTTTAATAAAGCTTAATTTTACCTGTGAATCTTTTCTTCCTGCATTCTAGTACAGTATGTCTTGATAACTTTGATACCAATTTTCTGATCATCTGGGAAGAAAACAAACAGTTGATCGGTTGGATCATCATTGTGGGCTACTAAAACGATCAAATCGCTACGTGCTGGCCTTTTTTCACTTGGTTTATCGCCAAATTGTTCTTTAAATTGATCAAGAGTTTGATCCAATTCATCCTGTGTTACAAGATAACCTCTGTCATGGCAAAGCTGCATTACAGTTTTGCGAATACGCCAGAGTTTGTAGATTTCAGCCTCGTCATCCATGGTTGTTGGTTGAGAGTCTTAAAAAACTGATGTGTAAAAATTAACAAAATTTGTTTTTATAAATCACGGACAGATGAATGAGAAGTTGGAGACACGAGGAGCGGCAAATGGTCAATGCTACAGTGCGTGAACACTTGTTTATGTTTTCAAGGTAGTACAGGATTAGGTTAGAAGTTGGAACTGACTCGCCGACAGAGGACACTAAGAAGCAGCCAACAGCGCCAAACTCGCACATAAAATTCGTCAGTAATTCAAATGCGGGAAATTGAATTTGTCTTTCATAAGCAGTTCATAATTTCATACAAAAAACGTAAACTACGTGTCACTAGATACGCGTTATTAAAGTAACACTTATCAAGTTTATTGGGTAAACCTTCTAATGCCCGACCACCCTCAAGTAACCGATCGGGGTGAGGTATTATTTGAATAATTAGCTGTTAAAATACAATTCTGACGCAATAAAAAGTTTGCACTTTTTTAAATATTATATTTTCAGAGAAATTTTTTATTTCAGCACTTGAAAATTATCTACAATTTTTGGGATTTTTAAAATTACCCCGTTCGGAGACTGGTCAACCTGCTCGATAAAATAGTCGACTTAGTTTTCAAACGATGAACTTTAATAATTTCCATGTAAATATTTAAATTTTTAAAAATGAATTTCAACAGGTTCCTAATGCATTTCAAGATAGGTATATAAATTTATAATTCTTTCAGTCCTTGAAAATAAAAATTTAACCGAGTTTTAAGTTCATGGTCATTGATAGTTTAGTACGGTGGTCGGCGTACTGGACGCATTTTTTAGCTTAAATAATTTTTTAAGAAATGTTACCAGCTTCTTTGATCGAATGTAATAATATACTCACAGTATACTTTTAGAATTTTTTTTAACGTTATTCATAATTTCCATAAGTAAACTAAGTGAGAATTTTTCTCGAGTGTTGAGTATTAGCAGGTTTACCCTGCACACATAATGTAATTAATTGTTTTGTTTTATACTTTCCAGTAAACCACATGAGAACAATATAATAAGATAATTCAAGTTTTAACGAGCATTGATAAGGAATCAAGATCGCAATTCAAATTTTTGTTTTTCAAACCAAAGAAATTGTTGAAAGTATCTATTTTTACGCGCTTGTGTGCTCAGTGATTGAGAAATCGATGGCTCAATTGTATGTGTCCATGGCTGATTATTTGTCAACCAACATGATCGAAAAATTTTTCGTTTATTTGATACGACGATCATATTGTTTGACGGATCAGAAAAGTCCAAGAATTTTGGTAGAATTTTTGGGACCGTTTATCATCCTTTTTCAGAGGCCATAAGTTTTATTTTTTCTGAAATTCATAATTATATCGCAAATATTGAAATAATTCTTAGACTAGTATAGGGTGATTTGAACAAAAAAAGCATAACAGAGCTTTATTATTGAAAATTGTCTAAACGTTTAGAAAAACAAGAAGAAGCTTACTACTACAGAAAGGAACACAAAACTCAAAATCTAATCTTGTACAATCTTGATTTGCATGAAAAAAAACATTCACAGAACTTCCTCAAAACGTAAACTACTACCTCATACGTTTTTGTAAAAGATCCCCCTTGCCTTTTTTTATAAGTCACTCCATCCCGGTCCCGAAAATTCTATCAAAATACTGGGGCATTTCTGACATGTCAATCAATATGTTTAAAATGTTTTATACACATAATGTTTCATAATGTATTTTGATCGCGAAAACTCGCGGTGAAAAGGTCTATTTAAAAACATTAGTCGAATCGTGTCGCGCATTTTTGTCGTAATTCGTATCTCGGAATGGAATGCACGAGCACGTGAAATGCATACGTAATGAATAATTTCTATAGATTCCGCGCGTGCAGACTCGCACAATCGGCGCACGGGCAGTGATGTAAATATTTCGAAAAACATTTGACGAAACGCACGAGTAGCGGCGCCCGCCCGACTATTATCAACGATGTACGCACGAACACGAGATGTCGATCGATAAGCCAAAATCGTCTCGGATACGTCACGGCATTATGTATTCATTGACAATAACGATCGGTAATTCGGCCTGCGTCGAAATGTCGATTAAGTACGGAAACTTTGCGGTTCCAGCGGTACATTCGAGGCATTCCCCCGAGGCGATGATGGCGTTTCGCACTCTTGGCTCTATTTGTCGATGAAAAATCCGCAGCCAGTTTTAGTAGTAGTGGCCGCGAGCTCTCGTTCTCGCATCTATCCTACATAGATAGAGGCGCGAATGTCGATTGCATTAAATGGCACACGCATCTGTACTATTTCTGACTTTGTGCGCACATAGCCGTTTATAAGGAGTGAAAGGACTCGCGCATTTACCTCTGACGTAATCGTCGGCGTAGCTATACACACCACTTTGTATAGGCACGATGCACCTGAATTGTGTGCCTGCATGTGTGTTTACATGCACTGGCTCGTTGGTGAGTAGGAACTGCAGGTCTAATGCACGCGAGCCTACGTAGCTGTTACGAGTCGGCCGTGAACTAGATTTTGCAATGAATTTTCGGAAATAGCACGGATGCCGCGTGAAAGAATTTCAGCCTGGCTCCGAATTCTCTCGAAACTTTATCATTTTATTATTTTTTTTTTTAAATGACGATCGAGAATCGAACGAATTCTTTTATCAACCTACATCCACGGACGAACGAATATTACCAAGTCAATGTACCCGTGGCGGCACGCGTATAAAAGTCCTTAACATTCCGAGCATAGCTCGCGCTAATCGCCGCTCATATTATTTTATATCGATCGAAAAACGTATAAAGATTTTGCGCGCTTTATAAACAATTTATTGAAATAGTTGCCGCGACATCCGGTTTTACGAGACTACTTTCAATGCTAAACTTATTGCCGAGAGCGCATATTCGAGTATAGGTCATTTCAATGGACGCGCTCGCCGCTGCTGCTGCATGTATATTCCAAGCAGTCTGGAGCTCGTCACTCGTCATCGCGTATATAGCATTTTTTATACAGAGAGAATACTCGCTCGTATATGGCCGGACATGAACTTATGCGGATGACGTTTTTCACTCTAACCGAACCTATATCGATGCTTTTTTTTCTCAGTTACATAACGAAAACGTCCGATATCGTTACGTATATTTTACCTGTTGCGTCTTTGGAGCTACCGTTGCTGTGGCACTCGCAGCGCGTGAGGAGTTTGGAAAAGCCTCGAAACGAGGCTACAAAGATTTCGTTGGTATAGCAGTGCAGTAGAGTAGCACGGCAAAATGAAAAAGGAAGAGTTGATCCGCTTCCGCTGGAGATTGTAAAACAGCTCGACTCATTAGCGTGTCCGTAGGTACGCTCTAATACAACGTTGAGCTCGAAGTAGGCACAAACGCATCTTTTGCATCGATCTCCGAGGCCAAGTAAGGGGCCCCGCGCCTCTTCTTCCCTTCGTCATACTCGAGTGTACACCCACGCAGGCTGAAACACCAGACCAACAACAAAAGTACGAGCGGTAACAGCAGCAGCAAGTCGAGTAAAATAACAAAGAATTTATTGTATTCAGCTATACTGCATACGTATACGCACGTACGTCAGTCATAATTTCCTGCGCGTTGCATCGTTCGCATATTTCGAGCACGAGTGAATACGTGCATGGTGGAGGAGCGTTGATCGTTCATTACGCCTTAGTACCTATCATACTATTCTTACGACGATCATCAAACGCGGTCATCTGCGCACGATTCGTTCGTCGTCGTCGTCGTCGTCGTCGGCACGATCGGGCCAATGGTCATTGCACCGCGCATATATCGTGCCTATATATATGTGTGTATGTATATTGTGTGCGACGCAGCTCGCGTCACTCGCGTGCGTAAGAATGCGCCATGCACACCGATGTATGCCATCGTCCGTGTGCGTCTGTATGCCTGCGTTTGCGTGGCTCGTGACGCTCGGACATGTAAGCTATCGTAATTCTTCACGTATTGTATGTATGTATATATATATAATACTGTTATCGATGGGTTGTTGCTTCAGCTTTGTTTACTCGCGCGACTGCAGACAGAAGTGCGGAATATAGCTGCTGCCGTCGCCGCTGCACTCCCTCTATATACATACTCGCTTATTCGTCTGTGTATGCAATTTTTATCGCGCATCGATTCTTCCCTTTCGTCTTGACTGTAATTTTATCCAATACGATTCGAGATATATATAAATGTATATGCACCGGCTATTTATTATCGTTGAGAGTTTGTATCGATTACTCCTTCGGCCCGATCGCCCGTGAGTCTATGAATACAAATACGCCTTCGACGCGGTACGCAAGCAAAGAAAGCAAAAAAGAGTTTGGAATGTTTGCAGTCATCCCGCGAAAACACAATACCACGCGAGTTTGTGCGGAGATTTTTGCGCGTTCCGATCAATCCTGCATGTGTTCTCCTCCAGATTGACTCTTATATACAATTTGTAATGTGCTCGTCGGATCGATTTTTCTTCGTTCCTATATGAATTGATCAATTACCGAAATCCGTCACACTTCCATGAAGAGCCATTGTCGACGTACCAAGCACCGAAAGCCTGTCAAAATAATCTCAATGCATATTACATTGGATAGACGCGGCGCGAATATTGGCAAGCCGAAAACAAATTCGATTTTCGTTGCTGCGCGCACAGATATATATATATAAGAGAGGAGAAGCTCGCGCGCGCGCCACGCCCCACTGAATTATTCCATCAATTTGGCGAGCCCTGTTGAATCTCGCCTTCCGCAGTAGAGTCGAGGCACGATTTGCAGCACTTCTGTATATATATATACTCGAATTATATATAACCCAAATACGGACAAAGGTCTTACATGTAGGCGCGGAGTGCAAATACACACGCGTACATACACAGGGAGCACTTGGGCACATGCACGTGCTACGAATATAGCAGTTAGCGAGCGATGCTCGTCGTCCCCCTTTGCGCGCAATTTCCTTTGCGAGGGGGCATTGGACGTCACGCGAGACGATCATCGTCCTGACGACGACGACGACTACGACGACTACGACGACTACGGCGACGATGACGATGACTTTGACGTATAAATACGTGTGCGTACGCGTAGTGGAGGAGAAGGTGAGGCTCTCCCTGTGCCCTGCCTCGCTATGTATTTTGCTCGCTATACGCTGCACGAGGCACCATTTATCCGTGCACACATGCACTTTTAAAAGACTCTCACGCCCTTGAAAATGTAATGCGCGCCCGGCTACGTATGTATGCACCTATACGAGCAGCGCTGCAGGTGAGCAGCAGACCGTGACGCACTGCTCCGAACCCTTGAAACGCTGCCGCTGCTGCTGCTGCATTACGTGTATGGCCGCGAGTAGTCCGAGCTTTTTTTCCTCCTCGCAAATCCTGCGCGGATAATATCGTGTAATTTCACCTGCTAGGCCGTACACCCTCACGCTCGGCGACTTTTGACGTTTTACTTTTATACGTGTGGTCGTCTGTGCGTGTGTATGCATGACGAAGATGCGCCCGCCCGTCGCTCCGTATACACTACGCGATAATGGCAATTCGCTATACGTCGTCGGTACAGTGCATTTACTATATGTACGCGACGTACTCGCTACATATACATAGCGGCAAACCAATGTGTACATTTGCACGCGACTCTATAAATACACCCAGCCTTTTTTCTCTTTTTCTCAAATTAAACTTCTGCTCGCGTACGTACGTATTATGCATTATGTATTATACAGCGTGCGCCTTTAAAAGGCCTAGGGAATGAAATTGGGTTGATTAAAACGTTTCAGTCGCAGGACGTGGCGCGGACGCGTTCCCGCACTATATTATATCGTATAGGAGCAAGGACGCGACTCGCGACGCCGGCATATTATACATATATATATGTACAAAAGAATACGAGAAACACATAGACGAGAGCAAACGAGCTTTTTCCTCTCCGTCTGCCGTGACTCGAGTACCTACGACTTGCCGAGGCTGATAATTTAATTGCAATTAGATTTAGGCAGAGCGAGAAATAGAGAGAGAGAGAGAGAGAGAGAGAGAGAGAGAGAGGCGCAGGCGAGTTTGCAGCAGCGAGAGATATATCGTACCGCAAACTCGTGAGATATCTCACTCGGAAAGAGCTTAAAAAACACGCGTGTGCACTGTGTGTAGTCGCTTATAAGCTCGCGCGCGCATTGAAAGGGCATATAGATTTTCTTCGAGAGATTACAATTTTTCCCATGCACATTTGTGCCACTATGAGCTGCAGTATATAGCTCCAGCTCTCGAGTTCGTTATAACGCTCTATTAAGCTCGTTTATTAAATACACACGTATATCGGAGTGCACGTACACACACACACACACACACACACACACACACACGAGCCGTATAAATAGATTAAATAGAACGCAACGCGTTAAGGCGAGCGTGGCGCACTTATCAATTATTATATGCACGGCATCGTCTCGTATTTTTACCGCCTGCTGCAATCGGTCGTCGGAACGAAAGTGAAATTTACCAGTCCCCAAAACTTTCTTTGCGAAATCTTATCAACTGCACCTCGATGCGATACATATTTTTTTCTCTTCGGATCGCTCGGAGGCGCGAGCGAGCTCATTATGTATAAAATATATATATATATTCTTCAGACGATGCCTATCGATCCGGGCCTGAACTAATTGATACATCGGACATTATCGTTTAACACGGAGCGAAAAATGATACTTTTTACATCGGCTTGACTCTTGTGCTTTCGTGAGTGTGTGTGTGTCATCGCTGATAGTCATTATTGGATCAATTTAATCGGTAAATATTTTTATCTTTCGCGTCGCTTTCGTTATAAATTATATACACTTCTCGGCTCGAGCAGCCTCGACAATAATGCGCACATGACCCGTATCACGAGGCTGTATATTGTTCAATCGAGTTGATACATCAAATTGTGAACGAAAAATGCCGTGTACATCGGAAAATAATTCGGATTATGGTGAAACTCGAATCGGCCGAGGATCTTTTGCTACACGAGTCGTGCGTCCCGTGTAATAGTGTACGCAGCCAATGGGCGAAACGTATATGATATACCGTTATAAAAATTCAAAGATACGCCTGTACTTCCACACGCGGGCTTATTCTTTTCTTGCGGCATAAATTTAAATTAAATTCTGTACAAGCCTTTGCACACGCATGCACGACGTCGAGTGCGTATATATATATACGGCTCGCGTTGTTGAGCAAACTCGTCCTTTTTTCTCGTATGTGCCGGCGCGCATTCAAAAATTTATGAATAGCCGTTCATTCAATCGTTTAAATATAGCCTCTCTCGGATCGTATGTACACACGTGTATGCATAAGCGCATCAATTAAAGGCCGCCGCACGCGTACATATAACGTTTGAATGTGTGTGCTCGTGTGTGCGCGTTTGTGAGAGTGCAGGCATTCCACGCGTCTGTGGCAATTAAGTAACATAGCGATGTACCTCGCTCGCACTGCACGCGGCCGCGCGCATTTTATAGAACTGAATGTTGCAGAGTTCACCTGCTGCACGAGAGCCGCAAAGAGTAGAGTCCCGCGCGAAGCACTCGTGTATCGAGTTGTATTTTCTGCACTCGGTGCGTAGCCAATAGTGCATCTTCGCAATACTCGTACTCGAGCTGCACGGATGGATTTTTCCTCCGTCGCTGTTCGCTTCGATGAATTATACGCTCGCAGTCGCTTACATACACACAGCATATGCGCGAGGCGTCGACTTCTCACCGTCTGAGATTCTATCGACGATCATTTTACTTACGTAAACGCCACAAGTACGTAGACTCCATTGTCTGCGCGCAATTTGTTGCTCGTATCTATCTCCCCGGATTGTTGTTCAATTTCGATTTTTCAGCCGACAGAACAAATTGACGAATCGATGTCATAACGCAGCCAAGTAGAAGTATGAAAATTGCGATTTTTTTTTCAGACGTAGTAGAAAACGCATATAATAGCGGAATCTCATTAACAGAGTGTGGTGAGAGATGAGATTCTGCAGATACGAATGCAGCTCCTGCTGCGCAAAGTGATAGGCACTTCCGCGTTAATTAATTATAAAAGAGAATACGCGAGCGAGCTTCGCTTGCCTCTCTCGACGCGACGTGAGATCGCGTACTGTGTGTACTCCTCGACACACACACACACACACACACAGCTATATGGCACAGAATAATACGTAGGATTTTCCTGTCCGTACTTTTTTCACCGGATAAAAAATTTCGAATCACGACACTCGAGTGTGTACTTGTGTTTGATTATTATTAATTGTGATATAGTGCTCCTATTGAAGCACGTTTATTTGTATGATTTAGATGCCTTACTGTTGCGGCTACTCGATGATATACTGTGCAATTGTTCGAATTTTTATGATTCGTAATTAAAAGCTCACTAATTATGCTATTGATAGTTGTGCGAGAAATCGTATGATTTACGATTACTCGAACAAAAATCACGTCCAATCGATTGTCATCTGGTTTCGTCTTCTTTTTCTTTTTGCCGAAACCATTGAGGATTGAGTCGCGTACGCATCGGTCGAATTTTTTGGAAAGCGCCCACTAATTGCCAGTACTGCAGCATGGCTGTATGCGCACGTTCGACGAACGCGATCAGCGTGTCAAGACTTTTTCCTTTTGTCAGGTTGAAACGATGCGACGCGTGCACCGCGCATCGCCGGAAATTCCAATGAAATGATCAATAATCATTGTACACTGAATTCTTTGACTCGTAATTATATGCCTTATTATTTAGCCTCGCCAATAGACGGCGGTACGTCAATGGTTGGTGCTCGATCTTCCGAGAGTACTCGTATCGATGCAAGAAAACTCAGTTGCAACTTTAAATAAACTCGAGTGAAGAATGAAAATAAAAGGAATTTTGAGCTTTTTTCGAGTAGTCACACACAGATCGTTAAAATTGTCATCGCACGCCGAGGCTGCAAACGATCATCATCGTCAAAGTGTCGCGTGAAAAGCAGTAAGAAGAGTGCGATACAGATATTAAATGCGTATCGCTGTAAGCGACGAACGCGTCTGGCACATAAAAGCAATAATAAGAGCTTTATACGGTCGTCGAGGTTGCGACTTTCTCACGCGCGAGTAGATACGTGAAACGTCGTTGCTTTTGATGGGCGCGAGCGAGGGTGGCCTGCTGCTGTCTGTTGTTGCCTTGTATACCTGCCACCTGCCGCCCGTCACGTTGGGCGTCGCGCGAAAAATCTTATTGTCACACTAGCTGCTACGTACGACGCGACTATGTACGTATGCTTCGTATGCAGGCGAGCATTGTATTGTACACATAAACACTAGCCTCCTCCTCCTCCTTTTGAAACTCCTTGTCGTCGTCACAATCTGTGCTTGTGGTTCGTTCGCGATGGAATGCGTCAATAAATGAATGTTTGTCGCGATCGCGCGCAGCATTGAATCATCGCACCCATCGGTCGGCTCGCGCGCGCGCGCGTGTCCGCAAGATTTCTCGACGATAACGTCACGCCGAATCAATAAGTCCAGCTGATGAAGTTTCCAACGGAAACACATTCTGAGCTTGAGCTACTTTTTGTCAATGAGTTATCTGTTCGGATCGGTTCAAGTGCTCGAAGAATAATATTGCCCCACTGGTCGAGCAGAAGAGGGATAACTCTCGAGGACCGCATGAGAACCCTTTTATTTGAAATTAATATTAATACATCTTGGAAAATTCCGCTCGACTCTCGCGTAAGTTTTGCTTACTTCTTTGTTTCGAGTGCTCGCGACGCGAAGAAAGTCAGCTCACCTATACACGTCTCTATACAGGAGAACGAGTTGCATGCGAACGTGCGGTAGGTAAAGAGTAGTGTGCAGCAGCTCGCGCATAATGATCATAAGCATGCGATGCTGCGCGGCGAGAGCTGCTCCGCCAAAGCCGCTGATTTCTCTAACGCCGCTGCGTACGGTGGCAGAAAGTTGCGTTTTCTTTCGGATCTGGTTTGAGAAAATAAGAGAGAGAGAGAGAGAGCCACTCTAGGAAAATTGGGTTGACGCAGCGCTGAGCGATCAAAAATAAATATGTCCGTGTAATTATAATCACTCGCGGTGTACAGCGTCGAAAGTTTGTCTCTGTATATGCACGTGTATATTGACATCTTCCTTGGTTAAAATTGTTTTCTCCGTGTAACTCGATGCTCCTCGTCACTCTCGCGTATTTGTGTACCTACACGCTGAGTAATAAAGAAAAAAGTAAACTCGACCGTCTGCAGGATCGTCGTCATTGCCATTACTAATTTAGCTGCGGAAAAAATCCCCACGGCGACGATTTGCGTACGTAGTCCGCCGCGTGTATCATGGGCATTAACGCGCACCCCCCCGACTACACGTGTGAGTTACTACGGACATCCTTATTGATTTCGCCCTTAATGGCGTGCAAAACAAGGCAGGACGAGTGACGATCGTTTTATCGATCCGCAAAAATACGTATTTGTTCGAATGCGATGCAGCTCGTCGTGTTTTCGCCGGATTGAGCCGAACCTTTGTCGAAGTTCAAAATACATTTAATCGCCTCGTCTGTTTCGGGTACGATCGCAGACGGACTAGTTTTGTTTGCCACTATATTTCAATTTATTGGCACTTGAACTTTTTACTTGGCTTCGAACATTCTCTGCTGCACTTCGCTGTTTTTTAAGTAAATAATTATAATTGTGACAACGAATTATCCGTACAGCGTCGTGGCTGTTTGTTCCGTTATATTAATCGATATTTCTATCATTATGATGTAGCTATATTATACGTACACATTAGTAAATGCTTAGACTATTTACGCATTGTAGATACCGATGTGTTTATGAAAGATTAAATTATTTTAGAGCTAATTGTAGCTGCTTATCGAATGTCCGTTGAAAAAAAAAACAATAAAAACTGGCCGTTTTGTTCCTTATCATTGGTATAAAAGTTTTCGCTTCAAGTCTATAAATGATAAAGTGAATATTCGCAATTTTGGCGAACGTGACGTACTTTTGACGGACAAATTCTCGTTTCATTACAAGTTACAAGTAAAAGAAAAGTTTGATTCGTATTATGTGTAAATTTTATTGCAAGTCGTGATGTCCAAATCATGTACAAAACCAAATGACATTGAATGTTATTGTCGATTATGAAAATGAATAGATATAGCCTTACGAGGACCGGATAAGGTTTGGTATCATAAAGTGACACGATAAACTTTATAAGCAACATTTTGGGTGGTTGTAAAGAAATATTCTCGCGCGTATATTATACGAGCGAGCGCCCGGTCTTTACGATAGCACGAAATGTTTTTGAAATTCGCCTCGAGACGTTGCACAAGAGAAAAAAGAAGAATGGAAAAAAGAGACAGAGACACCCACTAAATTTTACGTGATAGAATGCCAGAACGCTGTCGTTTTATCGTCACCTGCGACGAAATTCTAAATATGAAAAGGAAGGCTTGAAAAGAATTCGTCGAATGGAAGCGAAAAAAAATTAATACGCTTATTATACGCACCGCTGCTGCCGAGAAACGTGCGAAAATGGCCATTGAAATGCAAAGTTATATATACGCGGTTGCATCCGCAACGCAACGATGCTATAAGCGATTATACACATTTATATTATAGGCGAGCACGTGTAACCTTGGCCGGCGAAAAATAGAAAATAAGTATCGAGGAAAAAAGGAGAGAGAAAGAGACAAGTCCGATGCTGCGCGATCATCGTGCGGCTTTATTGCGATGTATCTATACTAAAGCTAATGCTGCGATCACTGATATATCGTGTGTGCCACGATCAATACATAATTCATTGTGTTTTTGTTGTTGATCTTCGTGGCTCACTCAATTGATTATATCGCAAATTTGCTGAGAGATGGTAAAAAAAAGAATCACAGCTAATTATACGCCTGAATCGTCATTTTCAATCGTGTAAATGAAACTGAAAATGCAAAGCCTCAGTACTACATACGAGTAGCTCGCCAATTATAAATTTTATCTCTTATTTTGTGAAATCATCGTTAGAATAAAAGCTGTCTACATATCTCAGCGATTTTTTATCAATAAAAATTTCAAATTCAAGCGCATATACACGCTTGCTCCACGCGTAATCCGCGCGAATACATACGCGTACAGAGCTTGCAATAAACTCTTCGGAGTTTCATTTTTCGAAAATCCTCGAGCGAGGCTATTGATAAAGCTTTTCCACGAGCAATCCTGTCTCGTTTTCCCAGACGACTTTTAATATACATCCGAGAGAGGGAAAGATTGTATACTATCGCCGCACAATGGGGAAAATACCCGCGCGGACTGGCTGGCTGGCTGCAGTGGAGCTTTAAACGTGTGCGCGCTCGGATACAAAGCTCGAAGCGAGAGGATAGGAGCGATGAACTCGTGTATTTATCCGTCCAGTCTAGCTAGACGTTAATTTCCGTAATCGAAATCACGAGGACCCTCCTCCTCTGGCGCAGTCGACGCTTTTTACGCGATGCGCATAAACGTCGAGCTTGAGAAATTCGTTTTTTTTTCTCTGCATGTGAAACGCGCTTCTCGCGCGTAGTCGCTTTATTCGTGAAAATGAAGAAGTTTGCAAATAAACTCGAGTGACGTCTGTGCGTGCTCAAAATTTTTATATTTATTGCTAAAATTTTATGCATAAAAGAAATTTTTGAAAAAATTTCCATTAGCATAATGTATTTTGTATTACATCATTCGCTCAATTGAGCCATCGCAAAAGGAATTCGTTGAATGCTACGAAACAACGCGAAAAATGTCATACACCTTGTTCGAAATACTTCATCGAATTGAGTCGTGCCTCATTACGCTGATAAGAGAATGTTTTACAAACGATTCTACTGACAATCACGATCAGTTTCGGTTGACGTTGAAGAATTATGGCACCGTTTAAACGCAATTTGCCTCTCGATCTTGTAACTCGTAATAAACTTGAATAATATACCAGAATGAATTATCTTTCAATCAGAGGTGCGAAAATCATCAAAGATTTTCCAATAGAATTTCGACTTAATACTATGGTTTCTTTCTATTTTCTGTTGGCATAAATAGATGTAGCTCGATTAAAAAAAAGAAGGAAAACTAAATTGCTTTTCGCATTGAATTATACATTTGCATGAGAAAAAGAAGAGTGAGTTGAGTACGATACTGAAAAGTTGGCAATTTCTTCATATTATAATTCGCAGCTTTGCAGTCGATCCATTGTTTTTGTTGAAGAAAAAAATACATTTAGACCGGATTCGATATTACGTACGAACGAAATTGAAATCACAAAAAGAAGAAAAAATTATTAACTGCGCAATGCCAACTAATAGGTGTATTTTTTCAGCGGGTTACATTATACGCACGTTAACAGAAATACGCACATACGCGATTACGAACATGTACACGTGAAAAGTGTGTCAAGACGTTTTTATTCATGCATATACGTAGCGGCGTACTCGCGGCACACAATTGGACACTCGAAGAGGTATACGTGCGAATGAACCAACGAGATTCACCAAGTCGCGGAGAGGACGGCATTTAAAAATGGCAAAGAGACACGCGAGCGAATAATTAAGTGATTCGCGCTGTAGGTAAGATAGCACTACAGGTCGCGTAGTTGCATTACGATGACGAGGGAATTTCTGCCGCGGGCGACAGCTACCACGCCTTCGGGACAAGGCGCCTCGTCGTGCATAATGCACGCATTCAATCAACTCTCGCGCTCTGAAAAAGTGGAGCAAAAGCGACGACTGATTATTTTCGAGCTAATCACTCGCGTTTCCCTGCCATGCCATTGGACGAAGAAAAAAACGAGTCATTTTTATCCGTCGCGCGATCTTGCAATTGTCGTCGCTATCAAGCGCTCGATTCTCTTCTATACACATTAATATGGTAGCTGCTTCGGTCGAATATTATGTAAAATTGCCAGTCGGTGCGCAAAGGACGTAACGATGTATACGCGCGAGCGTGTCGCCTTCGAGCAGGCACGAGCCTATAGACGTATTATATATATGTAGCAGCGACGACTCGTGACAATGAGATAACTGCTATCTCTGTTTATGCCGCTTTTGTGTGTTCATTTTACGGTACAAGTGTCTCTGGCACGGTGCACCAATATAACACATATCGTACAATGAGCGCGTACGTTACGAGTACTATCGCATGCAGCCACGAATCCAAATGAGCGAGGCTAATGAAAAATTTTGCAGCTTCTATATTGGTAATTATGTAATTGGCCTTTTTTTTACCGCTGGAAATTCGAACATCTCGATGTACATTATAGCTAGATTATAATCGTTGACAAGAATCCTGATTTTTATCGCTCGCAACGAGCGGAGGGGAGACGGAAAATAATACTTTCGATGACATAACGCGTCGAGTTTTACTAGGCTGCGCTATCGTTGCACGCGGCGCACGGTGTAACTGCATTTTCGCCGCAGCTTGATCTTATAAAATAATGCTCGCATCAGCCGCGAGCGTCGTGTATGCTCAGCACCATGTAGCTGTTATTTTACGTGATAAGTTAATTATTGGGCTTGAGATGTACATATTACTAAATGTAAATTCGCGTTTTTAAATAATCAGCTCTCGCATAGCCTTGATATATCCCGTGTTATTATAAAGAAAACGTCGATATCGTCGAGTTGCGCCAGCGCCGACGTTGGCTAACAAATTCCTATACAACGACTCGCCACCTGTTAACGATCATCGGGAGATTTTATCGATATCATCGTTGCGGACACACAATCGAATCTGATCGAAGTTTTGGCCTAAGATGTAAGTCTAATCGAAGAGGAAAATAGGGATACGCGAGCAGAGGCGGCCATCGACTCGACGAAGTTACATTCGATACGCAGCGCTTGATCGGACGACCTTTTCTCCTTGTATACAACTGCCATACGCGCACCTGTTGGCAAGAAATTCGAGAAGAGCAACGTCTCGAACGCGCGTACGAGCTGCGTCGAGCCCATCGATCGATACGCGCTTGCCTACTTAGCGCACTGCAAAGTATGCGCGGCGTGTCTCGCGAAACGTCATTATAATGCTTCAGATGCCGTACCAATGAGAGCTGCCGGCAATTATTTATCTGTATGTCGCAGTTTTGTACATCTTTTGCGAGAAATTTTTCTTTTCACCGGTAGAAAACTAAAGCGAAAATCGAATTAGACCAGTAATTGCGATGTAATTTATCTAGTATACAACAGAAGCTGCAAATCCATAATTACAAAGCCTTGGGGGACTATTTATTTGTTTTATTGTAAATGTTACGTGAGAATGGCAAACGTAAATAACAAAAGTTTACATCTTACAAGTGAGATTATTTTAATGAAAATATGAAAGAAGAAAAGGACAAGTTATTTTACTCTTATTGTAAAAACTATCATTGATACCAATGGTAATAATTAAAAATTAGTCGTACTTGCGGAAGAAATTTTTCAATTTATGTCTCCAATGTCAAAGAAAGTTGGCGTTAAGTTGAAACTTCATGAAACATAATGAGTTATTTATTTAACGCAAAAAAATATTATTCCCAATAAGTCGAAGAAAGGTGCATTAAAAATATACAAAATAATTCTCATGGTTTCGTCAAGATTACGAGAAATCGCTTATAAGGATGAGACCAATAGCGAAAATAAATTGTATGATTTATTATTGCAGTCTATTTCGTGTATATTATTATATCGTTAGGAAGCTTTTTCGCCATCGACTGGCGGCATCCATCATGCTATTCCACTAACACGTTTTTATGAAAAAAGAACTCTATTATTTTCTCGGAACGGCAATTCGAAATAAATAATTCGACATTCTTTCAAAACTATTATCACTTTATTTATATGTTTCAGTGGTTTCAGCTTCAAATAAATACATGGCATATAGAAATAAAAACGAATGAATACGACAGATAGTAAATATTTGAACCCCTTTTAGAGTGTTTGTACAAAATCACAAATAGAGGAGGATGCACAAGGCGACAAAACCATATCCTATGGCAAGTTATAATGGAAAAATACGAGGAGAATTTCCAATTCTTAATCCGTCTCGTTGAAGCAAACTACTGCTGTTCTATATGCAGTCAGAACTTACTATCTGCATTAAAACGCGCTCATGTATATTAAGATTCGCTAGCGTAAAAGGTAAAGTTTGATTAATTTACTCGAGGCGCGTATAAAGTCGCGCTCGCTGCGCTTCGCGTCATAAACTCGCCCAAGCGAATATCGAGCCGTACGCTATATTCGTATTATATGTATTTAGTATTAAAATGACGTTCTTAAAATGTATATGGGCTCGGTTTACCCCGACTATTTTGCTCATGTTCGAGGCGAGTTGACGCGTTCTCGATCGAGACTATATATACGATTTTTAACGGCAGTGCTGCGGTCGCGTCGACGGTCGACGTATTATACACAAGCGTAAAAAGACGTTCACCCTTTCGTTCGTGGGCGTTTGTGTGCACGTTCTAAAAAAAAACCTCGCGATCGCACTCGCCGAGAGGCGACGCATCGAGTACGTTTGGAAATACTTAGGCTCGAGTCATAAGAAGGCTCGAACGAATTCCGAAGACGTACAACGATATTCGGAGCGCAATATTTACGGTAAATTCTGTCTTCCGAGTTCGAGTCTAACGCAGGTCGTTCGCGCTCTTGAAACAACGGCTTTCGATTATAAAAATGGCACACAATGTCCGAGTTTATGAAAATTTTAACGCGACGGAGAATCAATTTATGCTCCGTACTCGCGGCATGCGAGGCTCGATGAACAATTTATCTTTTTGACGTATTTATTGCAGCCGAACGCGTGTACAGCGAGCAGAAAAATATAGTCCACGGCATATAAGGCTCGCTTGAGTGCACTTTCAAATCTTAGGCGCAGAGCTGGCGAAAACAGCAGCCGGTCCGCGCGCACACATACTCGCTTTATGCATGCACGTATGTACGGGGAGAAAAAAAGCTCTTACAGCTGCGGATGCATCGCCGAGCGAGCGAGTCAACGTCCAATAAAGCTAAAAACTGTTGGCGCTTGGGTTTTATATTGCTGCTTGCAGCAGCTCCCGGCGCAGTCTGCTCGCAGCAACGAAAGTATGTCGCAGTCTTTTTATTATTTTATTTTACTTTCTTCCATTCTCTCCTCTTTTCTTTCTTTCTCTCGGGCTCGGGCGCTGAGCGCATCTTTCTCGTCGCTCACTGACACTCTCGCGTGTGTGCGCGTACTGTACGCCGCTACGCGTAGTACTGCTGTACTGCTATACACGCGACGACAAGAAGAGAATGCCAAGCGTAAATCACTGCCTGCTCCGAGCTGCTCTTGAAATTGTTCGCGCAAAAATCGAGCTCAGAGAGCTGAAAGAGGATCGTGTTCTCCATCAGCGCTTTTATTATACGTACGCAGCTCGAGCAGCCGTTGAGCAAGCGTATACACGGCGCATACAATATACCAGCAGACTCGGCTTTGAGTTTTTTGGACACTGACCTCTATCGAGTGAAAATATTTTGATGCCTCCGCTGCGCTGCGCTCCACGGCAATGACCTTGTTTGTTCATTAGCCTTTTTTCGAGGCGTGCGAGCGCGAACCGAGCTCGAGCGAGCGACCAAAGAGGCTTTGCAATTTCATTACTACGACGCAATTAAAGCCGAGGATACAAAAAAATCAGATTCAGTATAGACTTGTTATTAGCTGCCTTGCTGCTTTTATTCGTCGAAGGTCTTTGAATTTCAATCGTTTCTCAATATAAACTTTTGAAAGATTTGTTCGTGGTACTGTTTGCGCTACCGAACTATTTGCCAAGTTCCATCGATTGAAAACACTCGGCTATTTTTTTCTTTATTGCAAATGGTATTAGTGCGAGCATTGGATTTTCGAAAGAGTGCAAGTGTTTTTCACTTATTAAATAATGCTCGATGCAACATGAATTAGTTCATTTTTTAAACAGCTTCAGCTTTCGACTCTTGCGTCTTTCCTTAAAGATGAGAAAAAAAGTTATTCTCGTCAGTGACAAAAATTACGCAATCACAGGTGTAATATACGTTGGCGCAGTCTACAGGCCGCTCGTTAAATTGATGGATTATTGTCGCGTCGATGCACCAAAGAACCAATGATGGCTATTTTCATAGCTATTTTTTACTCGGTGAGAAGTAACAGTTCTCGAACAATTATACAATGTCGCAACTCTACGAATGAACTGTCGTGCAGTAGGTGGCCGTTCACACAAGACGTGCGCGGCGCATTCAATATCGTCATTGGAAATAATCGATCACGGCTAGAAAGGAAGGTCGGTTTTGGTTCAACGAGTCGGCAAAAAGCTCCGAAAATATTTTCATCGTGCGATCGTCGAGCTCGCTGTATACGATGTTTCGTGGCGCGTCTGCAGTAGCGCTGCACGAGCACGACGATCGCATGAATCTTTCATCGGCTTCGCGCGAATGCGCTTGTACTCGAGCTGCTACATCGCCGGCATTCCAGACGCTTCGCAAGTAACGCGACATAAAAACTCGGCGCGGACTTATTTATCTGGCGTGGAAGGCATGTTTCTAAACGCACAATAAACACCATACATTGCTCGTACTCTCGTTGCTCGAGGAACTGCATAAAAGTCGAGAGTCAACGCGCACGTGGTTCGCACGTGTTGAATTTCGTCTGGCAAAAAGTCGACGAGCGACGACTCCGATTTGGATCTTATCGGCGCCTACGTATGATACGAAGCTAGCGCAAGCCGAACTCTGGGATCAATTGATCTATTGATTATATACACCCTGCGAATATCGTAGCAATTTTGTAACAGCTCGCTCGCAGTTTGTACATAATCTCGATCAGCAGTTGCCGCGAGCCGATGCGGTTGACCGATGTGCAGCCAGAACGTACATGCGTATATGTATATTCTCCGGTGTTTTTTTTCCTTCGCTCTTTACTGCCAGCCTCGCATACCAGTGCAGCGCGGCTATCAACATCAATAGCTCCAATGTTTACAATATGCTATAATATATCGGGAATTTAGCGCTGCAGTAACGTTGGCACGTAGCGCACGTCGGTGCGTTATAAGTATATAGAATACGCGCGTGTTTGCATACGCTGCGCAGAGAGAGAGAGAGAGAGATGGAGAGAGAGACGATGCGCCGGCGTGCTGCAGTTGAGTTATTACGTAGTTATGTTAATTAATGTTTGTGCACATTCTCGAGCGGAAAATGAGAGCCGCGATCGGTACGTGCCTGTAGTATCGCAGCCGCCTGCACCATGTCCCGAGCTGCAGCTGCAGCAGCTATAGTGTACCAACTATCTCATTACATGGATTATTCGCGCGGCGGATTAAGGATTAGCGAACGATCCCGTCTAATATTCTATTTATGCAGGGATTTACCGATTTAATTTTAGCGCGATCGTCAATATTTTCTTAAACAAACCATTTTACGATGTGGTCTGTGCGAAAGACTCGTTGAGTATTAACGGGTATGAATACAAGATGGGAGTTTGCATTAGAGAGAAATTGATCGACCGTAAATACAAATTTACTCTTGAAAGATAATTCGCAAGATTCGTCGGAGCTTTCAAATAAAGCACGATCGCTTTGGAAATGGACTCTTTAACGCGAGTCGATGCACACGAGGCCGCGGTGGACTGCACACGTTGCATTACACGTATAAATATCGGTGGCTCCGAGGGCTCACTCACAGGGTTCCTCCTCCCTCTGAGACGTACGGCAGAAAACAGCGGTTGCACAGCTCACGACTTAATGCGACGTGAATGTGTGTATATAAAATAATATAGTATATAGCTATAATGCGAGCTATATAGTATATAGCAGCGCCGGCATCAAGTGCACATTAACCCAGAAACGAATCCTTGTCACGGTAGCTTAATCAGTTTCGCGCGCTATTCTCTCTCTCTCTCTTTCTCTTTCTACATACAATGTTGAAAATAATAATCACAGTGGCAGTCGTCCTCGTGTCCGTAAAAAAGACAGTATAATAGATGTAGCGCGTAATTCTTTAAGCATAATATAACGCGAAAAGAGATGCAAGTCGGCTCGAGCGAGGCGCGCAGTTGAAAAATGCACCTACATTGCACTCGCGTACACGTATGTAGTATGCGAATGCGCCTGCATAATGCATGGCGGTAGGAGATGGAAAAAGTTGCACTGCACACACGCGAAGCTGCGTCGTATATTATTGAACATACATAACGCAGCAACATCGCAAAGACTAAAGAGCGCGGCTGTAGTCGAAGGTGAGCTTATGTGCGCGCGTATACATGCTGTGCTGCCTCCGGATTTGTTTGTATAGGTGCACACACATACATCCGCAGCTATAGCCGAGAAAGGGAAGACCTACAGGTGCAAGGCTGTTCTTCGGCTGCTGCTAATGTGTCGTTGTTGCTACTGCTGCTCTACACGCACATATACACACTGGTCTATATGCACGTTTACTCCATATTATGTATTATATATATGTGTCGACTTTGAACAGTATCGTGATTCGATGCCTTTTCTCGAACTGTGTATCGTTGTTTTGTTGCAGCTTGATGTTTTCAACGAATGTTTGTTTACTGCACATGCTCAAATAAAAGAATTCGAGTAAATAAAAATGACGCAAACTATCCTCTCACATGTGTCCTTAATTCGAATTTAAACAGCTGTTCATCCGAGCCAAATCATTGCAACAAGTAAGGCAAGTCAAGTGTTACATTAGAGAGTATCTATAGCTCGATTTTGATCCCAAGCTCGACGTTTGCTACATGCCTCTTACCTTGCCAGATAATTTTACACGATAAAACTGTTAGGCTGCTTTTTATTATACAATTTAGCGTTATAATATTTACAAATTATACATACCTTACTTGACTTCTAATCTGTTTGTTCGTTTCGTTCTTGCGAGATTCGCGCAGTTTGCAAGTGTTAGCCAATTTTTACACCTCATCGTCTCGAAAAAAAATCTAAAATCGCGAGTGCGTAAAAGCCATCGGTCTCGAGATAAATTCAGTCGATTTCCCTTGAGCCAATTGCGAATTACGTTTGTACACAAAACGTATAGCCTCTGCCTGTTGTATGTACAATACGTAATACGGAAAAAGAAGCAGCCGCTCGAACCCGTCTATATACGTATGATTACAATATATATATGTAAGCCATATTTATTGTCTGCGTCGTGTTGATTTATTCCAAAGTACATATAGACTCGCAGAGCCAGTGAGCATAGATACTTGTAGGTGTAAAGTAATGCGCACTTCATCGGCGTTAATAGGATTGTTTTAATTTGTTTGACGATGGACATGGAAGCCGATTAAGTCCGATATACTCCAGAGTCGCTTCGGCACAAGTACAGGAGAGAGAGACAATTTATTATATGCGATTTATTCCACTTTTTCTTACAATTTGCACAGCAGGGATTCAAGAATTTCTACTCGTGTTGTTATACTTGCTTATTATCATTTTTGTTAAACAGAGATATCAACGACGCTTTGAAATTCAATACTTCAAAAAACATAAATGAAATGTTTTGGCTTTGAAAATAAATTTACAGCGGCATAGTTTTTTCGTTGTTCTCTATTTCTGTTTGTAGAATTTTGCAAGTACAAGGACTAAATCATTTTCAAATATGCCGAAAATTATTCATGATGTATTAAGTATTTTTTTCTTTATATTAGTTTTTTACCAATAAAAATATTTATTTTCCTCGAATTATGATCTTCAATTTAATTAGTCGAACCACAAGTGTGATTGAGAACAATTTTACGAATAAACATTCAATCGATTTAAAATACGATTCTTCGAGCGAATTGCAGCTCCACCGCTGGCGGACTCAAGAGAGCCGCAGTTAAAATTCTATTTTAAACTCTCGTATTTTACATTTTGATTTTTCATTGGAATTTTAACGCGCTCCGCGATGTCAGCCGTGAATATACAATGATCCGAAACGTGCTCTGGAAAATCGATCCTGAAACTCACGCACCCGCCACGGCGGACTTATAATAAATACGAAAGAACATTAAAAGACTCGCGGGCTAAAGCACACCAGCCTACGATACAATATGCGAGCGAAATAAAATTTTGGAAACGTTCCTGCACGCGCGGGCTCGGCTCCCGAGCGCGTATATATATAATATACGAGTTTAGCCTTTTCAGAATTGCGCCCGACTAAATTTAAGACACAGACGCACGGGCGAGAGTGAAGTTTTCTAAAAAACAATGGTAAAACGTGAACGCGCGATCTAGCTGTATGCAATGCAGCTGTGAAAACTCGGGCGATTGTTTAGCTTTTCGGATATATAATTCCTATACATTCATATTTGGTTTCATATTGCGTTGGCTTGCAGACTTGCTCGAGCTTATATTGTATAAAGTGAGAGATGGGCAGCTCTCGACAGTGAGCGCGAAAAAGATTTTCAGAAAGCGTAACGAGATTTCGAAAGACTCCGATGCACGACACAAGATAAGTCAAACGTTGAACCCATGTCAAACAGTGTCTTCGGACTTTGACGAGAAGCCGGTGAACATTTTCTCCAGCTCGCTTTCAGACGCAAAAAAGACACTTTACTTCCATCGCAAACAAATACTCGCTTTGTCTCACTTAATAAATAGCTTTTTTTATAATCGTCGCCTCTATAAGATATATAATTAAGTTAAAAAGCCCGAGTCGAATTTTTCTTTGGAAAAATACTACGCGCGCGCCATAAAGGAGTCTGGCACGGTGCGCGTGAGATGTGCATTATCAAAGTCATATGCTTTGACATTAATTTTCTCTTTGTGCTCCGTAGATCAAACACAATTGAATAATACGCGCGCGTGAGCTGTGCAGGTTTTTCGCGTGCGTTTTCTCCTCTTCTTCTTCTCGTCTTGTCGCCTGCTATATAAAAGCACGGCGACTTTTATAAAAGGAATAATGAAAGATGACCCTCGCCTCGCTTGCCAAAAGGCCTTTTTAGCGATAATTTTCAATTTGACGCGATGCGCGTTTAGCTATTATATAAGCAGAGGTAAAACACGTGAAAAGGCTAAGATGGGTTTGTTGACCTCTTGGACGTGTACAGACGTTGCAAAATTATTTATTTCACATGAAAAAAGTATAAAATGGTCATTTTCTTAAATTAATTAGTCGCATCAAAATATAAATCGGAAGATTTCACGCAGTTCACTTCATCATCAGTCATTTGCAAAGACCTGGTTATGTTCAGGTAATTGTCGAGCGGGCACAAAGTGTCACATTCAGGTAGCTGTAGCAATTTAAATTCTTCTGGTATGCCTTGGTAGCGCCAGATCTAAACAAACAAACGTAAACACGAGTTTATAGTTTTGAATCGCGGGATATACTTGAAACATAAAAAGAGCCATTGACGTCAATTGTCCTTTTGATATATATTATACTCACTCTTACGTAATAAGTCGAATTTTGAGAAAGGAGCTCGAAAATTAGAGCCGCAGAAAAATCTGGGAAATCTGGCTGGTATATTTTCAGATGCTGCAACAGCGAAATGATGTTTTTATCGTGGCCGCTGTATACAGAAATTTTCCTAGCCTGCTTCGGTGCGTTCTTTGCTTTTAATATGTCCTCATTGATGCGTCGAATAAAATCGCCTGATATACATTTCACGTGATTATTGAATCAGTTAGACTAAATTAAAACCCGTATAATTTTCTATACGCACCAGCTAGATACCTTCGAAGCAATTCGGTTTTGCCAGTAAGTTCATAAAACAAGTGACGAAGTTCTTCCAACTTCTTATTGACTAGGACTTCTTTCATCCACGGAAGCATCGTCATGTTGAGCCTATTTTCAATATCAAGATTGTTGTGCAAAATGAGAAGATCATTCCAATTGATCGGTGATTCCTTCCCAGTCTTTAATCGCAAATCTTCTAAGTAAGGCTCGTACTCCTTCCACCTGATCTTCGTTTCTTCCGATTCAAAGACTTTTTTCTGTTCTTCGACGGCACTAAAGAATTTACTTATTAAAAATTATCGTCAGCCTAAAGGGAAATAATCTAAATAGCTCATTTACAGATCGCATTTGTCACCAGAAAACAGAGTATCTTTTTTGAACTCCAAATATCGGGCAGGTATAGGCTGCCAATTGAGATTCTCGTGCCAGCGCTGTTTCTTCGATAAAAAGGCCGGATAAAGAGCCGACAGCATGAGCTGCAACGACATCATGGTTCGCGGCATGTAGGAGCTTAGGCCGAAAACTTTGCCCTCTTCGTAATCAGTGCCGAGAAAGTCACCGTATCTTTTACGCAACAATTCGCCTAGACGGTACACTCGTCTCTTTCCTTCCTGTCGATAATCAGAGCATTTCTTCCTTTACATTCAGGACGTTTTTTTATTAGGAAGAAAAAAATATTAATTGTGCATCGGGTGGGCGAGTGTAACTTTTACCTAACGATCGACTTTTTAATTTATTCAGGAATGCGATTTGTTATTTGAAACAAAAAAGCTCAGTCAGATTTGTGTTTGTGCAATTCGGAGTAGTTGCGTAAATAAGCAGGGGATATAATCACGCGTAAAGAATGATTTCATGTAAAACTGTGAATTACTTATGTATATGAATAGTAATATGAATCAGACGTCCTAAGTTAGTTTTGAATAAGAACAGATCGATCAAATTATTGACGTCAACCGAAGACGTAATAATATAATCCATCGGATAAGAAAAGATAAAAAGTTAAATATTTTACGTTGATCAAGCCACCAGGTTCAAAATTTTCGTGCATATTTGGATCATTGGGAAATCTCAGTGGAAACTTATCCGGCATTCTATCTCCGTGTCTGAATACCTGTAAAAGAAACGAAAAACAAAAGCTCGAATTTTTTCACAAATTTTTCACGTTACTGCTGGAAACTCACGACGCTCAATTGGCGCAGTGGAAGCTCATCGCGGGTGGCCGAAGCTCGAGACAATGGAGTAAGCTCAAGAATAAAGCAGCCAGGCGCACAAAACGACCAAACTTCTCGAAGTAGTCATCTTGGTTTCGTCGAACTTTGACTAAAGAGTGCCAAGACTAACTGCTGCTGCTGCCGAGCTGCGCGTTTAAACTTTGATCATCTGATTTCAGCTGTAAAGAATTTAATTATTATTATGAGACTGCTTATTCGCGATTCAAAATAATCTATTTTTGAATATTATGATTTAATTGGACTGCGAATGGATAGAATATTATATTTATGTAAATTCAGCGGCTGCGTTTGAACTCGCTAAAATTCTTTCAAAAGTTAACGGAGTTTTTTCAATTTTTCAGCAATTAAGACTCATTTCACGTTATTTAAAGTAATACTGCGGCTCTTTATTCGCGCAAAATTCTATGCATTAACAGATACATGCTGTACGTCGGGAAGCGAATTTCTTCGTTTTTCAAGAGCCAAAGAAAAACACGTGAAAAATGGACCATAGAGTATAGAGTCGAGTAAATGGTTGAGTGCTCGCTAAAAAGGCTTAGTACCCAGGCTGTTAAAAATATGTTGAAAAACACCAGCAGCTCCTGCTTCTTGTGTACATCTCGCCCATAAAATGGAGCGAGAAAAGCATCTGCTTTTCTGTTTGATACGCGATACATCCGCGCTCTCTGGTAAAATTCATAACGTGTAACAGAAGCAGCAGCAGCAAAAGAGAGTCGTTATTTGGGCTTTCTCTCCAGGGCGCGTAATGTCGTTCTTATGCATGCACTATCCTGCGTTGACTATACGCAGACGCTCGGTAAAGTTGGCTTTTCATTTCATTAGACACTCGGAGAGTATGTTTTATATATACATGAAAAAATGTGTGTAAACACACAGAGAAGAGCTTGGCCCTATGGCGGGCCACGGTCCATGCCAGGAGGCAATTCCCCTGCCTACACCCATATAAATTCAAAACGAATGGCTTCCGCGCATCATACACTCTCTACTCTCACTCGGCTCCGTGTGAGTGTATGTACACACACAGCGAGCTGGAATGCCGTTGATTTTGACCGCTATATTTAGCTGTATTTATCCACTGTACTCGCGCTCGCACAGGGAGGAGAAGCGCGAGAGAAGGAGGAGAAAAGTCACGGAGCGCGACAATGCGTGTGCGTATGTGTGTGTGTATATAGACAATATAGTCGAGTGTGCACATGATACCGCCCAGTAGATGATGATGATGATGATGATGCGATGCTCTTGTGCATGTGTGCGCAGCGTCGATTCGTTTGCCTGGAATACAAGTACCGTAAGTCAGTTGCGCGAGGCTCTTGTGCATGTGTATATGCCTCTCCAAGCGCGAGTTGAAAATAGATACACCGACTCGACTTTGCTTCGCTTGTGCATTAACTACTGCCTGGCTGCAGTTGGTATGCGCGACGCGAGTTCATTGGTCTTGGGACACGGCGCTGACGACGACCGACAACTGCGCGACGACTCGCGATGATGATAAGCTTGACACGGCTACACGTTCTACTCAGCTCTTACCGCAATGATCCTCCGCAATAGGCTCTCTCGCGCACGCTTACGACTCGCTTGTCCCTCCACCGAAAGTAAAAGTGAAACTGTAAACGCAAAAGCCTCCTAGACGACATTTATTATGGCACCAGTCGCGCTTATTCCGGCACCGACGCTTCTCTCTCTCTCTCTCTCTCTCTTCTTTCTCTCTCCCTTTCTTTCTCTCTTCGCTGCTCTTAGTGCTGTTGTATAGACTTGCGAACGCGTCTTTTTGCAGCTTCCGTCTGTATTATAAAAGGCGGAAGAAAAAACCGGCAGCGGGCTTACGATGCCGTGACTCGAATACTAAGTCGATCTTATTCGGCGCTTCGTAGGTGAATCATTCCGACCTCGTGTATTGTTTTCTGTACAAAACATAAATAATCGAAAAGAATTGGCGAAGCTAGGATATAACCCAGTAATCTAGTGAATATAGCTCGTGTGTGATCGATCGAACACACGACTCCTTTCCCCTAATCTATCCTCCCCGCATACGGGTTATTAATGCGACCAGCTGTCTTCTAATATCGAATGCAAGTAAAGCTTCGAGCGCTAGACGGTCACGGAGGGAAAATTAATTACTAAAAAAAGAAAGGAAAAAATTCGCTCCAGTATTAAAGACAAACTTCGTCATCATTTAAACCTGATGTAATGTAATGAATTGCAAAAGAATTGACTCCATTAATTTCTTCTTAGTTGATAAGATGGAGCTTTGGAATTCCATCGTTTCATAATGTCATCATTCTTTTCTAGGAAAAAAGAACCAAAAATTAAAATGATCCGAAGAATGCCAAAAGTGTTCATTCTTGTCTCGTGATTAATTTTACAGGCTATTTGTTTTTTAAAATTGTTACGTAAAGTTGGTCCTGGAATAAAACTCGAAGTAATCCGTATCGTGGTTAAGATTTTGACTCGATGCCTCTTTAATTTAGGGAATGATTATTTTTACAACTTTCTCGCATTAAACTCACAAAGAATTTAAATTTAAATCACAAACAGTTTTCGTCAAAATTATTATGTGTTTGGTCTAAAACTTGATTGATTTTCATAAATTAAGATGAAAAACCGCTAGAAAACTCGGAGGTTTGGATAGGAGACCATCGAGCATCTTATATTTAATTTTTTCTACAACCTTACTCAGGAACGATGATTTGAAAAAAGCTCTGAAATTCATTGTCCAATAGGCGTAAATCTTTCGCGTAGCTCCAACCAGACGTAAACCCACGAGTTATTACATGTGCACAGCGAGTCGACGAGCAATGCTCTTTTGCAACCGATTAATCGATTCGCGTACACACACATATAAACCAGCTGTATGCGTGTGGAAGCACAGCGATATATCGCACACGTATAAGCGCGAAAAAAAAACGGAAAAAGAGGTGAAGAGTCAGTGGCAGTGTGTCGAACGGACGAGGCGAGTCGTATACATAAAACGAATACACGCTATACACAGATCGTTTGCAATACTTAACACGTCATAGTATCGATCGCGGCTAAGGGGAAGCGCCCACCACTCGCCCTCAAAACCTTTCGCTAACTTTGGACGCTTCGGACTACTCGTGATCGAGCGCAGCTAGCCGTTCCATGTATACAGTTACAATATTACCTCGATATTATATCCGATTCACGGCATGTAGCGTGAGGGACTGTCCCTCGAGGATTCGCCTACCTCTATGTATATCAGCAGATACCGTGTAATCATCTTTTTTTTGCCGTAAAAATTAGTGCTATTTAAATCTAGAACGACTAACATGGCTGGTGAATTTGGTGAGCTCTTTTTTTTCTCTTCAATTTTTCTTGGTTTATTTGTTACCCACTGAACTTGAATGCCACAAATAGGTATTATTGTTCGGATACCAAATCATCAAAATTCACAATTGGGAGTGCCGATAATCACACAATATACCTAAAATTAGCTAAAATTTAACGAAGTTCCCACAGAAAAATTCTCAGATATTCTCATTCACAAATACACATTTTCAACAAAGTTCTTGAGTGGTCACTTCGATCAAGTGGGCGAATGATTCTCACGGAAAAGCGTGCGATGCGCACATTTAAACACTTACTCACCAGTCCTTAAGTATCAAACTCTGCTTATTGAAACTGTAAATTATGTATGGCACAAAATCGCATTTCGCGATATGTATGTGACGCTTATATACGTCCGCTTCTACACCGTTGCTTCAAGATGCTGATCGTTTATCAGCTGTGTAAGTCGCACCGCGTGTTCTGCAATTGATAAGCCGCTTCGTCGCTGTCGTGAGTATTTAGTGATCGTGATAAGAGCATAGAATTAAGCTCGAATAAGAAAGAAGAGGACGACGTGCTTGGCTCGAGTTTGGCAAGTCTGCCTGTAGCAAGCGAAGCATCGGAGTCGAGCCAATGTATAGTCAACAGTTGTAAACTTAATCTTGAACTTGACGATAGACGCAATAAAATGCTAAAATGCAGGTAGTTTGCGGCGAATCGATGAAATTTAAATTTTTTATTACTTGCGCGAATCGCGATATCGACGCTCAAAAATACACATACAAGTACTGCGATAATCTTTTTTTAAATGCATTCGATCGATTTGAATGTTAAACATTGGGAATCTCGCAATGACTGATCACGATTGTACTGGTAATATACGATTATTAATGTTTTTTTCTCGACTCACAATACATGGCAAAGCGAAGAAAAAAAGATTGCTGCCATCAAGCGTGGCGAGAAACATAATTTTGTTGTTTTGACTTTTACAATTGTCACTGATTTAACAGTCTCAAAACTTACGTAAATACATCATCGTTGAACTAAAAATTCACGGAGAAGAAACAACACATACCCGTCTTTGCCAGAACAAGTATATAACAGATTTGCTTTCGTTATGGGTGCTGCAATATATTTCAAGCGCGCTGACAAGTTGAGTTAAAATGTTATCTGTTAATTAACATCTGCGGACTTAGCTTTTAATAATCAAGCAGTCAAGATTCGAAAGTTTTCTCTCACATTAATGATATTTCTTTTATAATGCATCAATCGCTGGCCCCTAACCATCAACATTGGCTCTCGTCCGTGATAGTTTACTTTCGATCGTTAACTCTCATGATTTATTGTCAAAAAAAAAATAAACTACCTCGCTTACGTTCGCCTACATTTACATGTTCTTGCTATATTAATCAGTTACAACTTTGTTTTTATGTCGCGATCTAAAAACACTGATTTTCAAGATTTTCAGCGATGCATCGATTTCGCATGAATACCTATATCGCTGCGTGCGTATGCGAAAGTTTACGCTGCAAATTTTAATTCTCGCCGATTCCTTATGAGCTAGGATTTATTGGCTTCCTATTTACGTTCGTATAACTGGCTTGATTCGACTTTATGCGCCGCGCTCTCACTTTCAAACAAAATTCTCGAATGTCAGGCGAGACATAAAAATCAGTACAGCTGTTAATTCGTTTGCTAATTGTCGGATAATTTTTCTTTCGAGCAAGGTCGAGAGCTTGCGCGTATAAAAGAGCAAAGAAAGCGGACTGCATGGATGTATAATTTTCTTACGAGCATAAGTCGAGCGCAAGATGCAAAATTATGTGTTTTTCCGAAAAAAAATCTGGTACGAGAGCACCGCGCCGGCCTTGAACAACATATCAAGCTAAGCCTCGAGGTCGTTTCCGCCTCCTTGTAATATTATATTAGCCGTGGGTATATGTTGTTGACGGAGGTCGCGCGAACGTATTCGGACTCGTCGCTCGACAGCTCTCCGACACCATTCTCTTTTTCGATCTGCCACCAATTTTCAAATTCCATCGCTGCAAGGAGAATATATAGGTATATGCGAGCGAGCTGCTGGCGTCACCGTCGTCTCGCCGAATGTGCAAATGTTGCTCGGCCTGTAAACACAGGATAATGAGATTTTATTGCTTCTTGCCTATGGGCGACATCCTTTGGCATCGACATATTAATGCCTATCACAAGCTTATTATAATGCGTTTATTAAATGGCCAAGAAACATCGTTCAAGGTCGGAGCTTTGAATCCTTGAACGCGTGGCGTCACTAGTCTCACATGTGCACTTGCTTGATTAATTTCGTTAAACTTGTCTATATATTCGTGGTAAACACATAAATACCAAACAGCGAGCGTTCGTTTCCGCGTACACATTTCCTCTGATAAAATATCATTGGCTATTCTCGCCCGCCGCTAATTCTCAAACTTGGCCGGTTTGTTTGAAAAATTCGAGGTCTGGCCGGCGAGAGATGGAAAAAGAAAAGATCGCGCGAAAAAGTTGCGCGAAAGCGAAAAAAATTGACTCGTGAGAACGCGCGAGCTCGCGACTCGCAAAGTTGGCTCGTGTGCGACTCGTGCGTTATACATTCTGCACGCAAGGCAGCAACGGCGGTGGCGGCTTATCATAAAACGTGCGTGCGTACATTATATTATATATGAATGCGCTGCGCGGCTATAATATGTAAGAAGTGGCGGCACGAGCTTCGCTTTCACTCGGTATTATGCGCGGGACTAAATGTGTATAAGTACGTCTGTAGAAACGCCTGCCATACACCTTTCACTTTCGTCGTCTTTAGCACTGACCGGTGCTACACACGACGCGTGCGATATATCAAGTACGCGCTACGAGTACAACTTGAGCACATCCGCAGCGAGCTTTATCTTGTCAAAGGCCCAGAGAGTACAAGCGTCCTCCAGTACGGCCCTCTTGTACATATCGACGAATTGAGAAATAGAGACAAATCCAGTGCTTTTGCATAAGCGCGTGGCGATTATGTTGCTTGACTCATACTTGGAGGATATGCGATAATGATTCAGGTTTTTCTTATTTGAAATGCTCGAGCTTAGAGTGTCAGAGAGTAGAGCTGACGCACTCCAAGCTGCAGATTGTCTCATACAGGGAAAACCGTACTGCATCGCCACGATGACCCGTGTGCCACGCATGTTCAAAAGATATTGATGCAGAATCAAATCGCATTTTTTCTCTTCCCAGAAATACACACGTATAATATACAAGTGTCAGCTCGCGATAGAAATACAATAGTATTTGTAAACATTAATTGGCTCGGGGAACGACTCATCGTCGGCTGCGCACAATCGGAGTACAAAAGCACGAGACAGCAGACGCGATTGGCGAGCGAGAGTGAGATTCGTCGTCGTTTACAACTTGCATTATTGTACATGGGAAAAAATGCGAAAAAATTTCTAAAGTGCGTTTCGAAACAGACAGCCGACAAAATATTTTAGCGACTTGCAAATCATTTTTCCTTAAAGCTCTCCAAAATCGGAAAAAATGCAGAACATTTTGGATTATTAAAAGTACCTCTGTAAACTTTTTCAGATTTTTAAAGAAAAAATGACCTGAGAATCGATATCAAAGAAAGTCGAAGTTTATATGATTTTCGGCGCATGCAAGCAAATTGGAGTCTAGACTCACGACTTTCCTTTTTTTCATTATACTACAAAAGATGCAAACAGTGCATTTAAATCGCAGAGCTATTTAAAAAAATTCTCAGCCTCAGTCATATACATAAACGACACACAAGTAGGTATATACGTAAATAACGTCGTGTGTGTCGCTCGCCAACGCGCTACTATGTAATCGTACACGCACACGAACACACCAGCATACACATAACAGACGAGATGGCCGACAATGCGCGCGATCTTTTGAGAAAGCACGCCTAATGACTCACGAGCTCTTTATTTGTCGGATTAGTAATGCGATCTATATAAATAAGTGTCGCTCGCGCGAGTGTGTGAGAAAAAAAATGCCGTACATGTGCTGCTCGGCGCACTTATCATCTCTCTCACGCGAGATGTAGCGGCGAGCGAGAAAAATGACGTACTCGCTTAAATCATCGCTTCTGCCGCGGAGGCTATCGGATGCCGAGCAACGAGCTTCGTAATGCGCCGCTGCTGGTACATGCACGCTTGCACCGGCACTTGGACAATTTACGACTTGGCGACGATTAGCGCAGCACCAGCTCGAGAGTAA
Organism: Trichogramma dendrolimi; assembly: GCA_034770305.1. NCBI lineage: Eukaryota > Metazoa > Arthropoda > Insecta > Hymenoptera > Trichogrammatidae > Trichogramma > Trichogramma dendrolimi. The sequence continues at coordinate 127,672 of JAPMIB010000149.1, read as the reverse complement.
TATATATTTTATTCGAGCGTACACGTCGAATTCGCAGCGAGGCTTTTTTTTTCGCCCGAGCTCAACGCGCTAGTCGTACGTATAGTTGCAGCCAGCCTCGTCGTCGCTCTTTCTGCCTGTCTCTCCGCTTGTTCACGAGTGTACAGCACGCGTAGTCGTCGCCGACTGAAATATTTAATCAGCCGGTAGCTACGTGCTCGATAAACCTACACCTATACGTCGCATGCACGATATAAACACGTAATGTTTTGTAGCGATCGCTCGAAAGCTCGGGCCGAACAAGCGCCGGCAACTGCACATGCTATATACTCCGCGCGGGCTATTGGCTGAATTCCAGTCGCGAATTTAATGGGCTTTAAAATGCCGCGACCACCGCGTGCCTCGAGCATTATAACATATACGCAGAGCGCGCCAAGCACGTGAGATCGCAAAAAGCTCTCGAGGGGGGTACAATAATATAATGCCTCGTTTTTAGATTGTCTAACTTTAGTTTTCATTGCGCGTATTTACTCCTCTTGTTTACCGAGAGTAGTAGCAGCAGCCCGAGTGAAGCCGGATTGCAGATTCTGTGCCGCGAGCTCGGTGATGTACTTTTTTCAAAAATAGATGCACTGACGGCCAACCGAGTAGTGAATCAGCGTTTTTTTTTCGCAAAAGCTGATCGATGAATGATTTCCATTGTAAATGAGTATCGGAAGTATATGTGCGGCGTGAAAATAAATATGTCCGAGTCTTCGGAACGAGCGAATATCGAATTTCTCGCTCGACGAATGACTCGGAATTCCAGATAGCATAAGTTATTTTCTTCCCGAACGTTTCGTTTTAATAAGCCAAATTATTTGATTAGTCTGTTTTTATAATCTATAATTAATAAATGATGGCTTTAAATGAACAGCTACGGGATTTTCCTAACTATCATTAAGTCACTTTTGGTGACAATATCAAGAGGATATCGGCGTAATAACAATAAAAAACGTCGATTGTTGGCGGTTAATCGGAAATCGTGACCGGATTCAATCGTCGGACAAGAGTCAAAACATCGAGGAAGCTCGAGAAGCGTCTGGAAATAATAACAGAAAGTTTTTGACTGAATGAAAACGGGGATTCTCATCGCGAGTCGTGCACAATGCATCGAAATCGAAACTTTGCCTCTCGTGCGAGTCAGATATGGGAAGAATCATCCAATTTACCCCAGCGCAAACCACGTAAACCGGTTAAATCGCACTTATTTACTAATCCTCCAAAAGATAAAGTATTACGTAGAGTTAACGTGCTTTTTCTTCAGATTTTCTATTGTGTTAGTCTTTGGAAAATCTAGCTCGATCTGCAACTTTTTTGTTACCAGACTTGGAGAGATCTAGAGTTTCTCGATTGAAAGATGGCATTTTGTTCGAAAGAAAAATCATTTGAAACAGGTAATTTGTCGTTATTCTCGAGTGGCAGAAGGAGAAAGAGCGCTCGATCGGTTGTTTTGTGATCGTCTCATAGAACGACGCTCCGTCAAATCAGACGATTTTTCCCAGCGATGTTTGAGAAAAGTAAAAAAGTATCGTACGCAGAGAGACACGAGTGAATGAGGCTTGGGGGATCCGAGATATTGCCGCAAGATCAGAAGCAGAACTTGGGAATAAATCACACGCACTCTTGCACGCGTTTCCGCTCGTTCGATTGGTCAAGCCCGTGAATGGCCGCAGCTGTACGCGCACAGTCAGTGCAGGAGGCACATTTCATCGCACGTAGCGTAGCATAAGTGCATAAAATAAGGCGTTACATACGCACGGACTGCGTAGTCTCGGAGATCGACGCGGAGCCCACATATGCAGCCAGGATGCAATGCAGCGAGTGTATATCTGTGTAGCTTACGTCGGAATCGACTTGGGCTCGTTCAGTTCGGTTCGCATAGGTATATGCGTATATTCCACACTATATATATATACACGGCGAAGAGCAACGGAGCTCTATATACTCGGCTTTTGCACAGGGCAGAGCTGGCGGCTCAGCGCGAGCTCGAGTCAGCAGCAGCAGAGTCCGCGAAGTAACTCCGAGTCGGAGAGCGCCCCTCCGCGGCTACGAGTGTCCCTACTACGCGCCTGTGCACTGGTGTGCGGCCCGTCGTTGCTATACATGTACTATATACCACGACCGCCGAGCCGACCGCGTTCGCGTCTGTGTGCGTGTTCGTGTGTGTGCTGCAGACTGCGCGAGGAGAGAACTGCTGCTGCTCCGCCAGTGCGAAAAGCTAGTGCTATTCAGTCTGTGCGCGCCAGCAGTTCGCGTCGCGCACGTAGTTGGCCATATTTGTTATACGTGTATAGCTGTGCGCAAAAGCTGTCTCTGTCGCTCGCACAACCTCGGCCCGTATAATAATACGAGACACACCGACACGCTTGGCGATCGCCCCCCGAGCCCCCTATAGCCGACTCGCTCTGCTCCCAGTGCCTAGTGAGTATAAGTATATACAAGTATAGTGCCCAGTGTGTGTGTGTGTACAGCATTTGGCCGTGTTGCAATTTTACTACACAACACACGTCCATTCACTTTCTCCGAGTGTGTGGCTCTCGTGCGCTATACAAGCTCTCAACACATATTATACGCGTGTATAGCCAATAGCCATACGCGCAGGCAGCAAAGCAAAGCAAAGACAGTCGGACGGACGGACGTAGAGACGTGTAGGGTGTTTGCCTACGAAACCGACGTAGTTCGAGAGCTCAACTCCAGCTGCTCCCATCCAACGGCGACGTCCGACGCACGATTTGGTTGTTTTTACTTGGAGAATCGTCAAAATTTCTGCGTGCGGGCGCGCGAGCTCGCCCAAGTGCCCCGACTCTCTTCTGTGCCGTGTGCGTGTGACTTTGCAGTGTGAGTGAGTGTCTGCTGCTGAGCTGACTGCTCCGATATATATATATATATATATACGTCAGTACGTCACCAGGCGTGCAGTATGCGACTCTCGGCTCTCCTCCGATTTTTGCAGTAGCGTGTTCGTGTCCGTGTGTGTGTGTGTGTGCGTGTGCATCGCGTAGCAGCTGCACTCGTAGACGTATCGTAACGTATACAGTGCTGTGCACGAGAGCGTCTGTCATTACTCCGCACTGCTGCACGTCGTAGCGTAGTCGAGGATTCCAAGTTTCTGTCCAAGAGCATCTTGTGAGTTCGTCGCTCTTCGACTGCTGCACTTGCGACTTTCGAACGACGAAACTTGACCACTGCAATCGACTGCGTGTGTCAGCGAGCGAGTGCATTTGCATGCTCGCTCCTCGCCGAGCCATCAGCAGCAGCAGCGAGCTCAGCACCTATCGCGATACAGCACTGCGGGAACGTACGAGAAGGATAAGTGTATCTGTACATAGCGCACGCATATACAGGCGTGCGTGTGTATTTTGTGCTAGACGCGCGCGCGTGTGTGTGCGTAATGCTCTCCGTGCTAGAGCGTTATAGTGGTTGGAGCGCGCGTGTGTGAATGTGCCTCTGTGTGTATAGCAGCCATTTGCACGCGGAATCCGAGGAATTCGACTGGCAAAAGAGTCGTGTCGTGCAGCCGACCTGTGTGCAGTGTTTTGTTTCGCCGTGCACTACGAGAATCCGCGCCTCCTCGAGTTTGCCGTTATCGTTGTTGTCGTCCTCCTGAGTCGACTGCTCGATTATTGCAAAGCCAGCATAATAGCCTGTGCAGCAGCAGGAGGCATAGTGCATCGGATTCGCCGTTCGCGTCTGCTACTCTTCGCAACACGACTAGGTGAGTCAGTTTGTTGCTCTGTAACTCTTCGTTTGTGTGTGTGTGTGTGTTTTTATATCTCCGTCTTTGTTGTGCTCTAACACTCACGTTCGTAATATGTGCATGCAATGCATGAAACCTCAGTGTACATGTACTTACGTTTGCGCTCGCGAGTGTGTGTGTGTACGTCTGGCTATAGTTTAGCGCAACAAACGGAGCAAGTTGGCATGCGTATATCAAACTGTATACACATATACAAAGGCTACGATGTGTTGTGTGAGTAGCGCACGGTATCGTATTTATATGCATAATAAACGCGGACGGACGTTCGTTTATACAGATATAGCTGACTATATAGTAACAGCATGACGAGTTTCCAGAGGGGCGTAATCGCGCCTATATACGTGTTTCTATGCATTTACTCGCGTCCGTATACATGTGAACCTACACAGACACACGAAAAGACAGGGGATTCACGCTGGTATTTTTAACGCTATCTTTCTCGATACTCGCGTCAAAAATCGCGTGCTTCGCGTCCACTAGCGAGTGCCAATGCTCCTAACTTTTTTTTCTTCTTTCTCTTTTCTTTCTCTCTTTGAATCATCGAGCCGTTCGCACACACCCATGTATGTCGTTCTTCTTTGCTCTTTCTCTTTCTCTCTGTGCGCTTCCCGCTGCGTACGCGCGTGTGTGTGTGCAGATTGTACATGTGTATGCGCGAGGGGGTGCGGTGGCGGTGTAAGCAGCAGCAGCAGCAGGCAAGCGACGATGGGTGTGCCGTGCGCCACCAGAACGAGACAGACTCACTTTGATCGAGGGGTGCGACTCGCGTATTGTGTCTCTCTCTCCCTCCTTTTCTATCCTATGTGCCCGTGTATACCTACAAAAATACACACGCTGTCGTACGCTGTCGTACTACGGCCAGTAGTAATACGAGCTGCATCATATGGACGATGTGTGTGTAAGCAGAAAAATCGGAAAAATAATATAGACGGCTGCTCGGGGAGATGTCGGTCCCCGTATAGTCGTTGGCCAAGGAAACGAGTCGCTGCTTCTCTCGCCTAGGTATACGATCGTATACACTTTATACTCTGGCACTTGTATACTTATCTATCGGTGGCGGTCTATCCTATTCGCGCCGCTGGAATGCAGTCGGCGTATAGCCTAGATTCTTGCATATCTATATAGACGCGCTCGGGCATGCTGCGGGTATCGCGCACCGAGTCCGAGTCGTACGTGTATTATTATATTATACGGACTTTCACACTGCTCCGAGTCTTCCAGTGCGCTTATACTTGTACGCGTATATGTATAAGCCACCATAGGTATTATTGCTGCCAGCCGTTGCTTTTCTGCTCGTGCTCGTGTGTGAGTATAGGAGCTGCGTCGGGCAGAAAGAGAGCCAACGTCTTCTCGCGATTTTCTTCTTTCATACATACTCGTTTGGTTTTTTATTCAATTTGTTCATTACGCGCGGAGGGGACGATCATGATAAAATGTGTATACGCGGGCGCGCGAGCGAGATCATGCCTAGAGGCGCGAGAGACGGAGCAAGAGAGAAGAGAGAGAGAGAGAGAGAGATACTCGTGACTCACCGGTCTGGAATGTCGAGGCAGACGAGTGATGGGAGGATACTTCATCCCGCGTGCTGCTGCTGCTGCTGCTATTGCCGTTGCTTCTGCTGTGTTCGCTTGTTTATATGTGTATCGTGTTTATATGGCGATGACGATTGTGATGATGATGATGATGCGAATGTGCAGCGGTCCCGCGCACATTATTATACATTCACTCGAGCAGGCCAGTCAATGGGACTAGAATGAAATGATTGTACTTGATGCATACGGACAACTTATCAGCGGGCTTACAATGTGCCAATTGTGTGTATGTGAACGCGTCGATGCAATTGTCCGTCTATGCGACGCGAATGCATTTTTATCCATCATCCGAAATAATTCGATTTTATCGCTCTCTCTTATTTGTTCTTTTTATCGTTACCTTTCTCACTCCCTCCTTCCTTCTTGCTCATTTTCTCTCAATGCCTTTCCGATAAGAATGATGGATTCGCTAGTTTCATTCTGTAATGTAATTTCGATAAGGAAACAATCAACTTTGCGTGTACATATTCACATATAGACACATACTCATTAAGGAGATCCGTACCTCAGCCCAAAAATCGAAATTTCGATCCAGTTTTCTGAAACTTCTAGTGAATATTTCTCTAAAAGGCTCTATGGCGACCTTCATCTTGATGTTTTTAAGGTCGCCATAGAGCCTTTTAGAGAAATATTCACTAGAAGTTTCAGAAAACTGGATCGAAATTTCGATTTTTGGGCTGAGGTACGGATCTCCTTAATATTATAGCCGAAGACCTCTATTTTGGCTACTTTTTTGTGAAAACTGATTTGTCGACTCGTGTAATTAAGATAATACTGAGTACACGAAATATTTCACGCTTTTTTGGCGTAACATTAAATTTGCTTGCTTGTAATCACAACCCATTCGTTCTGTTGGATGAAAAGATTTGACAAATGAATGCCTGAAATTTTATTTCTTATCTTCGTTACTGTATGAATTTTTACTGTCAATCTCGAAAAAGCATGACTCGTAGCAATGCGATAGTTGGCATGAGTTTTGATTTTACGTACATGTTTGCATAATGAATGAAACGTAACAATTTAACTTGGATCGTTGTTCATGATTTGTAATTAGGAGTGTGTGCAGCATTATCAAAAAATTTATCGGAAAATTTTAAAAGATGACGCTTATTCGACGCCCGACTCTGACCTCTGTAATAAAAGCGTTGTAATATAATAAAACTATAATCAGCTCGGCTAAAAATAAAATAAAATACTTTTGTAGCATGGCATCCATTTAAATTCCCGTACTAATGAATTGGAATTCGTATTTTTTCCGAAATATTTCATAATTTTATGAATAACTAATCTACTTGGAATTTTTCCCTCTCAAAATTGTAACGAAAGAATTCGAGCAATTGTAAATTTTTAATAAGCAAAGTGCGTCGTCTGGAATTGGCAATTAATCGCAGCTATAATGTCGCGGAGAATTTTTCACTGGAAATGCACCTTTCATCCGCATATCGGAAATACTTTCTTCGCCTGCAAATTGGTTTCTATTGTTCATAATGATCTCTCCTCGGGCTTTTGTGCCTCTTTCTCGGCTGATTAGTGTCAGCGTGCACGCGTGCGCGAGGCTGCATTTCCGCTGATCTAATTTAGAGCGTGAATTTTTTTTTCTCACTTTTCATCGGAATGCGCAATAACCCACTAAGTTCGAAAACTTCTCCAGACGCGTGTCCTCGATATGATGTGCGTGCGATAATTCCTCACAAAAACGACGTCGATGTAATACAATCTCGGAGGAATTGCCGCTTGATTCATCGTGAACGGCGGAGTCTGCTGAAGCATAGATTAACGTTTGAATGGTTATGCTATTGCTGCGGGAGAAATCACTCGCTATGCAGGCCGTTTCGAGTGCGTGAGATTTTTTCGGCTCTGTAATATTTCCTCCGTGACGAGCTGCTGCTTCGTCTCTTATAGAGCATAATTCAAGCACGCACACTCATGTTTTTGACTCGGTCACACCAATAGCACGTCTGTGGGACACATTAACTCGAAGCTATTAACGCGTGACGTTTACAGGGTCACGAAGATTAACGTTATAATGAAAAAAAAGGTCGAAAAGTCAAAAGACATTCGGTTATTGTGTTGTTGGGGTTATTTTCAGTTTGGTTTTAGCGAGTTTTTTAACCACTTTTATGACGTTTTATGACGTGCGAGTGTATACACATGTTAGTGCGCGAATAACTGCGCATTGTACATGTAACATTAATGCGTTAAACAAAGAGAAAGTTTGCACAGGCTAAACGGGAAAATCCCTGGGATAAGTTCCGTGCACTGCGCGCGTAAACACTGCACTGCGTGCGCATTACACCAGTAGAGTTTGTTTACTTTGAGGTAACTCACTTCACTGCGATTTCCTCGTACCTACTCCAATTTTTTTCTCTCTTTTCAATTCGTTATATATACCTTGAGTTTATCCGGCACGCGCGACTAATGTCTAATAAACACTATTGTTATCGCGCTTTTAAATTTAAATGACTCGTAATCGTGACGAATTCCGAATTCGTTGAGTAACTAGCGATAAGATCGAGAGCCTCGGTATAGTGCGACTTTAGTGCGTGTGAACTAGCAAAAAGAAACGCAGCAGCAGCAGCTCGGAGTGTCGCGACGACTATTTTCTGAATAAGTCGCGTATATTTAGCCGCAACGAGGCAGCCAGCTTTCTCATCAATAAAATATTTTAATGACACTTGCGGCAGAGAAAGTGTTATTGGCCGAGCCGTGTGCGCGCGGAATTTCTATGTTGAAATTGTAAAAGTCAACAATATATCGCGCTAATACTATTTTCGCTATATATGACGCAGTGTATTTTGTTGGACGCGGGATTTTCTTCTCGTTTAATGGACGCCAATAATTGCCGTGAAATATGGTAATATTTTTGAATTAACATGCCTGTCGCGATAGCTCGTCGAACAGGTAGTTTTCTCCATAATGCACTTATCGTTCATCCGATGTAATAAGCGCCACTCGCGGCCTTGATAAGTATGAACGGTATGACTAGAAGTTTCCCAAGCCGAGTGCAAAAGTTTTATAACGAAAGCAACATTGTCTATGCTGTTAGCGACGCTTGTTTTGTTTACCTTTCCTTATCGAGCCATTGTGCGCCACAAATCTCTCGCATGCCTTGACTCTATGTCATCAATCATCGCTTGACACGTGCACACACCTCGCGAATCTAGTGCATATTCATGCCTCAGATTTTGTGTTTACAGAAGAAAAAAAAACACCAAGATCTACAATGCTAAATTCTTGTTCTCGTTTCTCTGATTGCAGTTGAATAAAAAAATCATAGCTATGCAGCTGATCAGATGACTGGAGTGGCGCGGATCAAGCTATCCATACGATGAGCGAGATCCTAGCGGTGCAGCCACCGCTGCCGCGTTCGGCGACAAGCGGCGGAGGCAGCGCTCGCATCCAGCACGGCCCGCCACCGACGACGCCGATTAATAATGGCAATTTCGTTGCCGGTGCTGCAGCTAATGCTGCCGCTACTACTGGCACCGCTACTGGGACACATCTCAAGCGTGGCAAATTGAGCGCTTGCAACGTGCCACTCGTACACGGCAAGCAACCACAGCCCGGAGCTGCGAGAAGATTGTCCACGCATCAGCGTAATCACAGTCTTGACTTCAGGTGAATTTTCTCCCCTTTTCCTCCTTTTTTCTTCGTTTACTGTTGATTTTTCGTTTTTTTCACTTTTTCCATACTTTTACTCGAGAGAACTGACTAAATTGACAAAACCGAGTTTGATGTCGCAAATAGCTCGTGAATACGATGTCTCGTTAAATACGTTGACCTCGTGCACGCCTCTTTATCGAAAACATTTAATGATGACAAAACGTCTTTTATAAAAAGTAATTTGTATCAGCTTGAGTATTATATGTACAACTCGAGTCGCATATACTCTCTCTGCAGCCAATTATACAAGCTCGTCGCACAGCGTCATCATATTTGCATGGATTCTCGAATGATCGGGCAATTTTTCATAACGATAAGCGCACGTGGAAAATTTCGTTCTCTCTCTCTCTTTCTTACTCAAGTGGCTCGCGACACCTTATACAGCCACTCGCGCGCGCGATAACGATTCTCTGCTCCGGCGTCTGGAGTAACATTGATACAACAATTTTTTATTTTTTTTCTCAACGCTCCTAAATTATACAGATCGATGGGTATACTGCTGCCGCCGGTGCCGCAAGTTACGCAAGCACAGGTGCAAACGACGATGACCCTTCATCATCGGAATCGCAGCTTGGACTCGGCTCTGCAGCGCATACCCGAGGTCGACGTCACGCCCAGTCCAGAGTGCGAGTCAAATCCAGCCGGCGGCCCGGTCTCCTGCTCCAATCACGTCAATGGACCCGTGCCAATCAAACGCAGCCGCGAACGCGAGGATTTGGCCAGTTTGGGTTCCGACGACTCGGGCATACTCTGCGGCTCCGACAGCGGTTCCAGTGATAATGCCAACGTCAATACCAGGTTAGTTGATTTTTTTTGCCACAGTCAGTTCAATTTCTTTTCCTATTTGATAACTCAATTGTAATCTTTCATACTTTTGTGCGCCAATTGCTCATAATTTATAATCGACTTGATCGAATTTTAATAAAAAGAAAGAGAGAGATAGAGATAAAATCCATCTACGTGACCGAGATGCTAATCGTGTCATTTAACACATCACGTCTTCTTCATTGAAAAAAGTTTTCAGATTTTTTATGATTAGTTATATTAGACTAAAAAAATTGTTTTTAAATGTTCAACAGTTTGACGCCTATCTATTAACAATAATTTGAATATTAATCCTGTCCTTATTGCTCTATTTTTACACCCAATCTTGTATATTCATTCAACAACCCTTCGGTTGTTATCAATTTTAAAAGAGGTCTAACATTTTATATTTTTTGACACAGAGAATCAAGTGCGGACCACTTGCACAGTCGTGAAAGTTTGGATTCGACGTTATCCCATACTGGTGACACCGATGTCGACGTGGTGGATGGCGATTTGTCCGCCCTGTCGCTCGCCGCACCGACAACGGTTGCTGTGGCATCGATTCATCCGAAACTCATACCGGGCAAGGCTCTGTTGAATGTTTATCCGAAAACAACGGAGAAATCTCAACAGCAGCAACAGCTTGAACAGTCGGTACCACAACAACAACAACAACTGCCAGAGTATCAAGGCACGTTAGATTTAGTCGCTGTACCAGCTACGCGGGATCTAGCTGGCGCAGCCATGACGTTGTGTTGTGGTACGGGACAGCCTGAGGACGAAGACAAACCTAAACCAAAAGTGAAAAGGCAGCAAGAGACGGCGCAGCCTAAACCTTCGGAGGGATGCTTACTCAGATTGTTCGAGAGTCAAGTTTTTGACATGTCCATGGCTATCTCATATCTGTTCAATTCCAAAGAACCTGGAGTCCAATCTTATCTTGGTGAGTGAAAATCAATGTTTTCAAAACCCTGCGTTTTGTTTATCGGTTTAATTAGGTAGAAAAATTCACGTGTATACACTATACGCAATATATATAATTTTCAAAGTATAAAAAGGAAAAAAAACATTTTTTAACGACAATTTTTTTTGTACAGGTAATAAGTTATTCAGTTTTCCGTATGCAGAATTAGATTTTTACCTACCACAGTTGGTTTTAATGTATATACAATTACACGATGTCACAGAAGTTTTGTATCCGTATCTAGTGCATAGGTATGTTTGGAACATTCTACTTGTAAAATAAAAGACCTTATTTAATTTCCATGAAATAGTTTTAACCGATTTAATTTCCATATTATAGGTGTCGACTTTCTGTAGATTTTGCGTTGAAATGCGCTTGGTTACTTGATGCGTACAGTTCAGAAGCACAACTAACATCTAAGAAAAAATCACATGGAACCAAGTTGAAAACTTTCATTTTGTCGGATGGACTTAGGTGAGAATTAAATTCGGCTCTTTTTAGATACAAAAAAACAACAATATATTTTTAACGTATATGTTCTGTTTTTTAGACCAAAGGATAATAAACGTTTACCGATATTGCAAGTTCCGACGGTCGCAGCTTTGTCTGCTGGGCAGTCGTTAGTTTCACCTAATAAAAAAACCCACCAAAGATCTCAATCTGATGCTACTGGGCTATTTCAAAGCTTACGTCGCAATCAACCCGGTAAAATAAAAAACAAAATTAGTCTTGGAGATTTAAGTTCTGGGCGAGCATTCGACAACGGATGTACCTGCTTTGATTCCTGCCAAGGAGTAGTCAACGATTTGAGGGGTCAAAAGACTGACTGCGTTTGCAATGTGAATATTCCAACTTATTTAAGCAAAATATATTTGTACCTCATAGTTGAAAATTAATTAATGTTTTTGTTATTTGCTTCTTCAGGCACCTCGACTTGCGCCTGAGCTTGAGTTCATTGGAGCGCTGATAACAATTGGCAAATTGTTAAGCACGATTCCTACAAAAGAGGGTAAAACTTCGAGGCTTATTGCCGAATTAAATCTACTTAATCTTAATTTACCGGCAAGGGTTTGGGTACCACTGCACTCAACCGTGCCTCATCACATTGTTCGCGTACCACCCCAATATGCGGCTGTACTGAATAGTAAAGACAAAGTCAGTACAATTTTTATTCAAACTCAATTTTTTCTCTAAATTTCTTGAAACTTATCTTTTGAATTTTATTTTAGGCTCCTTATATAATATACGTTGAAGTTCTTGAAGTAGATGATTTGTATACATCACCAGTGCCAACTAAAATAATGGGAAGTTCATTAAGACACACCAAATCTGAAGAAAATCTAACAAATGGTGAACAATCATCTGGTCAACAAAATGTGCCAACTGAAGATACGCCACAAGCTACTACAAAGCAAACCCCGGTCAGGACAGGACATGGAAGAAATCCAGATGTTATGTTTAATTTCATTGATGATGATCCCAATGATTGTTGGAGTCAAGAAGATGATGAAATAACACAGCAGGTAGAAAATTAATCTTTGAAATTTTCAACAATCCTTTCAATGAAAATTCGTAAGTCATTTATATAATCTTTTTTCTGAAACAGTACCTGCAGTTAAAAAAATCGAAAGATCGAGATACGATATCGCAAATGAGTCAAGAATCATCTGACAGTCGAGAACCAGTATTTGTTCCCGGGGATGTCAAACGGCGATTAAATGAAATAGCTTCGGCACCCAATAAAACCCCTTTCCATCATGATCCAGATGATCCCTCTGCTGCAGTACTCAAAGAACCTTGGGAGCAAAAGCAAAAACGTATCAAATCGTCAAGTCCTTATGGCCATTTAGCTTCGTGGCGTCTTCTTGCTGTAATCGTAAAATGTGGAGATGATTTGCGTCAGGAATTACTTGCTTCGCAGTTACTTATGATGCTTCAGAAAGTCTGGCAAGAAGAAAATATACCCTTGTGGTTGAGACCGTACAGGTAATTTAAACACTTATTAAAAAAAATTGAGTATTTCGTATCTTGTCTGTATAAAATCAAGGTCAACTCATAAAGCATTTATATTTTTGTTTTTGTTTTTAATGAAAATTATTACATTCTAAAATGATACAATTTTTTTCAATTTTAGGATTCTTTGTCTTTCGAACGATAGTGGTTTGATAGAGCCAATTCTCAACACAGTGTCGCTGCATCAACTGAAAAAATTGAATTGTCAAATGACTCTGCTGCAATATTTTGAGCAAGAGTACGGTCCTATTGATTCAGAACCCTTCCGCATCGCACAAAAAAATTTCGTCCAAAGCTGTGCGGCCTACTGCCTTCTCAGCTATTTGATCCAAGTTAAGGATCGTCACAACGGTAATATTTTACTACATAGTGATGGTCACCTCATACATATCGATTTCGGTTTCATCCTGTCCACGTCGCCTCGAAACTTGGGCTTTGAAACCAGTCCTTTCAAGCTCACACCCGAATTTGTTGAAGTAATGGGTGGAAAAAACTCAGAAATGTTTGATGAGTTTAAATCACTTATGCTCAAAGGATTTATTGCTGCGAGAAAGCATTTGGACAAAATCGTCAACCTTGTTGAAATCATGATATCAGGTTAGTTTTTGAAAAATTGTATGATTCTTCATTTTGATATTGAAGCAAGTACTGAATATAAATCGGTTTGTAACTTTCTACTTTGACGCAAAACTTTAATTTAAATTTTTAGGTGTGCAGTTGCCCTGTTTTAGAAACGGTGGTGCCTCAACAGTTCAGGGTCTTAAAAATCGTTTCCATTTGACTCTAACGGAGGATCAGCTGCGCAGACATGTTGATGACCTAGTGGAAAGTAGTCTTCATTCTTGGTCAACGAAACTTTACGACCGATATCAATACTTTGCGAATGGCACGCTCTAAGAAGACTCTGTTCCTACAAAGTAGCGAGTTTTGACTCACATATAATTATTCGCACATCCGTCAGATTTCAATAAGAGTTTAAAGATCAAATCAATTCTACGTAAAAAAATCAACTTCGTTGCATTCCAAAAATGATTATATAGTAGCAGAGTAAAGTACCTATATCGATAAACATTGGGCCAAGACTGAAATATTTAGCTATGTCCTTGCGCCGTGACTTTAGCTTCTCACTCTAGAAAATTCAAATCAATGCAATTAAATTTTATTTATGGCGAAAAATAATATATTATCTATGTATAATGTAACGCATGTAAAAACACAGACTTATTGTAACGAAAGATTTCTATAGACGTTAATTAGAAGTACCATCGAAATGATTGATCAGCGGTAGATGATGAATCACGTTTATTATACAATTGACGGTAGTTTCAAAGATGAACAAAAAGTGTATACGCATTCGTGGAAATACATAGGCTTTTTGGTATGTATGCATTTCTGACTGACTAATAATTGCGCACTAAATGTTACGGATCGACATGAAGTTGTTTATCAACTGTAGATTTCTAGGAAATTTTAGAGTCTACTGTTGACAAATTAATTTGTTGAAGGTGCCTTACACGTAAAAACACAAATTGTGGAATCAGTGAAATTAATGGAACGTTGAAGAATTCAAAGTATAATACAGTGCAGTGATTGAATTGACCGTTGTGTATAAAATGGACAATCTGCAAATTGTATATACTGTCATTAATTTAGTTATAAATAAATCATCAGTATGTAGAAACATTCGGTAGATAATGACCTGATGAAAATGTGTAAGCCCATGTTAAATGCGTCTCAATAATTTGACAGGGTGAAAAATGTTTAATAATGGAGGTGAATACTCAACATATTTCCTACTTTATATATATAATTATATGTATATATACTGTATGTATAATAAACGAAAAAAAACCGTTGGTGTTGCTGTTATCGTCTTTTAGAAGAAATAACAGTAATATTATCAACGAAGTTTTCAAATTACAGTCGTAAATTTTTATATGATCTTAAAAATAGGTAATTTCATATAGTTTTAGGTCATAAGAAGCGCCAATATTAGCGTCTTTGTTCGGTTAGAATAAATATCTAACAAAGAAAGATGAGCCAAAATATGCGCTATATCATTCTTGTGTATGTCTAAACGACTTATTATTAAATTATGCTTAAAAGTTTAAATGAAAATAACTATTGTAAATAAACTAAATTAAAATTGATTGTTTAAAATGTAACAGCAGATGAATGTGCAAAGCTTGATCGCGAGTCATGTGAAAAGACAAGTCCAAAATTATATTGATGAAGCGTTTCATCAACTTCTGGTGACTGAAGTGTCTTATCATTTTTTTATTTTCATTGTTTCATTGGTTGACAAAAAATTAACAGTGTTATTGAAATAAAAGAGATGTACATAAGATAAATTTAATCAATGAAAAAAATTCTATTCGAGATACATGTTCATAATTTCATGGCTATTTGAGAGAACGTTTCTTATAGTTTTAATTTAGTTACTTCGTTGTTTTTGATCTGCGTCGTTCTTTTGCATAATAACAAGCTATTACTGACATTGAATATTAAATAAAAAAATCTTAATTGATTCGATGAAACTTTTCATTTTTTCCTTGACTCGTTCCCACGTGATTTTAATTTGAATATTTTCTAGTTTTGTTTTACAGTAACATGAAGGTGTTTTTTTTTGGGGGGGTTGAAAAATGATAGTACAGAAGTATTTTATGTTTGTTATATTTTATTTGTACACTGAGTTTGGTAATTAAATACTTTTAATTGACTTAAGACATTAAGTAATTCATCAAACAATTTTATAAATATGTTAGCTTATCAGTCCTTACGATGTAATTCAATTTTTCAAAAATAATGCAATACAAAACACATACAAACATTTGTATAAGATACTTGTAATTTTCTACATAATTTTTCTACTTATGACTATCTGTAGTGTACACATGACTACATATTTGTTCTAAGCAGTCTAGTAAATTTAAAAATTATTCTTTCATTAAGTTAGAATCAAAATTTAGGTGAGTTATGAGTATAGTAGTTGTTTTGTTGCTTGGTACAGATATGCGTGATTATTGAAAAATAATAATCTTAAATTAAGTAACTTGAATCGTTAATCAAATATCACATTACATTTTGAGTAAAGGGATACCTGGTGAAAATATCGCTCATTACATATACAGTCAAATGCAAAGGGTCACTTTCGCCAACTTAATCGTGTACAATTTAAAGTTTCAAGTACTTTATTGAAATTTATAAATTAGAAATCAAATTTTTGTAATTATTTAATTAATTTCCTATAGATTTGTAGTTTATATTATTGAGTATAAGTGCGTTCAGAAATATAAATCTATTCTATGTTCCAATAAGAAAATTTTTTTGAAATCGGCTATTAAATGAACATGAGAAATTTTCAGTCAGCCAAAAAGTTATATTAATTTTTAAGAGCGTTTATTGAAATCTTATCTGAATATTTTTCAAAGTCTTTACGGTTATCTATAGAATGAAAAAACCAAGATCACCATAACGGTTTTGCCTTTAGAAAAAAATATTCAGTAAAAACTCAAATCACACGTTTGGAAAATTTTATTCATATATCATACTAACAAGGAGACCTTCTCACCTTCGGGTCACGGATCTTTACCAAAATTTTTTTGGGGCCTCCAGGAACCTTATAATAAAGCTCCATATGCTTAGTTTTATTGAATGGGCCTTGGGGCCCATTTTAAAAGGGGTTTTCTATTTTAATTAAAAATCTTTGAGATTTTCTATATCAAGTTAGGAGCACTTACACAAAAAAATGCACCGATCAAAAGTTTTGATATTTTTCAAAGAATCTGTCTGAATTTTTTCAGAGTTTTTCGAATCGTCCATTACTCTTTTTGGCAAGGTATCATTCGTACACATGAAACTTGTACACGGGCATTTTTGTACACAAGTAAAATGTGTCCAATATTTGTACACATAATCGAAATTTTTTTTTAAATTCAAAAAATTAAAAAAAATAATCGTAATCGTAATTTTTTGAATTTAAAAAAAATTTCGATTATGTGTACAAATATTGGACACATTTCTCTTGTGTACAAAAATGCCCGTGTACAAGTTTCATGTGTACGAATGATACCTTGCCCCCCTTTTCAGAGATCCTAATTTGACGCTTTTCTTGCAAAATTCAGAAATGGACGATTCGAAAAACTCTGAAAAAATTCAGACAGATTCTTTGAAAAATATCAAAACTTTTGATCGGTGCATTTTTTTGTGTAAGCGCTCCTAACTTGATATAGAAAATCTCAAATATTTTTAATTAAAATAGAAAACCCTTTTTAAAATGGGCCCTAAGACCCATTCAATAAAATTAAGCATAGGGAGGTTTATTATTAGGTTCCTGGAGACCCCAAAAATTTTTTGGTAAAGATCCGTGACCCGAAGGTGAGATGGTCTCCTTGTAAGCTTAGTATACATAAAATTTCAAATTTTTTTCGGAACTAAGTTACACAAATCGCCGAGCAAGCTAATATTACTTCATGTGATTTAATTTCCTAAAATAATTCAACTAAAAAATAAATTTTCATGCAAATTTTAAAAAAATTAAAGATTTAAATTAAAAGATTCAATTTAATTTATATTTAAAAATATAAACATTCGGAAAACTGCATAAAAAGTACATAGATGCAGTATACAAGAAATTATAAATAGAAGATTCTTCTCAACGAACCTTAGTATCAAGATGTATAATTTATAAAAATAGATCTAATTCATTTTTTGATTTACTTAAAATTTTATGAAATCACATCCTAAGCGTCAAAATTATAAATAATTTAAAATCTTAAAATTTCATTTGTACAAATTCTTAGTTACATAGAAAATGAATGGTGTGCCCCAACTAAAAGAGTCAACTTTCAGGCTTGTGATCAAAATAAAATTGCCTCTATTTGTTAGTGGAAGCACCCAAAATAGTCATGGAGCAGAAAGAAAAAGTTAATGACGAAATTCTATGCTCTTATTTTACAAATGACCTTAATATTATAAATTTTCCATTTTTTAATATGTAATCAACTAATTATACACAAAAGCATTCTGACGAGCAGAAAATTTTCACCGGGCTTACTTCAGTCTAGAAAAAGCTATTACAATTCCTTTAAACTCTTGATAGTTGAGACATAAAATTTGTTGGTAAAAGAACTTCCATTTTATCTAAAATAAAGTGAAAGGGATATGACATCCAAGTTAAAAGAGATTTAGCTACAACACCCATCGTTTCTGGATATTGATGTGTTAGTAATGCAACTAATGCAGTACATGAGCAAAGCCCAGCTGTAAAAAGAATGAAAAAGGGAAGTTCTTTTTTTGGATATACACTCACATCATGAAATGCAGGTAAGAGTTCTCTATCTGCACACTCGGTGCATGTAGGATATGGATAAAATAAGTGACCTCGTTCTAGAGGATATGGTAGCATGCGAAAAGTTCCCTCCCAAGTGCAATGCAATAAATTCAATGCACCTTCTACATTTTTCCAATGTGGTAGGTGGAAGAAAGCATAAGCAATTGCTTCAGAGTCCCCTCGTTTTAACACATGTTCTGGGGGTAATATTAAAGGCTTCATTTCTAGTAGATATTTAGGTACATGTGGATTAAATTCTACTGCCCTATGTATAGCCTCAACAGCTGATATCTCTGCTGGCGTTAAGCCTCTTTTACTAGCTACATCTGGAGAAAATTTTTCAGCAACTGTTCTTGCCTTTAACAGAGCTGCTGTATAACAAATTGTTGCTGATTTTGGTAAGCTGATATCATCATACTTGGCTAAAACTGCTTGAACATCTGCATATGCTTGCATTTCTAGCAGAGCTTCTATTAAATTCTCATGAATATTGAGAACATTCATAATTGGGGGTACTTCTTTTGTCAAATCCCTAAACATTTTCACTGCTTCTTTAAGCTTACCTAACTTCCTAGCACTCATAGCTAATCTTCTTTTTATGTAGATTAAAACATTAGTATCTCTTCTATGGATAGCTTCCGCTGCAGATCCTTGATGTTGAGTATTTTGTGATGCCTTGTAGTTAGCTTCTGCTATTCTTAAGGCTTGTTTTAATATTCTTTCTGCCTCTTCAATAGTTACAGCTTCTTCTTCTGCTAATAAAATATAGGCTGGTGCACAGTTGGGGTTCAGATCAAGAGCTGAGCGAGCCGCTTTGATTCTTACTATGGGATTACGCTCACGCCAAGCTGTTTGCATAATTTCATAGTCTGCTTTACCATTATCTCCTTCACATGTAAAAAATGTTTGGTGGTCTTGAGCAGATAAATTCATATCATAGTAAGTCAGTGGTTCTTTGTTAGTAGCCCAATAAAATCGTTGATATTCTGCTCCTCTAAATAAGTTGATTGGGTTGCGCCACACTTTGCACTCCGGTACAGATGATGTGCTAGTTGTACCATTTCCATTAGCATTGGTATTGTTATTGTCTGATGTATTATCTCCTCCACCAATCCATGGAGAAATATGATTCAGAGATACTTGTTCAATGAAAGATGTACCATATTTTCTAAAATACCACCACTCAAAGATCAAAATTAACCCTGAGATGAGAGAGGATGTTCCCGTAAGAGCAACATAAAACTTGGGAGTTAATGTGCTTAAGAACATAGTAGAGTCCCACATATTAGCAAAAAATAAAGCCATGAAGGTATAAACCTTTACAAGTTTAAATTAAAAAATAAAATTTGCTTTTTGTAAAACCAGCTGCAGTCTGAAATTTAATTTAAGTTTGTCATTACACTATAAACATAGATGTTAAGTCAAATATAAAAATACCTTAAACAGTAAACAGACTCTCTAGTATTTGCTTTGTTGTAGAACGTTTACACATCTGACAGTTAACACTATAAATAAACATTTTCATTCATAAATTTAATTAACAAATTTCATAATGCAACAAAATAATTATTTACCTTATGATTTTACAATTTTCTAAGAACTGAATGACCACATAATCTAATATTTAATATCATTTGCCGTGCTTTGATGCTCCAGGAGTAATTTCGCGGGGTTTACGGCATTTTTGTGGCGCGCTTCGCCTCGAAAACGGTTAATTTTAACCAGACCTGCTCCTTTTTGTGATATCGTGAGAATAAATTCGCGTCAAAGCTATGAGCAGCTAGTATGCTGCAGAACCAGACGAGTCGGAGTGGACTGTATGATAAACCATTGATCAACTTGTTCTTCGTAGAAGCATAATAAATGTTTGTTGTCTCCTATCTTGCTCGTCTCGTGAAGTCCTTGCCGTATTAATTTCGCAAAAGTTTCGAGAATCTACTGTAGTTTCGTTGCAATCGCACTGCCATTTTGTCAGCGCTTTTCCTTTGAATACACTGTGCAAATTTGCAATTATCTATGCTCGATTACAGTGTTACCATTTTTAGATTTTACATTTTGTTTCGAATAGCGAGTTCAAATTTTGAAAAAAGCTTACAAGCTCTTTTTTCTTACGCAATAATTAAGCTATGTCTACAATACCTAAAATAGATAATATTTTGATAACTACAAATAATAAAGACGAAAGACGCATGAACAATGCTTGCGAGATTTTGAATCAAATTAAACATTTCGACTGTTTGTAAATTTCCTTTTAAAGTAACATGTGACAAATGACGCAACATTTATAAACACTTTTCGTGCTTGTACCAGTGCAGAATGGAGTTGCAGACTCGCAAGTTGAACTGCAAATTTCGCATTCGATTTATGATCAGTACATACATACATACAAATTACGAAAAAAAAAAATTCTGAATCGTGCAGAAATAAACTAAGAATGATTTGAAGTTTTCATGTTTGTTTTTGTAAAATTTTAGTTATTCTCAAAATTGGATTTGGGTTGCTCCGAAATTATAAATGATCTTTGTGACTTGTCATATTTACATCTGTTTTCTGACGAGTCACGTATGGTAGACAAAACTCATCGTTGATTTTGTATGTAGTCTGCTATTTTTCAAAATAAAGCAATTATTTCAGGAGACATCAGTTGTTTACATTCAGGGAAAATCTAATATATATATATAGATCATGAAAGAATAAAGAAAAGTGAATAACAATTGATAGCTATGTTGATAGTCAAAACTTTTATCAAACAATTCGAGTTGTTCAATAAATATAATACAATTAGCGTAGGTATCAAATTATTTTTCTAAACCACAGGTTAACTAGTTATATTTTCATTCATCAGCCAATGTTTTTCAACAGGTTAGTAAACGATTTGTAGTGCACAATAAGTGGTTAAAACGAAAAATGAACAACGAAAAATTACCTACGCATCGGAGCAATCCGATTATTAAAACTTTGGACACTCCAGAATTCAAGTCAATATTTAACCAAGAATTGAATGATTTGGTTGCATTATTCAAGAAATATAATTATGAAATAAGAATAGCTGGTGGAGCAGTACGGGACATTGTATCTGGTATGAATCCTAAAGATCTTGATTTTGCTACTACCGCAACACCAGATCAAATGAAAGAAATGTTCACTAAAGAAGAAATCAGAATGATCAATACTAATGGAGAAAGACATGGCACAGTAACTTCTAGAATTAACGATAAAGAAAATTTTGAAGTTACAACTCTTAGGATAGATGTATCGACAGATGGAAGGCATGCTGATGTTGAATTCACAACTGATTGGCTCTTGGATTCCAGTCGTAGAGATCTTACAATAAATTCTATGTTTTTAGATTTTGATGGAAATATATATGATTATTTCTATGGCTATGATGATCTACTAAAAAAAAGAGTAGCATTTGTTGGAGAACCTGCTCAGAGAATTACTGAAGATTATTTAAGAATTTTCAGGTAATATTTGAACATCAACCATTTACAATATTAATAATTACAATTTTTATTAAAGAAAATGAGATACTAATTACATTTTTAACATATTGACAGATACTTCCGGTTTTATGGTAGAATTTCTGAGACTCCTGATAACCATGATGAACCAACAATTCAAGCTATTAAGGACAATGTAGATGGTATTGAGAGAATATCTGGTGAACGAATTTGGAGTGAGTGGAGTAAGATTTTGTCTGGAAATTTCCACAAAGAACTAACAAAAAAAATTATTGAATGTGGTTGTGGTAAATACATGGGTCTTCCACAGAAATTAAACTTACAACATTTTGATGAAGTTTGTGAAAGAGCTCAGAAAAATAATATCAAATTAAAGCCTGGTTCATTGGTTGCTGCATTATTGCATACACAAGAAGAAGTGATGGATGCATTTGCTAGACTGAAGTTCACAAATTATGATAGAAATTTAGCTGTATTTATTGTATCTAATAGAGATATTGTTTTGGATAAGAATCCGCTGAAACCTTACCAGAGTTTGGTATTAAAAACAATTGGAAAAACATCAGATGCCAGAGAATATTGTTGTGAATTATTGAAATATAAAGGTTCATTAGATTTATTAGAAGAATTTGAAAAGTGGAATGTTCAATTTCCTATAAATGGAAAAATGGTAATGCCTTATGTACAGCAAAACCACAAAATCATTGGTGATATTATTCAAAGTTTAAAGGATGTTTGGTTAGATAGTGATTGCAAAATGTCTGCAGAAGAATTAAAAACTTATATTCCTAATATAGTTACTAAAGCATTATCTGAATGGGAGGAGAAGAGAGAAAAACTACAAAAACTTCGAAAAAATCAAAAGAAAAATAATTCTAAATGATATTCATGTTGATTGTATGATTTCTGTAAATAAATTTGTTGTATTTTGATAATGGATATTTGTATCTGTTATTTTTTTTATAAATTAATAAATCATCATTTAATTTTTTTATTCATATGTTGAAGGAAATATCATGGATTATAATTTTATTACGCCAAAACTATATATGAAATGAGAAATACATTTTTTCTACAATAAAAACCAATAATTTAACTTTTCAATAAATAATATATTGTATAATAAAATACAAGAGTTTCTATACTTAATTTCCTGCTTTTCACATATAAATTGATCGTGTTTGTTGCATAGTTTTGATTAAAAAATTTGATTGAATAATTGATTAAAAATGTGTTAGGTTTTTCGTTACGTTAAAATTTGCTGGTTAAAGTCAAATGTTTTTTTCAACATGACCGTTTTATGGTAGAAATAGACCAGAAAAAAAAAACAAATTATAAAGATTCTACATTATGCCTATGCAATTAATTTATACAAAACATGGTCATTAGCTAGATAATCTTTTTTTTCATGTAGTTTTCATGTAGTTTTTAAATAATTAATAAATTACAATTTTCAGCACGCAAGCTCAATTGAATGTTAATTACCGCATTATTTAAGTTAATATATATTCTGCTATGATTTATTTTGGCCTCGTTACCGAAAACTTTTTGATTTGTAATTTTTTAAATATTTCGAGTGCTGTTGGCAGAGAGCTCATTTTTAAACACCTGTTACATTTGCAACATAATTGCTCGTGTAGAATGACGGATGAATTTCAAAATATGCAGCTTTTTTTTATCAATTAGAAGGATGAGTTGTGCTTCTCATTTTTTTTCTCTCTCTCTTTCTCCCTCTTTTTACCATTAGAGATATATACGTGTGCTTCTGGTTTTCCAGTGTGCTCATTAGTAGCGTGGAGAATTAGAGTATAAAAAAAGTCAGACAGAAATGAGTAGAGAAAAAGACAGTAAAAACGATTACACATTCGCGAGACTGCGAGTTGCTAGTAAAATAGAGATGCAACATTAAAGAGACACCATAAAAGGCTCAATTTCTTGAGAGATGGTTAAGAAATATAGTAATATTACGTGACTAATTAGCTCTTGTCTGGCGCTGCTGTTTTACTTTCTTCTATTCATTTAATTGTTGGATCAAAAAAAGAGAAGGAAAAAGAAGGAAGAAAATCAAGAAGGACTGCGTACTGGCAGCTGAGATACATAAATCGAATGCGGTGCGCTCGCGCGCGAGCCTTTGCCAATTTGACATAATAAATCGTGGCTCGAGCCGTGTAATAAAGCGCGTCGTTAAAAGTGGCATCGCATGACTTTTCAGGATGGCTAATTATTTGTACCGATGATATCTCTCGATTCTCGAGCCCGAGCTTTGTGTGCCGTTGGGCAGCCGCGAGTATATCGCGAGAGAGATTTATGTTTCCTTTTATGCGCTCCGAGCGCCTATCCTTGCAGCTCGTGTGCACGTATATAAAAAGTCATGAGGAAACGCGATGCGCCCGAGCTGTCGTCATTGTGCCGCGCACAAGTCAAACAACATGACGTATCGCATCAATATCGTTACTCTCCTGCTCCTCTTTGTATCCCTGCGAACCTGCCTCGTAAGTTACAAACGCGATATCGACTTTGAGATTATTAGAGAACAAACGAAAATACATGTATACGCGGGCATCATTACTTTTGTATTCGCAGGCTGTCATTGACATAAAATTCGAGGACGCCAACGTCGAATACGTTAATGGCGAGTACATTGATGAGGATTCTTTTGATATATCGGTGAACTACATCAACGATACGTACAACACTTTGAGATGCAAAGCCAAGGTTCTCAAAGACTTTCCCGACAAACTTGCCGTAGGCACATCTTTTTTATAACTTTATTCCGAGCTCAACAAAACCTATTCAAGCTTCCTTAATAATTTCGTCATTTCAGGTGTCTTTCAAGATGTTTGGCTACGCATCTGGAGATTATAAATTACCCATGGGTATCAACGTCGAGGTGTCGTCGTGTGATCTGAAAACGAAGCCAATTTTCATTGCACCCTTTATAGAAGCCATTGCTGGAGATTTCAAGAAGTGCTCGCCCACTAAGGTCTTGACCTGCTTTTCTACTGAATCGATCGTCCATTTCGATCGTTGCAATGCTTAATCGTACCTATTTTGCAGGGGGAATATAAAAACGAGAGTTTTTATCCGGTTAATCTGGCCGTTCTTCCCAACATATTCCCCGAGAATAAGTACCGCATGGATGTGGAAGTGAAGAGCAGCGATCTCATCATCGTTCAAGCTCAGTTTTACATCGATATCACTCAATAGTACAGACGAACGAATAAAAATGTAGTGTACCTCAACGGTTGGAGAGGAGGAGAAATTTGATTAAAGAAAGTAGCGTTGACCTTAAAATTCCCAGTTGATATAGTTTGGGCATCGATGCGATAGGGGAGGATTTTCTCGCTCGTTTCTCCGTCGCGAAGGGGGAAAAGAAACGTCCCGAGTATAGATTTCTTTCAATTTTTCAGCTGAAGCGACGAAAAATCTATCGAGATCAGCGATTTTCACGCAGTATATACTCTTACGTACGTAGCGCGCGAGCTTTTATCTGTGTATGTATACGTGTACGTGTATACTTGTGAATCGCGCGCGAACTGCGCGAGCAAGCAAAGAGGAGCCGAGAAGGAGGAAGAAAAAAAAATTGGTCCAATTCGATAGGGCAGAGAGTGGCTATAATACGACTGTCGTCTTTGCCGTCATCCAGACGTTGGAATTTGAGCTTGGCCGATCAAACGGTTAGCGCAGCAGCAAGCCGAGGCTCAAGACTCTCCGGGTGTATGTAGCGCACGTAGCTATCCGTACGTATATAGCTGCTGCTGCACACGGCCAACGAGTGTTTAGATTAGCTCCTGCAGAAGAGCCGGTATACGCGTGTAGATACGTTGAAATATCCGTGTGTATAGCGCATATAGCACTTTCCATGCTATTCGTTTTCGTTCTCGTAGTGCTCGTTTCCTACCCGGGCTTTTTTTTCTCTCTCTTGCTCTTGAACGTAGTCTGTTTATTTTTTTGGTGCTTTGATCTGCACCCGCGTCGACGCTCCAACTTTTTGCATGTCCTAAGCACGCCGTATTATTGTATGTATTGAACGTTCGGTTATCTTGTCTCAAAGCTTATCCGCTGCAAAGAGCCAATGTTTTGCACCATGTTGAATCGAGTGAATCAATTTGTTTTTTTTGCCGACGTCAGAATATAAAAACCTACAGTTTCGTCATTATTATCTTCGAAATTCGAGTTGTTTTTTTTAAAATTAATATTGCAATTGCCACGTTTAATTTGGTTTATTGTCTTCTGAACAAAAATTAGGTCCTTCATCGAAATATAAAAAGATTTATTTTTTAATATTACTGGAACTAAATAACACTTTTTTTACCAAGATTTAAATACACATCAATCTAGCTCATAAGATTTATAGAGGATTGTATCGTAGAGCTGCTGATGAAGCAGTAGTAAGAACAAATCTGACGAGAAGTAACGTATAACATAAACGTTGTTATAAAATCGAAATATACTTGTCAATTTTGTAAAATCATAACACATACTTTCGTATTCGTTGTCCAAGGAGCTGCTTGATTTTGTCGCTTCCATCAGCTTTTTCATTCAATGAGGTTATATTTTTTGCTTCCAGCGTCGCATCAACGAGGAATAATACGCGTCGCGTTTGGATCTTGCCTGCATACATAAGTGCGAGGCTTTTATGTATGTGTAAGCTTACACAAATAGCCCATTAGTTCATGGCAGCGCGACTACTTGAATTAATGCAAATACGCGAGTGTGTTTATTTTACCTTTGACAAAGATCAAAACGAGTAAAAGAGACATTTCTGCAAGATCGCAAGCGTATAGCAGGGAGAAAAGGCTCGGCTCGATCATTTAAAAATTATCTTTATACATGCGATAGCGAGGTAAATATATTTATATCAAATTTATCCTGGAGCTTTCGATGGAGAAAGAGGAAGAGAGAGAGAGAGAGAGAGAGAAAAAGTTTCTGGCTTGAAAATTTACAATTCAAAGTATCGCGAAAGTCTCTAATTCACGACTTACATATATATTTGCAACGCGGATGAATAGAATTCAACGACAGCAGCGGCGCAGTGCAGGATATAACAATAGTTTAAAGTTACCATCTGTTTCCTCTTCATAAAGATTACAGCCACCACCACCACCGCTGCTGCTGCCGACGGAGAAAAGTACAGAGTAATCGAATACTCGCGGCGCTGTTATCTAAACGCAGGGGCGAGATACAACACTGCTGTGTACGTAGCTATTGCTGTAGGTGTGTATTTGTGTATGTCTCTATGTGCGTATAGGCAAAGCTTTGATAAGTAATAATAGCGGAGTTCGGATGTCAAGAGCTACTGCACGTTCCTGTGTGTGTGTGTGTGTGTGTGTGTCTCGAGCGAGCAGCAGCAGCAGTAGTATAGCAGCAGCATAGCAAGCGAATTTGGAGCTACTACTCGCGCGTACAGCTGCGGCGCGACGCTCGGCAAAAAATGTATATATCTTACCCGCGCGATTCATTAAGTCTCTCTGTGTGCGTTGACGAAATTCATTCATTGTCTCGCTGAACGACGGCAATTATCGTTCGGTCCCGACACCTTGTATACTTGGGCTTTCGGGGCGCTTGTTTTCCTCTCTCTCTCTCGCCGCGTTAATTCACGTTTCCTTAACGAGGAAGGCGTCGCACGCGCGGCTTTGAGCAAACTACTCTCTCACTCTCTCTCTCTCTCTCTCTCTCTCTCTCTCTCTCTCTCTCTCTCTCACTCTGTCGTTGCTACGAGGCTTTATCGTGAAACGCGACGAGCAAAAGACGTAGAAGAGGAGGTAGGGAGAGAGGTAAAGGCAAAGGAAGAGATGGAGGAGGAGGAGGACAATCCTCCCCCGCCCGGCACACTGCAGCAGTGTCGCCGTGCGAACCAAGAGCCGGGAGCGCACGTTTATATAAGATGATAGATGAGACCGAAGTATGCGTGTGCGGCCGTCAACGCGCGGCAGCGGCCGAGCTTTTTGCCCAAATAATCTCGCCCCGGGAATTTTAGCCGTTGCGCACGGGGCGTTTAAAACGCGATAATCGCTTTGCTACTTGCCTCTGCTGCTACTGCCACTGCGCTACTCTCGAGCTGCTCACCCCCAACGGGACCTACCCACTGTCTTGTGCATGATTAATACGCTCCGAGCGAGCTGCGCGCGAATATGCTCTTGCTTATTATATGTATGCCTCACTGAAAGGCTAATATCGTAAGCGATGGTGTGTTTGCATCTGTCTCTCTCTCTCTCTCCCACTTTTCCACACTATGCGGCACGAGCTCGTGTACTCTGCATAGACTCGATGCTGACCTCGTTAACCATTTTTCAATCGATTAATACACGTCGTTGTCGCGTTCGCTCGCTCATACGCGCGTATTATATAGCTGCAAGCTCGCTGCGCGGCAACGAAAAAGCATTCCTACTTTTTGCCGAAGCCAGTCGGAGCTTTCACACACGTACGTATAAGTTGCGGCTACGGCGGCGTTTATCTCGTCTACGTATATAGGCAAACTTTCCTCGTAATCGTAGAATCTTCGATGTCTGCTTAATCTTTCTCTTTCTCACTCTGGCTCCGAGAGAGCTATTGTGTTTCGTGTGCGCGCGCCTGAGCAGGATTTTGGTTTAATTAGACGGAAGAGCTTGTTAAGTAACTTTGATGAATTAGCGCGCACTTCCCTCCTCTCTCTCACTCTCTTACTCACTCCGTCTGTCTGTCGAGCTCTATAGAGTACCGCGCATATATGCTCATCTGCGAGCGCGTACACACATACATATATATCTAATCGAAAAGTTGCGAGCTTTACGACTCGACTTCTTAAATCTGTCCTGGGCAAAATGATTAATTTTGTCTCATTTATATTTGTAAAACACATTTCGTGGAGAATTAATTAAAATTAATTTATTCGAGTCTACGCAAACTCTTCGATTGCATGACTTACACCTTTTTTACGCAGCATAGTCAGCATTTTCTTTAATGAAAAGTAAATGAAAACGAGTCAGAGCTTTGATACATTATTTCATTTGCTCAAGTTTTTAAAGATCACGAAATATTATTTACTCGTAAACAGCAATTGTCACTAGGTACTGCATCGGTAATTTATAAAATCATTGCTTACTTTTAGCAAGGACATGGTAACCCGGACGAAAGGTTTAATCGTGATTTTCATGCTTCACTGCTCAAACGATTGAAAACGACTTGGTACAAACCGAGAGCTTTCAGGAGCAGCCTCCGTAAAAAATCTTCAAAATAAAAAATTCAAAGCAAATGGTATAAAAGTACAGTTTTTAAAATATAAAAAAATAATTTGATTTTCATTACGTTATTCTATCTGCTGATTAGGTGATCGTGAGATCAAATCAAGTATTCAATATTTATGAATAATGATGGTTGAAAAAAGTGTATCGATTTTATTATCAATCCGGCTTCGCATGTAAATGAAAGACGTTCAAGATGTTAAATATTATTTTATGATTTATTGATAAATGGTATATATAAAAGAAAATGTACGACGCTGTACCTGGAGAATGATATACTATCACGTTTTTTAATGAAATCTTCCATCAAGTCGTATGTCTTATTTGAATACTATACCGCTGAGAAAATGTTGCCTCGGGCTCTCTCATCTACAGGCAAAAACACATATGATGAAATTTACACGCTAACGATTTCGCAAAAAATAATTTTTCTCTCGCAAACAGAAAAAAACAATCACAATAATAATAGCGAAAATAAAATGGAAAAAAGCTCGAAGGGGTATAAGAGAAAAATGATTGCTCGTCCTAACTAACGATTCGCCGCCCGGGCCGCATTTTTCACGAGTGAGCAACCGCGTGGAAATCCTCGTGCGCGCGTACGCGTAAGTGTACATACGTACAAAGCCGCGCACTCCCGTTTAAAACAAAATAATTTATCGGAGCCGGCCCTCTGTGTGTTGGTGTGCGAGTGCGAGCGAGGGTGTGCAGCGGAGCCGAGCCGAGCCACGTATACGTCGGGCGGCACAGGAGTGCTCCAGTATATGTAGCGGCGGTGGCAGCGGCGGCAAGTCCACGTCTGGCATGGCATATAGTATACGCAACTGGTTTTGCCCTGGCGCAAAGCAAACAAAGCTGCTTTTCGCGTTTCGAAGAGGCTTGCGAGGCCAGCCGCTGCCATCGGAGAGAGAACGGGGTTAAATAACGTTCGACCAAAGAGCAAACATTAAGCCAATATGCTCCCTACTTTTGACTCGACGCCGCCGCTGCTGCTGTAGCCTATACATGTATGCATGCATGCATCGTGCTCCTGCAGCAAGGCGCACCATACGAATTTATGTACACAAACATACACATACACAGACATACATACATACAGAAGCGCAGAGAGGACTTTTACCACAGTAATGTACGAGAGGAAGGTATCGCGCGTATTTCGGACCTCGAAAGCTCGGAGCTTTAGCGCTCGGTCGCGCGAGCTTGCAATTGTTATAATTATAATTATTGTTATTATCGCCGGTGTACGTCGGCATGCAAAAAGGAGTTAAATACGTGCCATGAAAGACTCGAGTATAGATCTAGTTTACCGCAGCGTTTGCTGGCTACAATCTGCAGCTACCTGCGCTCAGCTTGCACACACAAATACACGTAGCTAGCTACATATATGTTTATATGCAAAGCGCTGGTGTGGCTAGTGTCGAGCAAAGGTATTATCTCGTCCGCTTTACCTCGTGGGAGATTTTCAGGAACTGGGCGCATCTTCTCTCTCCGCGCCAAATCCCATGTGATAGGGCCGCAGCTCGGCTGCTAGCCCGCAGAATATATATACTACATATATATGTATATATGTTTACATAATGTCATATACGAACAATTGCTAGATTTTCACTTATTCGCTTGGCTCGTTTCGCCAGCCGAGTCGAGAGAAATATTCTTTCGCCGACGCTCGACGCATATAGGTCAATTACTTATATAAGTCATGAAGCACTTGTAACGAAGCTAAGAATATGCAGATGAAAGCTCTCAGCATATATATAAATGCCAACGTCGCGATCGGCTAGCACTTGACGCTGTAACCTCGTCAAATTGAATTGTTAATACTAATTTACATTAAAACGTTTGAGCGAATGGTAATGAAAGAATAAACGAAATTATACCAACGTTTATTAATCCAACTACTTGCAGTGGAAAGTGGCAAAGGAAGGAAGGCTAAGAGTTTCCAGAAAAGCAGCCAGCTGTTATACGTCCCTTCAATCTTAAGATTGTTCAAAATTTGCATCTGAAACCAGATTATTGTCTCCGTTCGCAAACTTTGGGTTCAATCCTATTATAATATAGCTCTTGGTTAAATATTGAACTCTACTCGTCGTTTGTAAATTTAGAAAGAAAAAGTCGACGAGGATTTCCAAGGACAAAAAAAGACAACCTTACCGAATGGTTCACTCGGCGAAGATAAAACAATCGCTTTGACGTTTTAATTACCCGTCATATGTTTACGAATCGACAACTACGCTCAGGAGGGATCTGGCTCAAGAAAGTAGAAGAAGAAGAAGAAGCGAGAGCCAGATCGATATCCCGAGCTTAAAAAATAGTTTTGACGAGGAAGATGTATAATAATGAAAATGGATGCTACGCTCGCGCTCGGAAGAAAAAACAGATTGCGAAGAAAATATTCGATTTGTCCGAGCGAGTGAGCGAAGTTGAAAGCCATGAGTTTCTTGGCGGGGTGACCTAAATGCGATTGCTGCCTGCCAGTAGCGAAAAAAGACGATGAGATCAATGACTTACACGAGAGAAAAAATTGTCAGATGAAAGGAGTGCAGACGCGCGCGCTGCACAAGTACACGTACATGGACGAAGCCCCGTCGGAGTCGAAATTCAGTTGAGCTTAAGCTTGACTTGCGGATCAAATAGCCGTTATTCGCGCAAAAGCTTCGAGAGTTCAAATCGTAGCAAGCGAAA
The DNA here is from genome assembly GCA_034770305.1 of Trichogramma dendrolimi. NCBI lineage: Eukaryota > Metazoa > Arthropoda > Insecta > Hymenoptera > Trichogrammatidae > Trichogramma > Trichogramma dendrolimi. Next base: position 96,157 of record JAPMIB010000149.1, on the reverse strand, counting down.
GAAAGGGAGAGAAAGAGATGGAAGCGTTAAAATGAAAATCGAGAGAGTGTTCTCGAATGGCGGGCAGAGAGGGGAGTATTCCGAGAGCGAATCTCTGTTCTTTTTCTCGCGCTCTCTCTCCTTTTCTTCGTCACTGATGTACTTTTTCACACGCTCGCGCAAGCCAGGAAAAAAAAGGATTGTCCTCTCTTTCTTTTTTCCCTCCGCGCGCGCAAAACTCTGTTAAAACATTTTGTAATCGTTTTCTCGAGTGGATAATATTTTTGCCTCTCCCTCTCTGCAGGTCTCTCTCTCTCTCGCTTCGCCTAAATTTCGTTCCGCTCCCTCATCGAAACGTTGTAATTTCAAGCTTAAGCCAGGGAGTACTGGTAAAATGCAAAATGCTGAAAAAAAAAAAACAAAGAAAGAAGAGCAAAACATCTCGAAGCCGCGAATTCAAAGCGCGTTCCCCTGCTCGAAAGACAACAACCTGTTGTTTTCAACGTTGAAGACAGAGAGAGAGAGAAAAAAAGGACGGTCGCTGGGTGCTGCGTCAGAGACAGCAGGGGCGCATTCCGTGGCTATAAATAATGGAAAATGTGTCTCATCTCAGCGAGCTGCGAGAGCTGCGGCATATATATGTACATAAGAACGAGCTGAATTGTGTTTTTACTCGAATTATTCTGGGCGCACATTCAGCTACTCGAGCGCTGCGGCGGATCCTGGTGCGGTGTAGCGGCTCTCCGTGCAATATAACATGCCTCGCAGTTGCTCTCGGAGTCAACGAGGAGGAGCCGCGGCGGAAGAGGAAGGAAGAGGCAGTGTCGTGAAAGAGAATATTAAGCGGCTATACGCAAGAATGTCCTGGGCATATCGCGACGAGCATATAGAAGCCAAAGTTGCCTCGCAATAATACCTAAACGCAGAAACAGTACTGCATAGTGTAGTAGTGGTGAAGCACAACTCGAGCTCCCAGAGAAAGAGAAAGAGAGAGAGAGAGAGAGAGAGAGAGAGAGGCAACGTCTACATAGGGGTTAGAGAGGGGTCTCTCTCTCTCTAGGTAATAATGAAAACAGGTCACGTTAAGCATGTCGCGCCGTACACTAGTGCACCTTTGCGGCCAAACTGGACAAATGCCAATGTCAAGTCTATATGCGTATAACGTTCATGTGTGCAGGAAACGCAACGGCAGCAGCAGCAGCAGCCTGGGCGCACGCCATAAACCTATTAAACCGCGAGGGCGAAAGAGGATGGCTGAGTGGATAAAAGCCCACCGCGGCGGGCTCGCTAGCTGCAGATTCTCTCCTGGACGCTTGTTGAAAAATAATCAAGAGAAAACTTTTACTATATTTGTGCGTTCGCTGATACTGCGCGAGATGCTGCTGTATAAATATATACGAATATAAAGCGTGTGTATAACTGCATAAAAGCTGAGCAGCCCCGGCATAACGATGGAATTTCGCAATTAAAACTTACCACGGTCGTATGAATACTTTAGCTGTGCGATCTCGTGCCATCCAACGTAATATGCGATACACGCGTGCTCACGCACAGCAACTGGCCATACCAGCCGCCCAAGCTGCAACACATACAGCCGAGAGACACAGAAAGAGAGAGAAAAAGAGAGAGAAAGAGAGAAAGTTTAAAGTAGTAGCATAGTGCAGTTGTAGTAGTGCTAGAGGAAGCGAGGCAAATTGTTCACCTTTTGTTTTTAATCTTTATTACGAAAATACTTTGGGATTGCTATACGGCAAACACACAGACACGCGGATTACCGTTTCATTTGGCGCTTAAATAAGCGCACCAACCCGCGTGTCCACACTTCTCTCTCTCTCTTGCGTGCGCGCTCGAGCTCTCGATCCTTTTTTCATTCCTTTTTTTTACATTGCGCTTCCTCTTGCATTATATTCTTCTGCTTCGCTGTATATAAGCTGTACGCGGCCTGATAGTACACGATTCGTTCTTCATAATATTCCTTGTTTGCCCGTTCCATTTTTTTATTTTTACTTTTTTAAACTCGCTCTCTCTCTCTCCTTCTCTCTCGCTGAGCGGACGAGCCAGCGGAAATGAAAATTCGAGGGATGCCTCTCTCGCTCATTATAAGCAAGCGCATAACGCGTACAATGGCCTACTGTATTTAACTACGCTTCAAAGAGCTTTCGATTGTTGTTTTATCTGCCGTAATAGGCTTTTTTCTATTTTTCAAAAATTTTTTTATTTATTCTTCCATTTTTTTCATCTCAAACTCATACATTTGAAAAAATATACATCTTTTTCCTTTGCACAACGATCATTCTGGTATTATCCGCATGCTTGAAAGCCAGGTTTTTAATCTTAAAAATAAAGCGCGTAAGGCGGCCGTTTATAATATTGGAAAATTCGTCTGGCTTTTGCGGGGCCATATTAGTCTATAGACATTTTTTCAACTTTTATTCATTTCAACGTTGGAATTTCCTCATATTAATTGAAGCTACTTTTTTACTAATTCCATCTGGTTCAATTTTAATTCCGCAAGAATACAAAGTTTGGCCATTAGAAAAGCTTCTAGAACCCAGTAACGAAAATAAGCTTCAGCAAGAAAAGTAAAAACATTTTTATCTATTTTATTATTCAATACACGCATATAAATACATGTAGCGAAGCGAGGAAGCTGCGAATATTGGCTTGGAAAATGATATTGGCTCGGACAAAAATAGGCGGTGGTCCTCCGCTGAACTTATACGTATCTATATATGACCTATTAACCCAGCGTGTGTCATTTAGCCGAAAAGTATCAGGCGTTAGCTGGAAAATAAAGTACCGGTGGCATCCGCGCGTGCAAGTAGCGAGGTAGGCTATTTCCTCTCGAGGACAAATTACTTGTCACCATTTATTGTTGTCGTAACAACATTTTCCTCGCGTGTGTCAAATAAAACAAGCCTCTAAGGCTATAGTGGGACGTATATGTAATAAAAAAAATTAGTTCAGCGTGTAGCTGCTTGTCAAACGGGGACAATAGATTGATGAAGGGGATGATAATAGAAAAAGGAAGAGAGAGAGAGAGAGAGACAATGACGAGTCTTGAGCGGTATGCGGCTCGACTATAAGAGAGGAGAAAGTTCGTACAGCTTTACAAGGGAAAGCTGAGGCAAAGACGCAAAAGATTTTGGTCCCGGTGCAGCGAGAGATAGAGCACGCGCGCACAGCTCGACATACCGAACAGCACGGGTACTATTTCTACTACAACTACTACTACTACCTCTACTTCTACTACTACTACTACTTCTGCCGCTGCTCCTGCTGCACTGCTACTGCCAAAAGAGGGATGAGAGCGAACGAGGGAGCGAGAGAAGGGGTTATATACGCGCGCAGAAGATGCGAGAGCCTCCCCGACGTTGTGGGAGCATTGGACGCGTGCGTACGTGTGAGGCTGCATATAGGTGTGTAGCTCGTGGAGCGCAGAGGGGTAGAAAGAGCGGAAAGCTCAACGCGCTTGCGAGCGCCATCGGTGGCCGAAGCTTTCTGAGAGCTGAAAACTGAATCAGCCAGTCGGGCTGCGGCTACGCTGCGCGTTGGACGCACGTCGAGCCCACGCGCGCCACTGCCATTCTAAACTCACTCACGCGCAGCAGCTTCGGCTTCGTACGCGCATACAGACGGCTACAATTTGAAAATGTTTAAACGTTGTTGCAAGTTCAAGTGAGGCTAGTTTCAAACGAAGATGGAGTGTTAGGCCTCTCGGAGGCGAGAGTCGAATGACCGTGTGTGATTAGAGTAGCGATTGCAAAATAAAAAGTAGCTACAGCAGCAAGTTCAGTGATCTTCTAGCCATGATAATCATGAAGATCATGAAGATCATGAAGATTAGGTGCTCCGAGTTCGTGATTGAAATTGCGGTCGCGTCGACCGATTGCCCGGCGCCGTTTACCTATAGTGCATAAAAGTGCGCCATCCTGTACACACAACTTGGCATATACAGATATACATACATGTATGAGCGCACACCTATGCATTTGCGTACTAGTGTGCTTGCGACTCGCTGGCGTATTAGTGGCCACTCATGGGCTCTTGGATGCATGTGCTACATGAATAAACACGTATAGCGGCACACATCATCAACAATACTATGCTGATGACGAGGAGAGCCGCAAAACTGCTGATGCTAACGCTGATCCTGCTCGCTGCCGGTCCTCGCTTCGTCGGACCGCAGAGAGTTGATGAGCCAAGTAAGTGATATGGGCCCTCGCACTTTTACGACCGGACGCCTCCCAATATTTTATTTTATCCTTTTACCTCCTTTTCTCGTTTGTCGCTCGTCTCGAAATATATGGGGCCGCGGCAAGAGCTTCTTGTTTGCGTAGATATATCGCGCGAAATAACAAACCCGTACGGCGACGCGCGCTTATGTACTGATATAATAAGTGGCTCGATTTCCGATATCGTACAGTCCTCCTTGCATAGCTGCTCTTGCCTGCTCTCCGGGGTATAGATCACACGGTCAACATTTTCGCCGGATATATATTTTTTACGACGGGAAATCCATTTATTTGTAGTGGAGGACCGCCGCTGCATCGTTCCGAGAGAGATGCGATCGATAAGTCTTATCATTCCCGAGTGTCAGGCTGAACGAGTCGTATTTTTGATGGCCACCGGCCATCGCACAATAATAATCTGCTTCGAGCCGCGCACGGCTCCAGCAGCCTCATCGAAAAAGAGAGGGAGAGAGTAAAAGAGATACGCTGCTGCTTTTTACTTTTCTTGCCGAAATAACGACGTTGGAACTTGCAAAATATCGATGTTATACGTCGAGTTACTTTGGCTGCGTTTTATATCTGGGAAAGGACATTCGGGCAACAATACTCGTCACTTAATGCTCGGTTGATTAGCACTCGTACGTATACCGAGACTGTGTGCAGCTGCTTTACACAGTTTTAGAGAGAGAGAGAGCAAATAATACCCCACGGCTACAAAAGCTCGATCCATTGGAAGCTCGGCGTGTACGTTTGTGTCTCTGGATTTTTTTTAACAAGCGTGTCCCATTGAGGATCAGCTCAATTCGTCGCGTTATACATCGTCATCGATTTTGCCCGTAAAGCTTCTCTCTCTCTCTCTCTCTCATCGACGAGCTTCGCAGTCGGGGAGTTAATCGTTGCGTAACTACCAAACTCCGCCGCATACGTACATACGTACATACGTGTATAACCGAGTATATATCCATGCAGCTGTGCATTGCAGCATCTATTTATTCGTTACCGCTTGCTGCGAGCCCCGCAGAGAATTTATACCGTACGATTCAATGGTTTGTCAATCGGCGCGAGAATATATAATACACAATCAGCGCTGCGCATATCTCTCTCGCACACAGCGCGATGAGCACGTAAAGTACGGCAGATGAAACCGCCGATACTTCTTTGTTCATCGAGTCGATCGCGCGCCCGATGCACTTTAGCGTGCGCGCCATTCGGATTTTCCGCTAAGGTAAAATAAATGTTTGACGCGGATCGGCGCATTGATGGAAGAGAGAAACTTGCCCGGCGAGCGCCAAATTGTTCCGCGTGTATATACACAGCAACCATGCCAAAGTGGGTAAACCATTGGAGGTTTTGGCCGGACTCGATACATCTAGTTAAATGAAATTCATTCGAATCAAAAGCTCGCCACTGTTGTTTCCCGGCGCGCGCTCCTGTGTAATTATAAACATCTAGTAGCGTTGACTAGTAATCAAATTTAGAACGAGTTGCTATTTGCTCGCACGAGAGAGTGAGGAGGGGTCAAAAATATCGACAAATTGAAAGCACTCGATACATAGTGTACGCATTCGTGGCTAGTGTGTGCATAGCAACCAATGCGCACGCGTTAATTGAGCCTTTTAATAGTATCTCTGCACAAAAAATATGAATATTTCGCAGCCGCTATCATTATAACGTTTACAGTTTCCGTTTCACGGGTAGCTGTTTGCTCATTTGTGCAGCTCTGCTTTGATATTTGAAAGTGATAAATCCTTATGGATACAACGGATCATACACACGTGAAACATTAATCGAGAGTAAATTACCCGCTCGTTATATCCTATCGCTTTAAAATAACCGCTCATAGACGACTCATTACATTTTTAACATTCAGCTCGAGGATCATTACGAACATGTAAAGTGCAAACATCGTCGGTACACAACATTTTTGTAATTTGTCTAGGTTCTAGCTTAGTGTAACCGGGTAAATTTCGTTAGCAAAAAAATAACGCCGTTGACCCTCTTTTCTTTCATACTTACTTCTGTTTTTAATGGTATGTCTGCTTCGATATTTTTTCCTGCTTGCATTTTTGTACAAGTCAAATCAAATTTAAGAACAAATTCGTGTGACATGGAATTCGAATAAAAGTTTTAATTTTGAAGAACCAACATACAGCATTTAATGACCTACGTAAACGTTACATAGAAAGCAATAGTTTATAATCAATAATGAAAAAAACTCCAAAACATCAATGAATGTCCTTTTTATAAAAGCGTGTATTCAGTAAAGCTTTTTTTTAAAAAAAAGCATTATAATTTTTGGACTTTTTTTATTGAAAGTCGTAAAGTTATTATTTCATCGCCTCTCTTGTACTATATAACTACACTCCGCAGAGTATTATTTTACATACATTTTAACTGTAAAAAAGTTGAAAATTTCTGTTTAATAAGAATGAAAAGAGTTTCAAATTCAATTAAGTAACTCCAGAAGTAACTTATTTTTCATAAAATTTTGCACAAATGAATGATGGAAATAGTCTTAATTTCGAAAGATATTGTTCAATCGAGCGTGAATATTTTCAGGTGGACTGAAAATGTTTTCACTGTATTAAGTATTATTAATGCATAGGATCATAACGAACAGGATTATTGGTTATTTATTTTATATCAGTTTAACAGAGTGCGATAAGTTATGTTGTCATTTCACGCGTAATGTACAGTTCGAATTTTCCAAGCGAATAACACAAATCGTCAAAAGCCGTAATTATAATAATATGGTTGAAAAGTTGTTTGTTGAGCTTGTTCATTCTAATAATTTTAAAAATAAAAACCACAAATAAATGAAAAACGAAAAATTAACAAAGACCTTTGATGTCAATGCATAGTTAGCCAAGCCACGTACAAATCATGAAAAAATTGCTCGCAAGCTCAGGTACCAAATTCTTTGAAAGGGTTGAAACAAGCAATCTCGCAAGCAAGCTCGTGGGCATTAATAATTCTACGAGCTCAGGCAAAAACGCGCAGGTGTGTTGCGAGGTGTTGGCTCTAACAATGCGTAAGAATGCATTGGCGTTTGCACACACACACACACACACACACACACACACACATTCATACGCGCAACTCCGTTGAGACGAAATGCAGTTATAGTATTCTTTTAATCTAGCATTCTCTCTTGCAAGTTCTTTGCGAGATCTTGTACGCGTCTATGCAAGCGAAGAGTGCGTATTTGACTGAGTCCACGTCGCGCACAAATAATGCAGGTACACAAACACGAGAGGAATTTCGTAGAACGTTTGACTGTTATATATGGCCCATGCTATATCGCTGTACATATAGAGTCCTGCACACAGAGCACGTGCTTGCAAGTTTATACAAATACATAAGGACACATACATCCATAGTGGATGTTTGCACTAGCTAGCTGCGGCGCCGTGGCAGATTGCTAACCGTGTGCGGCAGTCGAGCCTCGTGAGCACCGGAGTTGAAATAGCAACATCAAAAAACAGCCGCAGTGTCTGTGGTGTAACAAACTTTGTGCCAGCACCCGAGCAAGCGAGTCGTCATCAGTGAGTGGAAAAGAGGATGTGAGCGAGATAGCACGCGAGAGAGCTTCGCCGCCCCTGCTGCTTTCTCGTCGCTGAATGCGATTAAAAGCGTTAGAGAATGAGAGAGAAAGGGAGAAAGAGAAGCTGCGCTGCGGAATTTTACGACTGTGTAATACGCTGAAAGAGTGAAAGGATGAATTGAATTTTCCTATCAGGGAGTTCGATAACTCGACCATCGCCTCTGAGCCACCAGAGAGTAATTAGCTTCGAGTTATATCTGTACTATTACTCGCACTAGCGATGTATACATGCGAGAGAGAGAGAGAGAGTCTGTATAAAGCTTTGATTTCTCGGTCGCGCCTCGGAAAATGGAACAACTTGTAAAAGCTTTTTAACGTTTATACCTGGCTGGTCGCGACGGGGGTGCGTGAGACTGACTTTCTCGTGCACCGCGACACATGCACGAACGTATATGCACGAGACAAGTTGTGTACGCGCTCGTACGGCCAGCTTACAAGCGAGCTTGCGACGAAAGTATATTACCGACGAAAGGGAGGGAGGGAGGGAGGGAAACAGTGGCGGAGAAAGAGAAAAATAGTCAGCAAGAAAAATTCTGATTTAATTGGCTCGATAACGGCCTACTACTCTTTTTACTACCTCTTCTTCGTCTTCTTTCGTTTAGCATAGCTAGCTAAGGTTCTTTTACTGCAGCGGATGCTAATGAAGAACCCTCTTTTGAATATCAGCTTAAATTACTTCCTCCGTGGATGCATACACACACAAACACACATGCGCTCGCACACGAATGCAGAACTGCCGCGTACTTGTGGAGTGCATAAGAGAAAAATAAGAGGACCTTTTTTGCTGACTCATAAAGATCTGAAGAGACTTGTATTATCGAGTGTTCGAAGGTACGATACTCGCTACCGACACAGAGCCACACACTCGTTTAGTTTACCGCACCATCGGCCACATATTATACATGTGTATATATACATATTGTATAGCTGGCTTGCGACTCCTGCTGCTGTGGCCTCTTGAACTAGATGCTGGCGCGCCGCTCGGCTAGTGTACAGTAACGCGCAAAATTAAACTCCTGAAATCGATCTTACTTTTTGATAAATGGGAAATTGAACGATGGCGTTTACGTGCGCGGCTTGGCTTTTTCTCTTTTTTCTCTTTTTTTTAAATCAACGTGGTTCAATCGTGAAATAGCGAGCAGATAAATATTATAAACGGAAGAGTCTCATTCGTATAACTGTTGAGCTCTTTCCGGCGAAATTATTCAAAAACCGTAGCAGCGTTTTACCGAAATTTTTTTCATGGCAAAAAGTTGCTCTTCAGCGCACATTTGTTTCATTCCAGGGTAAAAAGTTTCGCTACTTGTATTATACAGAAAAAAAAGGATCGTCTTTGAGGCTGTATGCACTGGAACTGCTCGAGCTTGCAGTCTCATATACATACAAGAGGTATTCTCCGATATATGAAACTTTCGGCACACGTTATGGATGGCAATTGGCAAGTACAGAAAGAGTAGGAAAAATATTGTAAAATCATCGCTGGAAAATCGTCGTTTCTCGCGGCGTCGCGCGTTATCCGCAAGAGACAAGTTAAAGGGGAAAAAAAGCAGTTTTACCCCTCGCACACACTCGCTGCGATATTATATAGAACTATATATATTCGCTTATATATAGGTTCGATTCCGTCTGTACATATAGTATAAGCTAGAGCGCTCGACGATGGCTGCGCGCAGAATACGGAGAGAGAGATGAGGGAGAGAGAGAGAGAGACGAGAGAGCAGTGCAGACTATTCGTCGCGCTCGATTGAGCGGCGAAAATTCGTCTGTCAATACTTGTTTTGCGTACATGGCCGTGTGCGCTAGCACACACACACAGAGCCACACGCACGGCCCCGGCAATACATATCTATACGTGCGCAGCCCGAGCAAAACAGACTCATCGGTATATATGAAGTTGTTCGGAACTTTGCCTCGCTCTCTACCTCCATGCGCGTGTGCAGTGCAGTTTAATATTTTCATTTACATAAAAGTGTGTTGTGCGTGTTTCCCTTCCCTCTCTGTCTCTATGTGTGTAGGCGTGCACACGTAAAGAGGCAATCCGAGTATATTTTAAAGTACTGTTTCGCGACTGCAATTATATCGCTAATGAAATTTTCAGAAAACAAATTGCTTTGTAATCTCGTTCCTGAATAATTAATCCCCACCTTTTGCGCGGGGGGGGGGGGGGGGGGGAAGAGAAACTGTACGTAGGTTAGTAAAGTTTTTGTATGTGGGGCGTGTACTCGCAACCGCAGCCAGCCTCGCTGCTCTATACACTGTCCTGATGGGGAGTCGATCGAAAAATCCTACATACACACACACGTACGCAGGTGGAAATATTGGACGTTGAGCGTCATACACAGGCCGCGGCAAGTGATACAGGCCGAGTGATCGACTTTTAATGAAGTTATGCGAATGTACATACCATTTTTTGGTCAATGTAAATATTCGAAACTATAACACAGCTCGAGTTGCGAAGAGCGGTGAACATATACCTGTATGTGTCGCTCACCCTCTGTACAGCAGTTATGCAAAAATATCGTGTCGAGTGTCGCAAGTCAAATTGGAAAGAAAAAACGCGATCGAGCTTTTCGTTTCTGCTGATGCGTGTATTTTTTCGAATTTTTACATTGCAAATGCTCTCGATGAGTTACAAATGTCATTGTAAATATTTGTTATGGTTATTCGAGCTGCGTAATAATCGATTATTCGCGCAGCAGGAAAATGTTCACATGCGAATATCTGTCGGCAAATAATATAAAGAGAATCGGCTCGCGTAAGCGTATCAGAAGCTTTTCGCTGGCTCGAGCGACTCTCAATTCTAATTCCAAAATGATAAGTAATGCCACTGATCGATGCAGCAAAACGAACGGGAATAAAAGAAAGCAATTCGCGAGAGTCAGTAACGAGGTCTCCCCCGAGAGTACGGAAATCGGCAGACGACTTACACAGCCTCTCAGCGAAACTGGCTACATGTATGGCCACAGCAGCAGCAGCAGCAGCCGTAGATACACGCATGCAGCTGGAAATCGCATCAGCCGTGTGCAGAAACTTCGTTGAGCTATGCGACGCTACTGGCGCTGCTACTGCACTGCACTGCAGTCTGCAGCACACGGCTTAGCTCTCGCAGCCGAGCCAACGTCCGGCAGTGGCGTGCGTTCAACTGCACGCGTTCGTATTGCATCGATTTTCGGAATAAAGGATGCAATGTAGATAGTTATACGTCGTTCTTGTAACTATATTTCGAGAGGAGGACTACCGCCGCACGGGCTGTTGTTACTTTGCCATCCATACTCTACTGCGCTTGCGAGAGGGAGAGAGAAAGAGACAGAGAGAGAAACTAAACTGTATCTGACTTGTATTGATATATTTGGCTACACCCATACCTGTGGACACAGATACAATAAATATTGGACGAAGTCGCTGTGGCACACTCGGTTTACTTCGCCCTGAATAAGCATATATAGGTATTAGGTAGTAGCAGCACGCACACACTTTCGTACACACGTATTTGCCCAGCAGCCGGAGTACCACTAATCTACCTCTGTGAATGTATGCACTCACCTCTCTATACATATAAACGTTCGCTGTATTATATCCCGACGTCTCGTATATGCAATGGATTAAAAGTTCAAACTTGAGAGAGGTGAACTCTATGAAATGATAGATATATACCCAGATATATACATCCCGTTCGGTTGATGGAAAACTTCGCATTTACGCCTAGCGAAAATAATAATTTTTTCCTTTTTTTTCGCTCCATGCTATTACTGTTGCCAACGATCCGAGCGGGGCAGCTTATATAAGAATACAGCTAATCTCCTCAAGCAGAATATAAAGGAGCTTTTAGTTGAAATGAAAAACGCACGAAATGACTCGTTCTTAGCGAGGCCGACGAAATCTCGAATTATAATTCGCTTCTCTTTTATTCTTTTTATTTCATTTTTTTTTTCATTTCAAAGATTAATACAAAATTTCTGAATTTTTTATTTTCTGCTTGACTCAAAGCCGTATGAATGCCGCGAACGCACGCGCGTGCTTGATAAAAATAATAAAAAAAATGCACAAATTTCTCGTGAATTGTTTACTCGTGAGGGTACATTCAAGAACATGAAAAAAGTGCAAATATTAAATTTAATTCTCGGTAAATACACAAAGTGATTGTAATCGTCGGGCTTTATTACTAACGCACAATCTGATCTCTCAAGTACTGACAACGAGAAGCTTTTAATTCCAGACATGTTAAATTAAATTTTACAGAGATGGAGTTTGCTTATTATAACATTTTTATTTATTTTTGAAAACTAAGTACTAATTTATCAACTTGTAATTGAAAATGGCTGGAATACAACTACCTTCTATCCCACACAAAAATCGCTTCTGGCCACTGGCATGCGGAAAAAGTTATAGAGTAAAATGAATAGATATTGATTTTAATGAAATAAAATTTTCGTACATTCCATTACCACCTATGACGTATATGAATTCACAAGCATGAAATATTCATAATAACAGATAAAAAAGGTGAAATGAAAATCATATGTTAATGTGTTAAAGATGGAGAATAAATAGGAGAATCTATTCAATTTAGTATATATATAATCGAGGAGAGCTTGCAGAAAATTAATTCAGACTCGGGTAAGTGAGCTTCCTTGCTTCGAGGTGAAAAAAAACCGAACAATCCGCTTCAATTGATTCCGTTTCTTTTTTTCCGCCCGAAGAATTAATAATGATGTACGCGATCGTTGGCTTGTCAATGAGAAATTGCTATACATTACATATTTCATTCTTCCTGAGCTCGATTCATTAGGTTCATTGTGAGTTTTACGGACGCGAGTAAAAAATTCAGATCATGCCATGGGTATATACACAGGAGCACGGGCTTGCACGTATGTGGCTCGGTGTTTAACGAGCTGTTTAAATACTAAACTCAGCGAGGATACGCTCGTAGGTGGCGTTGTTTTGAAAATTGGAAAAGTTGGCATGAGCGCGTAAAACGGCGAGAGCAATAACGCGTCGATAAATAATATCAAGAGCTTGTTTAGCTGTTAATAAAGGTTATTTCTCTACGGCCACGATGAGGGTCGCAAAATATTATCACAAGTTCCGGAGCTGTAAATCTAGTTTTTATTATCCCGGTAGCTGCATCGATGTATTATTCGTTGAGGCATTTCCTGGTAAATAATTACTCGGGCTCTATCGTAAAATAGTTAGCTAATTAGAAATAATATAGCGCATTTGAGAAAATGCAGGTTGTACATCATATGCCAGAATATCGTATAGAAATTGCAAGTCACTTTTTCTCTTTTCCCCCGTTGGAAGTACAGTAGACCTATTGATAAACACGCAGTAACTCTTTATGCCGACTTTTTTCTGTCCCCAGGAAAATGATGCGTTTTAAGTATACATCACGATGCACGCGCAACACTTGCATTATGTACCGTGTATTATATCATGAGCGATGAAGCATGTGTTGTCCATGTGTGTGTGTGTGTGTGTTGCATGTATACGTGCGCTGCGGGCTGATATAGAGCGCGCGAGGTATAAAGCGTCGACGAGGCTCACGGCAACAACTACTGCCTCGCCTCGATCGTTATCGCGTATACGCAGCGCATATAGTGTGGAGTGCCGAGCGCACCTGATGTTGCGTGTTTCTTGCGCGTCGTTGAGCCAGCGATGCTGGAATATAAAAAAAAAGTTGCGCCATAGCACGACAACGACGACAACAACGCAGACGACGCTATCCTCCCGAGTACGCTATCGTGTACCTACTTTTTGCCTACGAAAAATATATTGTTTAGTCGGCAATTTTGAGCCTCCTGTGCTGCTGCTACTGCTGCCTTAGACTGTTAATATGATAATCTGTGTGTCGTGTCATTATGCATATTAATACGCTTAATCGACTATGTAAAGGTGTACGAAAGAATAAAAAGCACACGAATGTGAGGGATCATAAGGATTTGTGACTCAATTAAAATAGCGTTTAAAAGTCGATTCTTTGCATTCGATTCCTCGGTGGGTAGCTGGCGGAGCGAGCTTTCATTCGGCAACGTAATTCCCTCGAGACAATGTATCAAAATAACCCCGAGTATTGCGCAACACGTATGTAGTTCGTTCTCGCATACAAAATCTGCACATGTGTATTCTTCAAATACCCGATCGGCTCGTATATGCGTGTACACTGCGTATACACGCGAGGGAGGATAAGTAGGAGGAACAGGTATCGACACATTGGTCGATCTCGCTCTCTCTCTCTCTCTTTAGACTTGACTGCTGTGCTACATTTCACGGCTCGACAAGCATTTCTGGAACGCCACTGCTGGCGCCGTTTCGCTTGGCTAGTAGTAGTCGTAGTAGTAGCAGGAGAGTTAAGGAAGGAGAGCATCGATTAATGCCAGGCAGAGGCGAGGATAAGTGTTTCGTAGACGTGTCGGCCTGTCTTGAGGGACGTCGAGAGGTCAACTTGTAGCGGCCAACAAAGTACAGAGACTGTGCGCGATGAGTATGTACTGCTGCGGCATGTCTGGCTGGCTGCACAAAGTAGCTGGAACTGACTCGAGTCGACTCGAGCGCCGCGCGCGGCCGACTATCATTCGGTCGGCTAAATATAATTGCCAAGGAACCGCAGCTGCGAGGTCGTCGCCAACTTACTTTCATCTTTCTCCAAGCCTGGGCTTTTCTTCAAAGTCACGTAGACCCGACGAGGCTATTGCGCGTCGTTATTATTAAGAAAATGAGCATTGCCGGGGATGAGTTTCGCGCACGACCCGTACAGAGTATACGTAGTGTACGAGCTGCTGCGGCAATGCTCGAGAGCTCATCAAAAGCTAAACGGACGAGGGAATCATTGCAGGATTGCAAGGATTGCGTGTACGGTAACATCTACCGTAAGGGGTCACTAATGAGATTAAAGCTCGTGATTTAGCAGCCCCTGTATACATTGGCTGCTGCTCTCTCTCTCTCTCTAGTTTCTCTCTTAAATACTCTAGCCAATATACATACGCGTTTGATTATTATGCTAATCGCTCATATTAATGATAGCCTCAACCGCTCGAAATGGCATTTCAGCCGCGAAACGATTACAATGCACGCGTATAAACGTAATAGCATGCACGAGCACTCGCGCTAAATACTGTATTTATTCGATAAAACACGAGGCAAGCTGGATAGGAAAGGAAAAAAAAACTAGTGGTGCGAGTGACGGACAGCAATTATAATTAGAATATTCTCTTTCTCTCTCTCTCTCTTGCGCTTTTTACACTTGCAGCCTACGGAGCTTACAAAAATTCTTAAGCTTCGTGTTGTGCAGTGCGCGGGCCAAAGGCAGACGCGTTCAAGTTATGCAGTAAATTAGCGGCTTACTGAAATTGTACATCAGTCGTACAGGGGTGTTAAGTGCAAAAAGAATAGAGAGAGAGAGAGAGAGAGAGAGGATAGGGCGTTGCACAATATAGAGCGCGAGTAAACGTCAAGAAAGCGAGTTGGATGGTATTCGGCAAAATTGAAGAAAACTTTTCGCTCTATAAATTCGACTTAACAGCTCGAGCTTGCACGAGCGCTGCGTGTATTATCGAGTGCTTGCAAGCTACTTTCTCTGCTGCGAGCGCGCGAGCCTGCAGTCTGGAATATAAATGGCCAACTTTCATTGCCCTCTATACAATAATAATCGCAATTAAATTTCCAGACTAAATTCGCTTCTGGCTGCGTCTGCTGCTACTGCAGTCGTAGTCGTTGTACTTTTCGTTGTTGCATACACTTGTATACACGTAGGCAAGAACGTTTTGCATTGGTACTAGCGTTCGGGGCTATATACATATACAAGTCGGGGCTCCGGGCGCCAGTAACCATTACCGAAAGCTCGCTCGGGTAGTAGTGCCTCGCATGCATGTGCAGCAAGCCAAGCAAAATGTAAAATGTTATTCAAAAAGGCGAGAGATACGCGTACGAGGAACGTGCAACGCGCGCACGCGCCTGGCGAAAAACGGGCGGGCCGAGTCGGCAGTGCGCGCGTGTTTTCGTAGCTCACAGACTATATGCGCGCAGCGCAGAGGATGTATACGATTTGAAAGCTACGCGCGCTTATATTCCAACTTCATTACACGCGTATACATTGCCTCGCTGTGTGTGCAACTAGCTATGTGAAAACGTAATATATGCTAGTTTCACAATGTTGTGCGCGCTCGTATATGTTTTTTGATTTGATTAATCTTTTCAAAGATTCGAATAACATACGGCCTTGCGCAACAATCAAAGGTACTTGCCAAAGCTAAAGCAGTTATTGAATGTTACGCGTGTGTGTGAGCGCGCGCCGAGGTAGCTCTAACTGCATATTGCTTTTAAATATGATTATGCGAGCAGCTGCGCGTTTGTAGTTTGTCAAACAGCTTTTTATTGTTCGCAGAGGTGCGCGCGCGCCGCGTTTCGAGCTTTCTTTTTTGTTCGTTATGATGAGAAACGCAGGATCTTGCGCACTTTAATTTAAACCTCGTTTTTTTTAATTAGGTTCTATTTTTGTACGAATTTGGACAATTTCATGACTGCATTTCCGCTCAAGCTTTGTTTCTCATTTTAATTTCATAAAAAGCATCGAAACTCCAACGCAAAGTAACATTTAATAGAGTTTTTAATGAAACGCGTAAGTCAAAATACTGTTATTTATATTATAGAGCTGAGTGCAACGTATAATAAGCTCGAAAAATGAAGAAGAAAAGCCGTTGCGATCCTTTAAATGCAGGGTCGGGAACTGCCAACTAATAGAGCAAAAGCATCGAACTTTTTTACGGCGAGTTCGGGAAAGCGAGAGAGAAAAGCCATGCATAGTGCAGTGGCAGCCAGTATATAGCAAGGCAGTACACGTAGGCTAAAGGTTAAGAGTCGGGTTACAAGTGAACTCCGTCGAGCTAAAGGTATCTGGGCTAGGTGGAGCAGCTCGAGGTACGGAGAGAGAGAGAGAGAGAGAGAGAGAGAGAGAGAGAAGAGAGAAGAGAGGAGAGAGAGAAGAGAGAGAGAGAGAGAGAGAGAGAGATGAGTCTTTCGAGGCCGCGGAAGTTGCGATTCGTAAAATGAGATAAACGGATGTATAGCCGGTAATGTGTGCTTCCGAGTTTTGCACCGCCGCCGCCGCCACTGCTGCTGCTGCTGCTGCTGCTGCTACTACTATGTCGGGGGGTACACGCGGACGAAAATTGCCTTCCGAGGACGCGAGCTGCACACGAGCACACGCTCGCAATCGAGCCAGAGCAGAAGCGCCGGAGAATCACCTCGTTTGCTAAGTGTGCGTTCGTGAGAGGTAGAATGAGAGAGAGAGAGTCGCTCGTGTTTGCTTGTCTGTCTGTGTATGTATACAGATACACGTATACATACATCTATAGTGCACGCGCACAGCCAAGTGTATAATGCGAAAAGCTACTCTCGTACTTTTGCTCTCCATAGTTTGACTGTGCCGCCGCCGCCGTGCGTTGCTCGACCAATTTCCCAGACTCTCTCTAAGCGCGTGTTATAGAGTTTAGGCAAAAGTCGGAAATGTTGGCACTGAATTGCACGGGAGTTTGCTTCGGCTTGACTTTTGTGTATTAGTATATACAAATATAATTTATGAATTAAACTCGTGGCAACGTATACCGTGACAAACCAGAATGCTGCTCAATTTCTTCCTCTTCTTCGTTTTTTTTGCTACTCCTTTCTTTTTCAATTTTCATTTCACGACAAGAGAGATAAAAAGAAATAGCATGCGCAAAGCTGTACGCGTGAAGATGATTTTTTTCAAATCGATGCTACGCCTTTTTTCGACTTTCAGAGTCAATTTCCGAGCAAAGAATGTAAAAAAGGGCGAAACAACGCAGCCGTTTATCCATTCACCAGAGAGTGCGTTTAAACGTAAAAGGGAAAAAGAACTTTTTGATTTGCGCGCATACTCGCGCTTTCCAAAAGAATCGCGCGCACAAACGAACGCCGCCGCCGCTGCTGCTGCTGCTGCTGCTGCTGCTACGTCAATTTTCTGCAAGAAATTTTCGCATGGTTACACGTACCACTTTTTTCTTTTTTCTTTTTATATTCATCGGCCGAAACATGTTTTTTGAGAAAAATGGGAATACTTTACTTTCGATGTAAAGTAACGTGTTCGCTGTAAGCCTAGCTGCAGATGAAATCATTTACAAGTTTTTGCACGAATCGCTACTCGTAATACGTAAGCTTGTACCAAAAAACAAAAAAAAAGTTAAGGAGAAAAGGTCGCGTGACACTAACTCGGATAAAAAACAGTAGCAGCAGCAGCAACAGCAGTGGCTGTCGAGTGGGTGAAATGTAAGCAAGAGCTGGAGGGCAATATGTGTCATGGGTGAGGTACTTATCAAGCAAGCCCGTATAAAAGCTCGAGCTGCTGCAAATGTGTGCAGTCAAGGCTCGAGCGCGCGCGTTATTACTTGAAATGCCAAGCGGACACTTTATTCTTGAGAGCCGAGAGAGAGAGAGAGTGAGCGAGATGCAGGGTCGGTTTTCTCATATTACATTTGCATTCTTACATCGCGCATGACATTGCGCGTCAAAACTGATGTTCGTATTCGATTTTTTTCCAAAAAAAAAATAGACAAGTAGAAAAAGAAAGAAGAGCGCGACGTTTATATCGCAGCCAATTACGCGAAAATAGTTCGAGCATTAGACGTACATCTTCTGCTGAAAAACTGCAACGCGAGGATGAATTTCATCTCGTTGGAATAGCTATATACGTATATTCGTATACATATACGCGCTGCAGCAAATTTCTCTCGCGTACTACTTTGTCTCTCTCTCGCTTCTTCCTCTTTTATTTTTTTTCTCCCTCGGCTCTCTGCTCTCGCGCTGTGTACCTACGTGGATATGCTTCGTCGTTCCCTCGTGTACTGGCGAAAGAAAAAATCTAACGAATGGCTCCTCGTTGGTCAAACTTTTAGGAATTGTGAAAAATTCCTAAGCATAGTCGCTATCCCGAGGCATGCGCGGCTTTCTCGCTATAACTTATGACGCTCATGCGTCGCAAGTCTCACTTCTCTCTTTCTCTCTCTCTCTCTCTCTCTTTCTCTCTCTTTTTCTCGCTCGGGCTTTGCCTATTATGCTCCTTTTTTTACTCGTAACTCGTATACATCTTGCCCCGAGATAAGAGTATGTGAGTGTACATGTGGGTGTATCGCGAGATAGTTTCATTTTTTACGAATAAACGTTTGCTTACCTAGAGAAGCCGAAATATTCTTATAAATTTTGACGATCATACAACCACTTGCGCATGATTCACGAGTAATGCAAAGTATTCATTCGGATTTTCTCGCTGAGAGATCGATCGCGTCGTTTAAACCAATAAAGCCATCGCAGAAATAACTATGAATTATGCATCTAGATACGCAGCCAGCAACAGCGAGTATTATGGCAATGACAGGCGAACAAAGAATGCAAAAGATGTATATTATACATGACGATGCAGCGAGTGCGTGTTTTCAATGTTGCGGGGGCCAAAAAATATTCTGTGCTCTGCATCGCGCCATGTTTTGTTTTAGCTTCATTCTTGTCACTGGCAAGTGTGAACTTGGAAATATATACCGGCGAAAAAGCTCGTATTGTGTATTTGTTTTCTGGTATCTAGCTTGACGTTTACCAAGTACAGATTTATTACGTAAAACTCGCCTTAAATACATTTCATGATATATCTTATTTCCAACTCGCGATTCAGTAGTTTATCGAGTTAAAAAGCTGCAAGTTGCCGTGAATTAATTGAAAAAAATAATTGACTTGCCTGATCGAGAAAAAAAGAAGCTATGCACTGAATCTAAAATGTGCTCGTTTTTTTTATCAATCTATCACGGATCAGCGCAAGGTAGGCCCATCAGCAAGTGCTAGCTGTGAGAGAGGGAGAGAGAGAGAAAGAGAGAAAATCTCTAGCGCTTAGCGCTCGCGGAGCAGTCAGCCATCCGAGAGAAGATTACGATTAATCCTCGGCTCGTGAACGCAATAACAAGCAATCGTGACCAAAATCTAACTCCTTTTCACGACTTTTTTTCTTCGACCCTCTCTGGTCTATTTCTTTCTCGCTCCGTGTATAGTCCCGACCGCTATACACAACGTGATTCAGTTCGTAAATGAAAACATCCTCCCTGATTGAACGGAAGCGATGTTGGTTGCAGCAGCAGCAGTTGGCGATAGAGGGAGGTATTGCCCTTTACCCGTTTTCTCTTCTTATCTCTGCCACTTTCGCTTCGTTGCTCTTTGCTGTCTTATTCCTCTTTTTTCCGCAACCGTCCCTCTTTACTATCTTACGGCCGGTGTTTTTTTTTTAGTTCTTTTTCATTCGGGCGTTGATGCACGTAACGAGTTTGCTCGCAGTTTGTGTGTGTGTGTGTGCGCGCGCGCGACGCCCTGCTGCGAACGCAGTCGGAGAAAGATCTAGAGATATATATACACGACTTATTAGGTCGAACAAATTAAGGTCACGCGAGTGCGCGAAAAAAAGACGTCTAGTCTTTGCCGAGAGAGAGAGAGAGAGAGAGCGAGATTGAGTTAGAAGGATTTCATGACTTTAAAGCTGCGAGAACACCTGCACACGCGGAATAAGCTGAGTCCTGAAAAAAAGAGCCACTACTGCGTGACAACTTCTTATCTACGTGTATGCCAGCTTTGTTACGTTACGCATCGAGGGAAATTTCGCACGACCCAATTGTCGATTCATCGCTGCTGTTGTTGGCATTCGTTTGTTCGTCGAACTCGCTATATATCTTGTTACAATTCCACTAGAATATGCCAAGCTTTTGAATAGTTTGAGTACAATCTCGCCTTTATTATGCTCCGTATTGACGAGTATTCACCAGCTAATACGGTTAAAACCACTAAAATTGAATTTCAACAAATTCAAAGCATTTGTAGAGAATCTCTTATTGCATTAAAGGATTTTCTATTGAAATATTATTACCTTGATTTAATAAAGAAACAAATTATATAGATAAAATCTCGATGCGAGTGTAAAACACAGAAATCAATGAAATCAAATTCTCAACGATCGACGAATGTTTTCCAACGTTGAGCTCGTAGTAGTTTTTTCCCCGGAAACGTCGTCATTGCTTTTTTATGAGCGGAGAATTAATAATCGAGATTTTTTAAACCCCAGCCCGAGTTGCGTTTATGCGATAATTTTCAGCTAAATATTCCAGGCGTTCTATATTATAACAATTCATTAGTCGAAAAGAATTTCAACTTCATCTTTCGTATGGTCGTCGGCTTCTCTCGTCCGGGCTCATCACTATCGCTCCCGAGTAGAGTAGAAGAGTAGTGACTTTAATATTTCTCTTAGTTTTGCGAGAAAGTCAAGAGTCGTGCCGTGTCGTGAGCTGCGCGCGCGCGACTTACTCCTTCGCATCCGTCCATTGAACTTTAATGAAAGCATACCGTTCTAGCGCCTTGAAACTTTACAATTACTCTCGCGTTGCATTTCTCATTCTTTCCTTTCTCCCGCCCATCTCTGGCCTCCCCCCATCCCCCTTGTCGGAGCTGTTCCCCACTTTTACGTCGCCTTTTCTCGAGCCAAACGCGCCGCGCGGCAAGAGTCGAGCTTGTACGTGTATAGTTGCACTGGTAATTCCTGACACACAGCTTTATACTCTTCGTGATTTTAATTTACAAAGTTCGATGCTTATGGTGCACATCGTGCACCACCGCCTTGGTTCTCTTGCAGTCCATTTTAAATTGTTGTTACGATTTGCGATTACGTTTTCTCAATTTTTTATCAACCACCCGAGAGCTGCCAATTTTTTTCTCTCTCAATTCTCGGACTTTTGCGAGAGCGAATTTGAAATTGATTTTTAAAATGGTTTGACAAAGTTTTGGCTTTTTGCCAAAAGACTATACGCGTCAAAAAACAATGCAAACATGAATTAACGTAAAGCAGTTATAATTCACAATAATATATCAATTGGATTAAACTTAAATGAAATTAAAAGATACAACAATAAATTCTCACTATTTTAATAGACTAGTAAATTTTATACGCGCTTCTCTTACGTTAATTTCAATTCAGTTTTATATGGAGTTGGAATTTTCAAAGTTATTGTCGCTATATTTCATTTCAAGTCGAGTCAAAAGTCGGTCGACCAATTGGAAGCCATTTTAAGATTCTTCACTTCCAGATTTATCACCTTTTTATGAGTAAAATAAATAAATACGAAAAATACAAAACTATTAGAACGCGTACTACGCGCAAGGAATTATAAATTGCAATGGCTCTTTTATTTATGAAAAAGAGAAAGATCATGTGTTTAGAATGTGCGGGAAATTGTATCGACATCTCAAAAATTGTTAAAATAAATGATTGAAATGTCCACTTTTCTGTTCGACAGTACCACTCAGAGAAGAGACATCGGTGTCAGGTTCACGTGCTCAACTGACCTGCGAGTTGGGCTCAGGTCCCGAGGAAGCCTTTATGATATTCTGGTACAACTCGGACAACGAGGGCTCGCCAATATACAGCGCAGATGCCAGATCCCGTCCTCTCAGCCAAGCCAAGCAGTGGTCCAACCCAAAAGCTTTTGGAGATCGCGCGAGCATGACTATCACGCCTGGCAAGAAAGCCGAGCTGTTCATCGATCAACTGGCACCCGAGGACGCCGGTATCTATCGCTGTCGACTCGACTATCGCAATAGTC
This sequence comes from Trichogramma dendrolimi, assembly GCA_034770305.1. Taxonomy (NCBI): domain Eukaryota; kingdom Metazoa; phylum Arthropoda; class Insecta; order Hymenoptera; family Trichogrammatidae; genus Trichogramma; species Trichogramma dendrolimi. The sequence goes on along the minus strand of JAPMIB010000149.1, from coordinate 73,706 downwards.
CGACAGTGAATCAAAGAGTCAACCTCACTGTTATCGGTAAGCAACCTCGTTCAGATGGAGTAAGAAAGAAAAAAAAATTAATAAAAAAATAGAACAAGTCCTCTTGAAGTTCGCTTCGCTCGAGTTCGTTGTATTAAAAGTCGAAAGAAGAGTTTTAGAAGTTGAAGCACTCGACGAAAGCTCTTATCTACGCACACGATCTTGAGATTTAATTTTTTCCGCCGCTTTATTTATTTTTAATCAAGAAAGCTCGTGCTTTAGGTGGTCATAAAATTTTTTTTATTCGCGCTAATTGATTAAGCTAAGTAATTAATTATTGAATCACTTATTAAATTATATTAAGCAGCCATCGTGGAAAGTATAAAAATTGTTTGGAAGGCGTTAAAAAATGCTTGTAGCACGTTTATCGAGTTTAATCGAGCGCTTCATAACTTTTCTCAAGGACACTCGATCGCGGCGGGATCGTATCGTAGCTTATTTACGATCGAGAGGTCTTTGATGCAATAAAAATAACACGACCATGTTCTCTTTGACAATCAGTGCCACCGCAAGAGCCGACGATCTACACAAGTGGTCGTCGTCCGGCGGAAAACTTGCCCCCACTCGACGAAGGTGGCGAGCTTCATCTGGTATGCGAGTCTCAGGGCGGCTGGCCAACGCCGAGGCTCACGTGGTACCGGGACGGCCGACTGATCGACGAGACGTACACGCGCGACTATGACGACGTCACCCTCAACAGGCTGGACCTGCGCCGGGTCAACCGGGATCTGCTGTACGCGCGGCTCAGATGCGAGGCCAGCAATACGGCCCTCGTCAAGCCGAGCTTCGCCGACATTGTGCTCGACGTTAATCGTGAGTCGGCCTTTGCATTAGCTCTCTTTTGGCCCCTTTTTTTCCTCGCTCTTAATAGATGGTCAAAGCCTGTCGAATCGTTTGAATTATAAATTGACTTGGCTGAATTCAAACAAGACTTGTAAATTTGTCAAACTTTAATGCTAATTAAAATCGTACAGACTGCTATGTACTTTGCCCGGCATAAATTATTAAAATGGACAATTTGAGATAAAATTTTGTCGAGTAGAAAATTTTAATTTTTAATTTTACTCGAGGAAATATTTTTCACGAGATAAGACTTTTTTTTCTCCTCTTTTTTTCTGACAACCTCATTTCGTTTAGAAATAAAATAGTGTTCTACTTCTGATAAAAAAAGTTATTCTTGCAAATCTTTTATCAAAATAACTGTCTTACATGTGTTTCTGACAAGTAGAAAAAGTAATTCTCCGCTCACGAGATCTTTGCAGTATGAAAAAGTGAAGAGTAAAAAAAAGTAAAAGGAGAATAACCAACCTTTTTTTTGACAAACAGTAAAGCCACTATCTGTGAATATAACGAACAAAGAGGCTCATCTTTCGGCTCTGCGAACCTATGAGATTGAATGCGTGAGTTCGGGCTCGCGACCCGAAGCTGTGATAACCTGGTGGAAAGGTACTCACCAAGTCAAGCACATGGCGAGAAACGTGAGTAACTTTTCTGATTCGTCCCACAATGAAATATTTCATACATATGTACGCTCAATGATTGCTTGCAGTTTGTAGAGGATAAGAATATTACCAAAAGTATAATGAGTTACGTGCCAACGATAGAAGACGACGGTAAATTCCTCACTTGCAGAGCCGAGAATCCTGTAATTTACGAAAGTGCTTTGGAAGACAGATGGCAATTATCCGTGCATTGTGAGTAAATTCTTAGGTTTTACCTTGCACGCCTCGATCGATCGACCGAGCCTCGAGCCAATCGAATTATACATGTAAAAGTCATGTTTTTAATTAAGCGCGATAACCTGCGTTCCAACCTATATCTCGCAATTCCCTTCCCTTTTCAAAGCTTAAAAATAATTAGTTCGCTGGTTCAAAGGCTGCGAAATTTATATTATAATAAGCAGGAAGATCGATGATGCATTAATGACAACAATAATAACAATGACGATCAAAGTTATAGACTGATTACCTGATACGTCGAAAGACGACTTGTGCTATATTATAATGTTACGCTCCGACCGCAGACGTGCCAGTGGTGACGATCAAACTCGGCTCGAGCTTGCGCGCGACCGACATCAACGAGGGCGACGACGTCTACTTCGAGTGCGAGGTTAAAGCCAATCCCAAGGCTTACAAGCTCAGTTGGTTCAAGGATGGCAGGGAGCTGTTCCACAACGCGTCGGCCAATGTCATACTGCCGGGTGGACACTCGCTCGTGCTGCAGAGCGTCTCGCGAAATTCCGCCGGCGAGTACGCCTGCATGGCTGTTAACGACGAGGGCAAAGCCACCAGTCGGCCCGTGACCCTCGATGTAATGTGTAAGTTGACATCTTAAACACCGAAACGCTTTATGCGGCGAAACGCGAGCTCTTTGCTTACTCGCCGCTAGACTATAGCCCACCTGCTAAATATGAAAGCCGAAGCGAAGCTAAAAGCAGATCCACTTACATCCATCGAGAACTCATTTGCATGAAAAAAAGAATATGATCCTCGCGCAGCTAATACAGAAGCGCCTCGGTTTTCTTTCATCGATTTTCATAATTAGCTCGGTGGAAAATGCTAACTACCTTGCTCCCATGAAGCAAGATGCCCTCGAGCCTCGAACGCTTGAGTTCGTTGAAAAAATATGTGTGCGCATTTACAGATGCTCCCGTGTGCAAGGATGGAAGCACAACCCAAGTAGTGGGCGCCTTGAAACACGAAACCATCTCGCTGGTTTGCGGTGTCCAGTCGAAACCACCGCCGACGAGCTTCCAGTGGACGTTCAATAATTCGGGCGAACTGCAAAATGTACCGTCCACGAGGTACACGCAGATGAGGCCGCAGCATCTGGTGACGAATCATTGGCACGGCTCGAGGCTCAATCACACGCCCACCAGCGAAATGGATTACGGAACGATCGGCTGCTTGGCCACCAACTCCATCGGGACGCAAAAAGTGCCGTGTCTCTTTCAGATCATCGTGGCTGGCAAGCCCTACCCGCTGCAGAACTGCACGGCGCTACAGTCGACCGGGCCCTACGCCTATCGTATGGGTGAGTCGCTTTTTTATACGATAACAATCATAAGCAGCGAGGAAGAGACGACGATGAATTTGCGATCGGTGCCCGCAATGGCTATTTGTTGTAGACGCGCGCTGATGTATGTAGATATGATTTGATGCGTGCGTAAAGCGTCAGGGATGCGCGATGCATTTTCGTAATTGATGGAGAGCAAAAGCTTCGTGATTAATCGATTGTTCAATTTTAATTTTCGTTTGAATCTCGGCCGCGAGTCTGTCTTTCGTACTTTTATTTATTGCCTGGGCACGGAGCTGTAGCCGCCGCGTTCTCTTGCTTCGTTCATATTGCGTCTAATACAATTTGTCGTAATGGAAAATTTATAATTTATATACATATTTTTGGCCCGTTCGAGCCCGGATCATCATTTTCTAGTTAGTCGTATAATTACAAAAACAATATAAATTTTATTAGCTGCGCACTGGCAAAAGTGTATTTTAATTAAGATGAAAAAAGGAGGAGCCCCTCGCGCAGCAAAAGATAATTCTCGTTCGCAAAGTTGCGCATTTATTATAATAATGCGATTACTCTCTATTGTGGGTAACGAATTTGAAGCGACAAGTGCACTTTCTTGCCTCGCTTCCCTGCGCTCCCTTTCTCCTCTCTCACTTAGGCTCACTCCCTCTCTCCCTCTCTCTCACTCTCTCTCTAGGGGATAACATAAATAATATGTATATCATTTCATGACTAACTGAAACTCGGTATAAGCTATGCGAGACAGCTCTCTAGTCCGAAAATAATTAGCTGCTTTCGTTGCTTTTACAGTATATTATATTGCTTTGGGAAATACTGTTTCGACCATAATCCAATTTTAGTATTCTCTTCACCTTTGGGAAAAGCTTTGACTTTAAAATCCTATCTAAATAATAAGCCCATCAAGTCTCTTTTGCCATTTAAAGTCACCGCACGTAAATGCGAGCTCGTTGCCTCTGTCGCTGATACATATACGTATATATATATATAAATCTGTACGTTCCAAAATATAATTTTTTGATGTTGCGGCGGGAGCACAGGTCACGAGGACTTCAAAACAACCGACGCCCGGGACGCAGATTGGCTCATTGTGCGCTGCAGCGAGGGCTTCGACGGCGGACTGCCCATAACCGGCTACGAGCTCGAGGTCTATAGCGACGAGAACGTCTACCACGTCAATACCATCGCCATAAATCGCACGGACAAGATGGCCATGGACACGAGCGGCAACAGCGTGAAGCCGCTGACCGGCCCCATCTTCGAGATACCGGGCCTCGAGCCTGGACGCAACTATCGGCTGCACCTCTACGCCACCAATGCCAAGGGTAGAAGCGATCCCGTCGTACTGGAGCCGGTCACTCTCAAGGGGGTCGCCATGTACACCACCGGTGAGTTTATCGTTTTATTCCGCCCTCCATAAATTAAACGTATCGACTTGGATAGAAGAAGTTTTAGAAAAATACAAAAACAAAATTATTACTGCGTGTTAAAGCGCGTGCTTTTAAAAAAAGGATATTAAAGACAACGTCGTCTGATTGAAGTGTGTGAGCCTTTTCGCGTTTTTGAAAAAGCTCGAAAAAAGTGTAATTTCGTCACGCACAAGCAACAAGCAGTGTGTACGCGCAAGCACGAATGCCAAAAAAGCTGGAATTTTTCGTTTGAGCCATCAGGCTCGAGCAACAGCGGCAGCGCCAGCAGCTCTTGCGGACCTTGTTTTTTTCCTTTTTCTCTCCGTCTCTTTCGCATGTGTCTTTTGCATCTTTGCATCCGTGCAAATGTCCTGCTGTGCTCGATAGCTACGCGCCATGTGTGTATGTATAATAGCGAGGCATTAGAGCAAACCAGCTTTTCTCGTACGTACCCTACGTTTATATGCGTGCACACATACACTACACACGGGGCTAGGACTTCGTCGTAACATCCTGAATTCTTAATGAGGTGCGAATTTCATGTGCTCATGTCCAAAATTCGGCTTGAAAATGCCGAAACCTAGAGACGCGTAGCAGCAGCAGCAGCGGCAGCGATGGTAGAGCAACAGCAGAGGCGGCGTTGGAGCAGCCAGTGCGTATAGTCCTCATGAATACAGAAGCCCATAATGAATGCACGACGACATTTTATGGCTTTTTCTGGCTTTTTCTAACTCATGGACATTCTCCCCAGATCCGCGTTAGAAAGAGAATAGCGTATCAAATGTGCTCTTCGCCCATAACAGTGCTGTATGTGTATGTGTGTGTGTGTGTGTGCGTGTGTGTGTGTGGATGTTTGTGCCGTATAAACACAATGCGTAAGCACAATTGCCTTATGCTTTCTTGCATAATTGCACGAGAACACTATATAAAGTAAGAGAGAGCCAATGTCAGTCATTTTGGTCGATTGTTAAAACAATCATAATTAATTCCAACGTATGTTGGGATTCGTGGCGAAATATAGGCATAGAAGCTTTGAAAGATCATATTCGCGTATGGTTTCGGCTAATGGATATCAATGTGCATCTGCATAGTCGATCGAACCATTTCGGCGGGAATCTTTTGCGAGGCTTAGATATAATACGGATCCTGATATAATTCGATACAGCGAGTTAATTAAGCCACTGATTATTTCATCAGTTCGTTGCGTATAATCGATGCACTACGAGAGCTGTCTAATTAGATTTTCAATTATTTCGCTATAATCTGTTTAGCGTTCAAAGGGTCAAGGAAGGGTTTTGAAGATAATATACCGGAGTAAGAGCGAATAAAAGTGTAAAAAAGGATCTCGCCTCCCTTTTTGTCCTTGTACTTGTACTTTGGCCGCTGTTCTCCTCTAGCTCTCTTGTTCTTCTACGTACTTATCATCGGGTAAATGAGCTTACACATGGACTGTGCCTCGGAATTCTTTGCCCGCGAGTTTATTCACATAGGCGGGAACGCATTTGCAAAAAAAGCCGGGCTATGCGTTGCCGTAACACTGGCGTTGATACCGCTTCTCGTATTATGGAAGAAGCGGCCAATTTAAATAGCTATACCGTAGAGCTTGCGAGTCGGGTTGAATTAAAATCCCATAAAACAGTGAAAAAGAGAAAGAGAGAGAGCAAGAGAGAGGAGAAAGAGGAGAAAGCGGGCCCAGAGTCCCGAGGGCCATGCAGCTGTCTCATTCGGAGCACATTTATCGTCTTTAATTTCCATTCTCATGGATTATTCATGTCGAGCCGGCACAGAGCCGAGAAACAGCATACCAAGCGTAGAGTTGAACTATATAGGTACGGCTCTCACTCTGCCTCTCTCTCTCTCTCTCTCTCTCGCTCTGTCTCTTTCACTGGCTTTCTCTGCATATAGGTATGAGCTTGCAGCAACACACGTACACACACACACACGCTTGGGCTATATAGCATACAATACACACACACGGATAGAGACGCGTTTGCGAGCGGACTGCTTCATCCAGGAGCAATCTCGGCTCACGTATTGGGATGCGTGCATCGCTGCTCGTAAGACCGATTTCGGCCAGCTCGCAAGCTCGAGCTGTTTTCTCCATTGTTTTGTGTTACACACGCGCTTATGCGGTTTACAGCAGCGCCGCGCATAGCCAGTACAGAAGTGCGCGCGGCTGCTCGTGTGCATCCCTTATCCCCCCTTCATCCAAGCACAGCAACGCCGGCTTACGTGCACATCCCGGGTATTTTCTAGCCGAGCTATTGCGCTCGCGCTCCGACTTGTTTATAGACACGCGGCTGTGCAAAAGTAAATTTAACCGAGCAAGTTTCATATCTGCGCGCTGCAGCGGCCTCTTCTACCCCCCGCGCGAAATTTCCCATTGCAACGATAATTAAAACGTAACTTTACGTATCGAATTACGACGGATACAAAGATGCAAAACTTGCCCGATGAAAAATTAATCAATTCGTCATACATATATGTATAAATCTGCTTTGCTCGTACTTTTAAACGAGTAATGGAATTCATAATTATTTTATGATTGATACTTTTGAGGAAGCAGAGCCACGTTATTGAATTGTTCGATCGGTATACCCGCGCGAGCGAATGTTCAAGTTATGTCAGAAAATTTGTCGAGCTCATAAATAAAAGGCAACACGTGTCATGTTTCGAACATGAATAATATCGATGATATAATAAAATATAACGATAATTTTTGTCCAGTCATTGGACGATTTTAGCATATATTTGGTCCTTGAAGCGTTGTCATTCGTGTGTATACTTGGGCAGGTCGTGGCTCGAGCAATGCCTTAACGGCCGACTACAGCCTGATGGTGGCCTGCCTGGCCGGCAGCATAACTGCAATTTGTATACTCGTGGTGGGCGTGACTCTGACGCTGTACCGGCGTAATCAGCAGCGACAACAGACTCGCGCCACCGTCCAAGCCGGCAGCAACGGCAGCAGCGGCGGCAAACTGCGCCGGCCGCTTCATCATCAGATGCAGCTAGTCCACTACGCCAACAATTCGCAGATGGGTTGTTCGGGCGGGGCGGCGGTGGTCACGACGGGCGGGACTGTCACGGCCCAGCCGACCACGGCGACCATCGTCCACGGCCGCTTCGAGTCGCTGGAGCATCAGCAGCATCAGCTCACCACCAGCATCGTGGCCGGCTCCAACGCGATCTTGGGTCAGCTGCGAAAGCCCACCGAGTACGAGGAGCATCAGCAGAAACTCATGCTGCAGCTTCAGCAGCGCACGGTGAGCAGCACTTCCGAGAGCTTTTTTATCGAGTAAAATATCTGTGATCGTACGATGTACGTGCCCGAATTTTCTTCGGTTCTCTATATGCATAATCTTGGAAATTGTCGAATTCTCTCGAATAGAACGCGAGCCGATTGAAGTGCGAGCACTACCATTGTATGCAGGCTTGATTCGGAGGTTTGTGCGAGGCAAAGTTGACAGGTACTATTTTCGCGTTCACAGCAGTCGCGTCAGGAGTACGAGTTGCAGCAGCAGCGAAGCGGCGAGTCAGCGTTTTGCTCGGCGGCGTCCCTGCTAAAGTCCAACATTGTGGGCAACGGCGGCGGCGGCGGTGGCAACGACGACGACGACACCGACGACGACGAGGACGACCATCCGGACATTGTGGCGTCGAACAAAACCGAGCGTCGATCCGATTATCTCGTGAGTCCTGCTGCTCCTCGAGCGGGTGGCAATGGGCTATTATTCGACTGCTTGGCCGACGGCAGTCGCGATCACGGCGACTCGATACCGGCCTCTCACGAGCGAGACAGCTGGATTAGGCAGAACGGCTCTGCGGTCGTGTGTCAGGCCAGCGCCTCGAGCGCCACCAGTGCCGCCGACGGATCCAGCCCGACCAGCAGCAGCTCCAACTCGACGCAATTACGGGCCACGCCGCACTACCAAGACGTCTACACGAGGAGTCTCCGAGTTCAGGAGAGCTGTATATAGACACCTCTAACGAACCGACTATATCAAGTGTGAACTTTTACGCGACGCGCGCGACGTCGCCCTCGGCTAACGACCGACTCTTAAGACCGTGGCGAAGAGAAAAAAAAAATGGTTAATCACCGCCAACCGTACGTACTAAGTATACATATAAACGAGGATTATTCATACGTTATAAATGTTGAAGCAAATGTGAGATATACGCGAATCGCACGAGTGGCGAATATTTTCACCGAGAAGGTGAGCGAACGTGCGTGTGTTTGAACGCTGATATGTGCACATCTGTATGTCTGTCTGTATGCCGGCGTGTGTGCCCGATGACTGTGCGTACGTTTAAACGTGTGTTATATGCGAGCTTGGAGTTTGTACATATAGACAATAAAAGATACATTTCCTTGTTAAAGCCAGTTTACTTGATTATCCATGAATTATTTATATTTGGTTATTTCAAATTTTCTTTCTTTTTTGAGCTTCAAAAATTATGCAACTTGAATATCAATCGTTACAAATAATTTATTTACTTTTAATTAGTAACTTTTTAATCGCATCACGAATGATCGAGTCTGCAACGAATCCACAGCAGATTCCAGCTTTGTCATTGATCACCGCATCAAGGTAAGTTTACTAATTTGAAATTAATCGAGTACAGATTACTGTATTGGGTCTCGGTATTCATGCTTGAATTCATATGTGCTCTCCACGTGACAATTCATTCAAAGTTTACTTGCATAACACGATTTCTTCATTCGCTTGATAAACTAGGATATATTTTTGTCGGATGGGAGACGTTTAGCGGATAAATCATTATGGCTTACACAAATATATGCAACAAATCCATTAATTAGTGTACGAACCGAACGATGCAGCAATAATAAACAGTCGGGTTTGGCCAACAAAATGTCAAATCAATGTCAAGCTCAATTATGGTCCTTGTCCGAAGCTTTAGCGGTTCATCGAACTATATACACTCGTATACGCACACGTGTATGCGAAAGCGTCGCTTGGGCATCTATATGTGTACGTATACATTAAATGTGCTCGGAATGCGCGTTATGCTCTCGAATAGAAACGGTGAGGGTGTGTTTGTGCACGCGCGTGCGTGCGGGGCTTTTCGCGCAGCCCGTAATAGAATAAACAATAATCGAATGAAACTACGCGCTGGATCGACGCAATGTTCCATTTCCATTATGTCTTGTTTTGCTTTTCTGTATCAGCCTCGCGTGCTCTAATATAGATGTATACGCGGACCGCGTTATATTTGAGATTTTACCTATTCTCGCAGGAACCAGATGGGATGGGTCAAAAATTTCGATTGATTGGTGTCATCGAGGAAAAAAAATCCGATAGTAAAACTCAATGCGTTTAAAAGTTATAAACTTTATTATTATTATTATTATTATTATTAATAACAAATAATGATGGCAGATTAAATTTTATTCAACACTGCACAGATATATTTATAAATTTTTTAAGATTTATACAAACGAATATCCTTGGACACGAAAAAAGTTTTATTACCACAGTTTACGATCAAGTTGAGGAAAAAAAGAAAATTTTTTGTTTTTTTCTAAAACAAATATTTTCATCGATCCTCGGTGCACGAAAAATTATCAAGTATCAAAACGTATAAACCATTTTAACTTTTACCGTCTTTTGAAAAAGCGAATCATTTATAAACGCGAAATAGAGACTAGAATCAAATATAGGTCAAACTTTTGTTTAAATTTTAGAAATACGCGCACAGGCTTTTACGGTTCAAATTTGACAGCTTGAAAATTCGTTGCTTCATTTCTATAAACAAATTCAACTCGCAACACATTTTTACATTTCTTGTACTCGCTTATTACACGCACATGATAAAATTATTACAGTGTATTACATACAAGCAATAAAATGTTCACCACTAATGTCAGTTACACTCGTTATCAATTTCCATGCAAAGCATTTTATCGATGATTCTCTCGACGTCCGTCGGTACGGTCCTCGTCCACACTTCGGGAAATTCCTCCCTCGGGTGATTCTCTTCGGTGATTTCGAAAAGTTTTTCACCCGGCGGCAGCCTCAACTTTTGCTCGGCTTCCCATTCCAAAGTCGCGAGATCCTCGTGATTTTTCTTGTAAATGATATACTAAAAAGTAAAAAATTTTCGATGCTTCAGTTTGCGCTGGTGCATTGCTAAATAAGTATATTTATACATTATTATATATCAAAACTTTCTCACCATTTCAATGATATTCGTGTCGGGTACGAAGTAAAAATATCTGTGTTCCTCGATCGTTTCCATATTGTATCGTATACAATAAATAGATTGAATCAAAAGTTTTCTTTATAACGAGTTAATTTAGAATTAAAGTTAATATATTTTTTTTAATTGAGAATATTTGACCAGTTGATTCTAGTCGCGAACAACTGCTTTGATAACTTCCGATCAGTGTCTAACTGATTTTTCAGCAACTATAGAGACCTGGGCTAAATAGTTTCGACTCGTTAGCGCATGCGCCCTATAGGTTCTTTAAACAAACATCAAAACAATGAGGATCGTTTTCTTTCATTCTTGCTTCTTACTCGTTCTATAGCAGAAAAGTTTTACGTTTCAAGCGTCACAACAGACGAAATGTTAAAACTAGCGATACACACTTACACACTATAACATACATTTACACGCACTTGAATTGAGCGAAAATCATCAACAAACAATTCGTTACAGTGACCTACTGAAACACATATGTAGCAGAAGATCAATGTTGGTCAATTTCTCGAATCCTTTTAAAAATAATTCAGTAATATGAAGCGGAATTCGAAATTAAATGGCTTTTGTTTTCGTTGCTGTTTTTTTAAATTCGTCCAATCGTCATTGTACATCGTACGAAACGTTACTCTCACACGAATTTAAAGTTAGGTCAATGGAGTAACGGTCATAAGCAGGAGAAAAGTTTGAGATAAATTCGCGCGAGGGCAATGCACTGCAGCGAGCAATTGATATAAGGGCACGCGCGCAGTAGTAGCATCGGCGTGGGTGGCGGCGGCAAGACAAACTGTGCCTGCACGATAGATTGCTCGATATAGCAGCTACTGCAGGCTGTATATGTGTACGCGCGGCCGTGCGCGCGGGTCCTATCCGTGCTGAAACATGCTTGAACGTGGACTTATAGCTCGAGCTACTTAGACGAATAGACGCGCAACTGCTGCAGTATATACGGCAACGACGCTATAAGCAGTATAGCAGCAGTACTGCGAGGACTGTATACCCACGGGCAAGCTACACACAGAGCTCTGAGCACTTGGTTCGCGCGCCCCGCTAATATATCGGTTGAACGCGACCCGAGCCCCGCACAAGCTTTTACATGCACGTATTTATGTTCCGCATTATGTATATATTAAGTATATTCATACGTACGGAGTCACTCACAAAAATAAAGGCACAAAAGCCAAGGATCTCCGACGCGAGGATTTTTCATCTCATATATGAGAAAACAGGAAACATACTGCTGCACGCGCATGAGGCTGCTATACTTCATCGCAAATGTCAGCTTAGCAGCCTCTATGTACAAAATTTCTCTCTCTTGACATCAGTGAAAATATTTTAAGCCTTTTAGGTTTGCGGTCAATTTTACACATAATTTTTTATTTAAAAAATAAAAGTCGCTATAAAAAGGTAATATTTTTATTTACTATCTTGATATATTCTTTTTAAAACAATAATAGCTGTGTGTAACGTAAAGTTTTGCTTTAAAATAAAAAATACGAATACTCTTATTCGTGGCTATCTGCAGTTTATATTACTATTTGAATTTCGAATTTTGATTATTCTTGAAATAAATTATCAGTGAAAAACTTTTTTATTCAAAGAGAAATTCAAAATTAATATTTTTATCCAAATGATCATATGACTGAGTGCATGCATAAATGAGAAGAAAAGGCTTTTCGAAGTAGCAATTAACTGCGCGTCATCAATAAATAATGCGACACTGATGGTTTAATTGTACGAGTATAAATCTAGGTCTCAATATGCACGTGCATTTTTCACTCGGAGGCAATTTTTAAAACTCGTTGAGAGTCAGTCGTTCAGTAGAACTGGGCTTACATAAAAAATTGCAATACACATTGAATAGACTTTTTTATGATGAAATTCACTGTGAAGCTGAAATTGGCAAGAGAGACCGACGCAATTGTTTAGTTCGGTCAACACTGCATTCTAAAACGTGAAAAAAATATGAAATCAAATTAGCCGTATATGGCAGGCCTATGCAGCGAGGATTAATAAAAACTAATGTGAACAATTTCTGAAGAGTAGTGAACTATGGTAAACACGCTGTACATCGGTAATAAACATGTCCCATTGACAAATAAAAAATCGTAATTTCTCTGCAGAAGTGTCACGCAGAGGCTGAAAAGGATATGATTTTTCCGAGGCTTGCGGTAACGGAAGACAAAAGGCCGAGGCTACGCAAAATCGGGGCGCGAGGCTAGGGTGGGAGGGTCGGAAACAAAGGTACATTTCGGGAACTAACACAGCACGTGCAGTCGGGATAGGCTGCAGGGAACACGAGCCAAACGCGCGATGCGCAAAATGGAAGTCGAAAAGCGCAAAACAATTCCCGGACCAAAAGCGAGGCAGTGCTGCCGTGTGAGCTTATAATTGATAGCCGTTCATCCTCTCTCTCTTTTCCTCGTTGCTGCTGCTGCTGCACATGTAGAGCCAACATATACACCGCAGCGCCGAGCAGCCAGCGGGCGCGGATAGTATCGGAATTTGTTTATTTTCGCCTGATTTTGAATTTATGAAGTAAACTACCGCGAATTTCCGCGAATTTTGGGAGCTTCGGAAATTGATGTTCCTTTTTTTTTGTTTTCGCATGAAATGGATATTGCTCTTTTCGAAGATTGAATTTGGCCACTGTGCCGCATTGCCGGTCTCTTTTAATTAAAACCTCGATTTTTCAAGCGTCAAAAAGTCCATTGCAAGTCCACAGCCGCAGTAAGTGTATTTATTCTTAAAATATGTATGCTTTCAATTCTGTGCCGAGCGCACCTTATTGCGTATTTTCGTTAGATAGATGGCTAGGCTAATTGGACGGCAAAAAGTACAGTATCATTTTACCAACAAGTTTGTGGCGGGTGTAGATAAGATAAGGAAGTAGATTTTTCAATATCCGTCAATGAGTTAAATGTGAAAAAAATAAGAAATATCCTAGAGTGATCAGTTCTCGCTTTTTTTATCATTATCCAAGCTAATCGGCGACTGAACGATATACTATTATAGCGCCTCACTGTTTCTCTAAGAACTAGAAAAACTGAGTGAAAGCCAAAACACCCATTTCCTCTAATTTTTACAGGAAAATGCATTGAGAGAGAGAGCATAAAGGTGTTGCGGCATCGTTCAGTTCCCAAATATTTTACACAAATAGCATCATCAAAAAGTGCATAGCAACAGCGCCAGCAACAAATGCACACACAAAAAAAACGCGAAAGAAAGCATCGCGCACCGAGAGATGTACACTGTACATTGGAATACTCACTCGAGGGGTGCGCGCGGAAAAGAGAAAGGGAAAGGGGAGCAAAAAAGGTTGAGTTCCAGAAGTGCAACTCGGTCGGTTCAATTCGGTTCTTACGTTGCGTGAATAATGCGCTAACGCGAGCTCGCAGTGTGCAGTCTTCTTCTCGAGCCGCGTGTATAGATATATGTTCACAATTTGTTTGCACGTGTATGTGTGTGTGTGTGTATGTGTATTATATGTATGTGCACTCACACGTGCGACCGAGCGAGCTTGCGCGCGCGCTCCATACACACACACATAGTATATATACGAAAAAGCTTTTATCTTAGAGCCGCGAGAAACGTTATTATCCGCGGGTGTGCGGCACTACTGCAGGTCTAGCTCTCTCTCTCTCCCTTTCTAGTCTCTCTCTGGCTTGCAGCATGAAAGCGCCTACTACATGCTCGCCACCTTCTAAAAGAATGAAAAATAAATGAAAGAACATCAAAACAATGACGTTGTACGATGCTTTCTTTCAAATGAAAAAAAATGTTTTTGCCGCGGCCAGGCGTTTTCTCGCTACGCTGCGCTTTTTCGCCTTGAGTAATCGAACTTTTTCTTTTTCCGTACCGTATGAAGATAATTTTTTGCCTACATTTCGCTTTTGCCTTTTTCATCCAAGATTAAGGGAAAATTTTCGAAACGACTAATGGAAAAAAGTTGGCTTACACCCTGCGCCCTCTCCATTGGGATATAAGATGATAAGCCGTGGAGAGCACTACAGTAGGCAGTAAACTTTCCAGTCTATATGCTTTAACGTACGAGCCGCGAGAGTATATATGTAGGTAAAAAGAGAAAAAATGATGGGGGATACGTGTCTACGTTGTGAGATGCGTCGGTGGCCGCTATCACGTATCTTTTTCTTCGAATACATATATATAGCTCGCGTTACGGCTCGCGCCCGCGCGCTCCGCTGTTTTATATAGCGCCGCCACCGCATAGTAGCACTTATATAGTAGTAGTAGCAGCAGCATCCGCATAATCGCCCCGAGGCCATGGCTTCCCTATATAATAATATAGGTACAGGCTATAAGCGAGTAACAGTCCACCCGACGTCGTTGTCTCGACCGCCAGGAATTTCAATTACGAGCGATTTTCAGATTTTGGAATATGACTATATATGCGCGCGCGAGAGAGAGAGAGAGCGTGTGGCTCGCCCAAGAGACAAGTTCTCGTAGTTTCTTCCTCTCTTTACACGACAATAGCCGCGCGTATTCTTGCAAGCTTTAGCTTCTTCTTCTTCTCCCTCCTTTTAGCTGCACTGAACACTCGAGGGAAAATAGCAGAGTATAAAATTCGCTGACCGTTCAAACGCTAGAAATTACACACATATACGCACGAGCTTCTCATCCCCCCCCCCTGCACACTACGTGTATATATGTAGCTGTAAGCCAACACGAATGCGCAGTGATTCGCAAGAAGGATAGAAGGAGAAGATCTTTTATTGGGATGTGTAGTTGAAAATGCTGACGGTAAAACGTGCACGCAGAGCTACGTTTAAAAATTATTATTTTTTTCCACTCATCCTGTGTGGCTGCTGCGTTTCTTTTTCTTCGTGGCCGCTTTCATGACTTTTCGAGTTCTTCATTAATTGCGAATCGGGGAAAAAAGGCAGCATCGAGACTTTGGGTGTGAATAAATAGAAATTTTATTGGATACACCAAGCCTCGGGCTGTGGTGAATCCTGACGAGAAAAAATACTAAAAAATCAAACCGAAAGAATGTAAATGAAAGTTTTCAAAGTTAAAGCCGATTTTATTTTGAAGGAATATTCAATCGAGAAGAACGCTGTATTTTTATCGGATATTAATTTATTTCATGAGACTTTTATTGAATTAGTTCTTTATTTGATTCTTGAAAAACTTGTATTTTTAACTAGAAATTTAGATTTTTTCGACAAATGAAACTCTAGAAATGATGCAAAAAATTGTACTCTTTTTCTAAACGTAAATAGTGAACCTATTAAAATTGATTCATTCGTCGATGAAGTAAGCTTTAAAATATGAAAATTTCGTCAAAAGCATAATATTGTAAAACTAGCTCGGCGGCGGTAAAATCACGAAAATGTCAAGTTTTTCGAGAATCAAAAAATGGTCAAAGGAAAAAGTTGCATCCACCTCGTATTACTGGGTGTCGGCTCGGTTGTATCTGCTACGTGCTGCTACATACACGATATACACTACAATTTCATTGGAGAAGAGAACTCGCCCGTATTGTACGTTATACGTACGAGGTAGGAAAGTCAGACTGTAGCCTGCGCGTAGGTGTATGTCTCTAACAGTAGCTCGTCACCTATATAACTCGGAGCTCTCGGTAAAGTACAATAGCCGAGCCGTGAGAGGAAGTCAGAAAGAGAGAGAGAGAAAAGCGAGAAGAGCGCAATGCCGAGCGTGTAATAAAAAGCTCGGAGTATATAGCGTTAGGCTAGGAGGAAAAGCCAGCCGCGGCGTAGTAACGCGTACGAGCCCTCGCTATCTCTTTCTGTCTCTCTCTCTCTCTCTCTCTCTCTCTTTCTCCGTCCGAGTAGAAAAATTTCGACCGCGAGGCATTAGGTCAAGACAAAGGCTCCGAGTCCCTTTTCAACGCGCGGGGGCTAGCGCAGCGAGCTTGGGCGACCAAGCGAATAACAGCATCTCTCGCGCCAGCGCAACTTTTCGCACATACGCGAGTGGTACGGCGGAGCTAAGGCGCACCTAACTTTGCCTTCTCTCTCTCTTTTACTTTCAGTTATAAATTACACATACGCTCGCACGTACTCTAGCCGGCGCAAAAGCTCTGTGTATGTACACATATAAAAGTAAAGCGTGCATATACATGTATTTACTCGGCTGTGTGGGTGATGCGCTATCGTGGCGCGATCCTATATGTATGTTTGCATATATATAAGCTGATGTTATATACCTTTATATGCCGACTCCCTAAGGATTAATGTCACGCGGCACTCTGCCAAAAATGTCGCTGCTCGCTCGCCTCTCTCCCGCTCTCTTTCTCTCTCTCTCTCTCTTTCTCTCTCACCCCAAACGAGAGCCCAGCGAGGTTTCTATACAGCGGCTCTTGTCTAGGCTTACACTAGCCAGTCAGTGATAAAACGTATATATACGTACAAAGACTTTTGAGCGTATACACAGCACGCTTTGTATATAATATATATGGTATAGCTTCGAGCTGCAGCATTTTCAGCAGGTGTGTGCGTGTATAATGGTATTAAACAAACTACAGAAACTATACATGCACCTACACTTTCACGCGATGACTCGAGTTGTCTCTATGTGTGTGTATTGCTTCGTCGGCTATACGCAGAATAATACGTATGTAAAAGGCGGGAGCGAGGGAGAGACAGAATGAATGGTGAATTCGAGTGAGAGTATGGATATTAATAGCTTTGGCGAACTTCGACATTCGCGTACATGCATCTCTCTAACCAAGCGCGTATAAAAGCGATTCGCGAATGTATCCTCTCTCTCTCCCTCTCTCTGCGATCTACATAGTTATCTGTATCCTCTCTGGTGTGCGTGCGCATATACACAAGCTCAGCTTTTACATAGCAGCTAGAGCTACTGCGCAACACTACGCCGTGCAACACTGCTGCTGATGCCACGCTGCCACGTAAGTCTACACAGACTATCTATCTCGTTATTGGCTGTACTTTTATCAACTTTTTTGCTCTCTTCTTTACTCGATTTTGAAGTGTACTAGAGCCACTCGGGGCTGGCTGCGTGCTTACCCGAGCCTGAGAAGCTTTGAATTTTTCAGCTCCGCAAGGATCGAGTGAATGTACTTTCGGCCACATATATTATATAAATGATGCCTAAGTTGAAAGCCAAGGATGGACAGCCGAGCATTATAAATGATTTTTGGATATTTTTCACGATCTTCTTTCCATCCCTCCTATCTGGCACTATCCCTATTTATACGTACATTTTAACAGGAATACACCATTCAGCTTTCACGCATAAACCATGTATACGCTCACACTGCACTCGATGTCTATACGTACCTTTCAAAAATCCGCTTCATATTCGCACTACTATCTTTGGCATTGCTTCCACGCAAGGTGCAGGATGCAATTACCTATCGATACGCGAGATTCGATCGAAATCGCGAGTTCAAAGTTTCACGCCGGTATGGGCGCGCTCATAGCTTCACGCTATTTCCAAACATCGTAATTTGAATCTGTGATGGACAAGGCGCAAAGGAGAACCTAATTCTAACGGCCGTGTAGCGTTGCGCGTTCACGAGCCAAATCGTATTACAGCTCACAAGTGCATTTTTATAATTTATGCTTTGCAATTTCGCCCCGGTCGGTGTGTAAACACGCGCTATACGGTCGCGCGCGCGGTCAGCCAGCAAGAGTTATGACGCGCTCCGATTACTTCGCGAAAGGTCAAAAAAGCACCGGAGCTCTACCGTGTACTCGCACATACGCGTACAATGGTATATACTCTACTGTACGTATATAAACGTACAAACAGGATGGCTCACGCGTCTACGTTATTATTGTTGTTTCGTCTCTTTCTCGTTGTGGCTTTTGAATAGATCCCCGGAGCATCGTTTCGACTGTGCGAACCGCTTCTGGGCCCCGCAAAATTTATGCGTGGCATCTTTGAATTTAAAGAGCTATAGAGCCGAGGATGAAAAACACGTGTACATCGGAGCTCTTTTCTTGGAATTGCGCACGCAGTGGCTACTAACGAGCTGAAACGCGGAAAACTTCCAGTGCTCTGCGATATTTATTCGCCAAAGTAGATGTATCGCTTGTTTATTTACATTCTTGCGGGGGTCGCTGAATAAATTTCAGCTTGCTGCTTATACTTGGCTACCGCACTACGTGTTTTTCCATAATTTGATAGTCGGTCCAAACGAGAGAGAGAGAGAGAGGAAGAGAAAAGGAGGGAGGAATAGTAGGAGAGATAATTGCTGCAAAGTCGTGCGTCGCACACGCAATATTATGCATCGCTATACGATACACAAAGACTACGGTGCGCACAAGGCAGCGAGTAACATATTCGCAATTCTCTACGGCCGGCAGCCCTTGCGTGCCAACTCGTTAAACTGTACAGCGAGGCGCAATGTTGTTATGCGTTTTGCGCTCTTACCTCGCTCACATATATAATATAGTTCGAGAGCTCTCGAATGAAGTGCGCGATTCGTCTACACGTGTGCATGAGCCACTGCTTTGCACCTGAATGTTATGTGTGTACTCATCGCCACTTCTGTAATGATGATAATAATAATAATAATTATCATCATAATAATAAGCCGAAAATGCACCGCACCACAGCTAGGCTGGTCGAGCATATGCATCTAAACGGCGACTTGCGCCTGTTTATACATACGAAAGCTCGTACGAGACTTGAGTTTGCACCTAAACGCAAGCGCGTGTCGCTGATAAAAAATACTCAACTTATAAACAGTAATAAAAAGTGTGGCTGTCAAGACCATCGTCCGCACGTAATGCCCGTATCTAACAAGCCATAAATTTGCCTATTTCGGTCACACGATGACTGCCGAGCGCGTCCACCTCTCTCCTTTTTTGCATCTTCCATCTAAGTACATTAACTCCGGGAAAATGTTATTCTATATACGTACATACAGTCCATACATACGGAAGTAAGCCATGCTATATCGCGTTTGCAGCCAATCTTATCAGTTTCGGAGTTTATCGTAAACTTTGTTCTCCTAAACACATAGTGTAGCTCGTGGAGCTGCTGCTACTACCTCGGTGCGCGCTAAGGAGCTTATGTATTATGAACGAAAATATACATGTACGCGCGTATGGCGTTGAATGTTTTATTTTTAACGTCCTGGCTGGTCGTAATTTTTTTTCATTATTCTTTTCATTACCACCGGAGCTATATACACTCGACACCTGGCCGACGTTCTGATTTTTATCATCGCTTTACTTCGCGAACACATATATACGTACATAGATATATATGCGATTCGGCTATTGTATAAAACAAGTCCTGCTCACCCGAGCGCCTCGTGCTATCTAATGGATTAAAAGATTAGTAAAATTGAACAAAAAGCTCGGGCATCCAAAAAGCTCGCTCTCTCTCTCGCTCCCTCTCGGTTGTAGGCCATAGGCGACCGGTATTAGAAGACGAGCTGAAAAAAGACTCTATGTGCTTTGCTACTATTGAACACGGTGAGAAAGAGAGAGAGAGAGAGAGAGAGAGAGAGAGAGAGAGAGAGGAGAGAGAGAGAGAAGAGAGAGAGAGAGAGAGAGAGAGAGAGAGAGATGGAGAGATAGAGAGGAGGAGAGGAGAGGAGAGAGAGAAGGAGAGAGAGGAGGAGAGGGAGGAGGAGAGAAGAGAGAAGAGGAGAGAGAGAAGAGAAACAAAGGGAAGAAGCTGCTCGCTGCAGTTTGCGAGTGGGTTATGGAGCGACGCGCGAGACTGAGAAAAGATAAGAGCTTGTCCGCTATTGAAGGAGTGGAGATGGATTGGAGAGAGAGCGAGAGAAGGAGGGAGAGAGGAGAGAGGAGCGAGAGAGAGAGAGAGAGAGAGAGAGAGAGAGAGAGAGAGAGAG
Source organism: Trichogramma dendrolimi (assembly GCA_034770305.1). Classification (NCBI taxonomy): domain Eukaryota; kingdom Metazoa; phylum Arthropoda; class Insecta; order Hymenoptera; family Trichogrammatidae; genus Trichogramma; species Trichogramma dendrolimi. The sequence continues at coordinate 53,186 of JAPMIB010000149.1, read as the reverse complement.
AGAGAGAGAGAAAGAGAAAGAGAAGAAAAAAGCGAGCATGGAAACCGAGAAGTGGAAAACTAAAAGTTTGTCTTGATATCAGGTTCTCTCTTTCTCTTTAACTGGGCTTCCACGTGCGTAGGCGAGAAGAGAGAAAACGCGGATATATATAAAAAGTATATACTTGCTCTCGTTGCTCTTGCTTTTCTTACTATAACACCAACGGCCTATATACGTGTGTGCATCAGCACGGTGCGCTCGTAAAAGAAGCCCGCGAGTGAGGATAATAGACCAACTCAAAGAGAGGGTGTGCGTCGATGGAAAAAAATAACGCCTCTAAGGATAAACAAGTGGCTTTGAAAGCGTTAAAAGAAAGGAATAAAAAGTACAGTCGTTTCGAATCATTTGCCCGCGTATCCGCGCAAACACGGGCTTGCGGATCATAGATTCATTATCTCGTTGGTCGACGATAATTTTCGCGGCCCGCAAGCTCGTCGGGATAGCGAGAAGAAAAGAGAGCGCATACGTAAAAGCGCGCGCGTCACGATTGTTCCCCCGGCTCAGTCGGCGTTTTCATTAATTTTTTTTTGCAGAACGATAAAGCTTAAACCCGCATGTGTGCAGCGCGTCGCTAATAAATATATCACGTACGCGGGTGCGCTGTGAAACTTTAATCACTGCTAGCTTGCATGCGCGCGCGCTCGCAATGTTCGATTTCTTCCTTCCTCGGGTGTCCTCCGGCGGCCATGCTGCTCTTTTATAAATTAATTTAATTAATTTCTAATCGGAAAAACGCAATCCTTCGTAACGTATGTATGTGCCTATATATGTATACTATATGCGTGTATGTGCTAGTAGGTTGTGCAGAAGCCGCAGCGGCGGTAGCAGCAGCAGCATGTGCATCGGGTGATAAATTTTCCGTAATATAATCAATGGCCGTAAATTTTATCTTTCGCTGCGGGGATTTTTCGTTGCTATACGCTGCTGCTGCTGTGCAGCCCCGCCTCTATAACTCTGCGAAGCGCACAAGCTCCGAGCTCGCGCGCACCTATATACACACATATTATAACGTGAAAAAAGCTCGGAAGCTGCCGCTGGAACAAAAGAGAGAACGAGCTCTCGCGCATAGCCGAGCATTGGAGAGAACCAGGCAGAGCTAGACAGAGAGAGAGAGGGAAAAGGCAGTCAGAGTCCGCGAGTTGCACATTGAGACACGTAATACCTCTTATCGGTGTGCTGCTGCAACGCTGCCGCGCCGTACTGTGGGCGTATTGGCTGCGCGTTTCGTTATCTGCCGGGCGGATCGTGGCGTAGTTGCGGCCGACCTCGAGCTTAACCGCGATTAATCCTCCGAAAACGTCAACCAACTAGCCTGGAATACCGAGCAAATCTTTTATCCTTTCATCGTGCAGCCTGTGCCGCAGCCACTGGCTATCGCCTGGATTTTTATCTGCGCACTTTTTGCAATATATGCGGATCTTGCGGCATATATTATAAGCCGTATAATGTAAAATGAATCGAACAAACGAAGAATGTCGGGCGTATCGAAGAATTCCTCTCGCGACGCTGTGTTACGTGGGCTGACTTTGCCACTATCATCGCGAGCTTACAACGAACAGGAAATTTCGAGAGAGAGTTTCGAGTCATTAGGACGGAGGATATGATTAATCACCGGGAATACTTCATTATTTCCAAGTTGAAGGTTTGCTCGCGATGTATTTTATAAAAAAAAAGCATAATCATGACACTATAATTGCGTAATGAGAGTCTTTTGGACGGAGCGAATGTTTACGTCAGACGCTTGGGGTGAGCTAAATGAGTTTTCATCGCACAAAAGACTTTGGAGATATTTCATTGAATGAGCTGAAAAAAACAGGGACACGGAGCGCGCGCGGCCGGTGAGAAATCCTTTTAGAATTCGAGATTACTCAAATTACGCTCACCGTCCAACGCCTCTCGGGTTAATTTCGTATTTTTTATCTATTTGTACGCCTTTTTCCCTGCTTATTTCTTATTCTTTTTCAGCTCTCACTCGCAGATGTATATAGATATATATACTCAAACTGTCGTGCGGTATTAGCGAAGAATACGGGAATTGAATGCTCAGAGCCGAGGCAGCAGTAACAGCGGCGGTGGCAGCGGCACCAACTCGAGGTACGCTCGGTGCCAGGCTATTGTGCAGTTTACTTTATTGCAGGCATTCATCTTGCTGGTAATATTTGGCACCGGAAGAAATGCCTATGTTATTCCCATCTTATACAGCCATCTTACTCCTTTTTATAACCACTCGTTTTCAGTCAGCACGCTTTTTTTCGCATCACCCAGAGAGCCGGGCAGCTCTGGGCCCGGGTATAATATATCTCGCCTCGGAATGTTTCTGTATCACTTTTAATGCGAGCCTTTTACCTACAGCCCGAATTCATTGTCGCACGCCTCATTATGCTGAGAAATAATTAGCTAGCAAAATACCTACAGTCAAAGATGTACATTTTCCCGTGCATTATTCAATGCGGCGCGCGAGCGTGGATACGAGAATCGCTGAAAGAAAGAGATCGATGAAATTGAATTGGCGGCCCAGGAGTAGTGCACGCGGTGATGCTTTCCTTGCTCCTTATTAGGTTGAAAGCAAAAAGTTTTCGCGAGTTGTGCGCTGTCGAGCTCGCTCGAGCGAATCTATCGGTATCGAGACGGAGAAGCGAGTATTGAGATACACGTCAAGTTCGATCTTTTGTCCATAAAAGATTCTCTCATTAGTGTAAATAATAAACAACAAAAAATTTACTTGGAAGTTCGAGTTATATGGTTTGAAACTTACTACGCCACATCGCAGATTTCAAGTATGTTGAAAGCCTGAAACAAACCAAGATTATCGTTTTTGACATAAGATTCGTGCGTTTCCCAATTAAAATTTTCTTCTCCAATCAATTGTCCTCTCGCTCATCATTGTCAGAAACGCAGTTTCAACATTGGAGTACGCAAGTTGACGCATCTCCCCCCTCACTATTGATGTTACTCTTGATATGTGCGAAGTCCGCGTGTCTGGCATTCCACGCGCGATAGATGTTACCAGTTGCCCAACCGCTAAGTGCATTATCACTGCCTTGGACAAAGTTAGAGTTTTACCGCACATCATGTCAGTTAGAGAATGAACCCTCGACGCCGTCAGCCTGCTACTGCATCCAGTTCAAGAAATGCACATTCTCGTGCAGCGATGGACATTCGCCTCTCATCAGCCTATATTCAAGAATAGCTCCTAAACTGCAGAATCTATCCATGCAAGACATTTTTGGAGTAACTGCGACACTTTGGTGTACAGACGTCCACTATCCTGACTCTATACCGACATCACCTCTTTCCCAGGTATTCAGGTGAAATCTGTGCATTTATATGCATCACAAAAGCAATGCAATCCCTACTTACATCATATAAGATGACAAAATAGTCCAGATAACAGTTCGCTTCAATGAATGACCTGTCCAAAATTCAACTGCGAAATTACTCCTTTGCTTGTAGGACAATCTTAATCTAGCATTGGGCTTATAAATATCAATAGTTTATCCACTAATTTCCCTCGTCTCATAAGAGTTTCCTCCCATTTTAAATCAACCTCGTTGATATATCCATCGTCTCTCATTTACAACTTTATAATCATCTATTTTCCCTCGAGAAGACTGGGTGAATGAGTCACGGCCACTTCAAGAAGCTAGCTCATATCCTACCTTTTGTATAAGCCAGTTCTGTGACTTTTGAGTGATCGTTCTAATCTTTATTCTGATATGGTTAATACAATATTACAGCTTTACGAACGAATTTTCTCTTGCAGATTTAAACTTTTGTTAACTACTTTTATGCTGCTTGATCCATTTTTACCCGGGCCGTATGGGTGATCTAACGGTTCAATCAAATAAATTTATCAATCAATCAATTTTTGTCCATCTCGAGCGCGCATGCGCACCCGAGCTTTCGTGGCGTGAATATAAAGAAAGCACAAAAAAAAACAACTTAGGGAACAAATCAGCCCTATATTGCCAGCAACGTTCTTCACACTAAGCACGCCGGCGCTCGATATCACGCTTCTTCGAGCATGAATGTACATAGAGAGAACGAGAGAAAAATCCGCTTAACTCGAGCTTGCAGCAGTAGTAGCAGCAGCAGCAGTAAAGCAGTGGTAGAGCAATCGGAACGAACTTTTTCATCGGAAGTGTAGTAGGTATATACAGGCGGCTATGGTGCGCTCTTACGCGACTACCATTTCCGCCTTCGTATATATGCATACGCGTATAACGCACTCGTTTGAGTCTATGCATTGGGAGCAAGTAAAGAATGTACCGCGACGCAATTAAGCGTACAACGTGTATTAATTGTCAAATTTATCGCGCCGAGCTTTTTCCACTCTCGATCGTTATGATTTGTGCGCCAAGGCCTTTTTTTGCTTCTTCTCCTTTGCTCGTAAACAGGCTATGCATGTGGAAGCGCGCGCCATCGATGCCACAGGCTCGGAGCTTTCTTTTTTGCGCCTGTTAAAAGCTCGGCACTCGGCACTCCTGTCCCTGGCGTCGTTGCTCAAGTTTTTTTTTTCTTTATATTTTTCATTCGTACATTTACGCCTTCACGCGTGGATTTTCCCCGTCTCGATTGCGGGTTTCGAGACACATGCACACGTATACGTGCACGTCGAAACACTTCTCTTTCTCGTTTTCTCTCCGTCTCTCTTTTCCCGTGATACAGCTTCCATCGTGTTCAAAAGTACACGCAAGCTCTGCTCTATACTTGCGGCTTGTCGCCTGCCTGTCTAGATAATTTTTTATTTTTCGTTCTATCGAATCTCTAGCACACGCTCACTACACCGGCAAGCTTTCGATCCGTTTATTTGCGCGTTCGATTCGCGCGAGCGAAGAGAGGAAGCGAGTATCCCTCCTACTTGAGGCATCGTCACTTTGCCGCCGCGCTTCCTATATATAAGCCCTCGCAGATAAAGCGAGAGGGAGAGTAAGTGGGTGGCTGCACGCTGCCAGGATGGAAATGCCTTTTTTTCGTGTTTTAAATAGCGCGTTGTTTATTTTCTACGCTTGTTGTTTTTGGAACGGCTGAAAATGGCTCTGAAAAAATACGCGCAGGACTATTGTTCCGATGCTCGGAAGATTCTAAATATTGGCTATGCGGAAAGTGTCGAGGCGAATATAGATATATATTTCGTCGTTGCGTGCCCAGGCCAAGCTGCCGTGTCGTGCTTTTCTATCTTCGTCCGAGCTATTTTGCCATATTATAAATGCAAAAAGTCGAATGAAAAACACGTACAAACACTAGAAAAGCATATAACTCGGCGCGCGAGAGAGGGAAAGAGAGAAGCGAGCGAGCGGCAAGTTATACAGCGTATGTAGGTACACGCGCGCTCGCAGCTCACGTTCTTTTCTCGTTTATATACGAATAGAGAATATAATAGAGAAAATGTAGCGTTACGCATATAGAACAATGAAAGCTATAGAAGAACGAAGATACATCTTGCCGCTCGCTCGCGCGAGCTTGTCGTCCGTGAGCCCGTATATAGTCAGCGAGCTTGGCTATATAAGCGCGTACAGGAGCATGGCGGGGCACTTTTCTTCGAGTGTTATTGCCATTCATATTATTTCTCTTAAAATTTATTTTAACGGTTTGGCCTGACTTAAGCAGCGAATGTAAGCTCGTCCCGGCTATTATGCGGTTTAAGTGTCGTTGCAGAGATCGCGCGCGAGCGCACTCCCAACCTACATCTCCATTCCAGCTTTCTCTCTCTCTCTGCCTCTCTCTTGCTCGCTTTGTGCGCATGCAAATATACTGAAACGTCGAGCGCGTGTTTTTTGCCGGATGAAATATCGTTAGCGAATATTTAACCTTTGGCCTCTTGGCGTTAAAAAAGCGACGCAGTTCGGAAAGCGATTCGGCGAGAAATAGAGAGAAGATGTGCACCGATAAAAAGGTCAAACCACGCAGACGTCTCGAGGAAAAAAATGTCGATGCATCGTCGACACGTTGGGGGATCGAAGCATCGACTCGAGAGCTATATCCACGATGTGTATACATCGTATAAGGATCGTTTCGAGACTGTCGCGCGAGATCGCATTGCAGTCGTGTGCACGAGTTGGCTGCTGCGGTCGCTTTAAGCGTACAATATACGCAACTCGTTCGTATAAACTCGAAATGCTAGATCTACGTACATATACGCATTAGTCCTGCCACCCATATCCACGTCTAATTTTGCCATGTAGGCGCGCATCTAAGCATTATTCTGGCAGTGTTGAATGTATATAGCAACGAGTGCGCGCGCGCCTGCGAGCGTAATGGTGTGTGTATGCAGTCTCCGCAGGACCTCGAGTACGTAGTACATGCACTAGGACCTACGCAGAGCACACGAAACAATTACAAAGTTTCTATTGGCAATTCGAAACAGTGTGTATTATATCGGCTGTATATATAGAAGATAGCTATTCTCGGTATACTTAAGGCTAGCTTATATACTTGTTTCTTCCGAGGGCTATATACATGTCTGTGCGCATGTATATGCATTGCTTTAGGGAAAGTCAAGAAAATACGAGAGGGGAGAGAGAGAGAGAGAGAGAGAGAGAGAGAGGAGAGAGAGAGACTTAGAGCTGGTTTGTACCGGCGAAGAGACCAGCAGATAGAAGCGGTCGCGGCGCAATAGCCCCTCGCAGTAGCAGACTTGCTCTCGCCGCGTTGAGTAGTTTCTGGCGAGAGCGCGCGTGGCATAATTACTATCATAAAGCAGTCATCTCGACCACGCCTCTGCAACTCATTCCCCTCGAAAGATCCATGATCTCTCTTTCGCTACTGCCGCACACTTCGGCTGCTCTCTCGAGCTTCTGTAAAACTGCCCAGAAAACTATAATACGAGCGTCCAATGTGAAATAACTTTGGAACAAGTTTTGAATTCTTGTATACAGGTGTAAGCTCGAGGGACTGTTATAAATCGTTTGCAATTTTACACCTGTAATGCCTCCTTTCGTTTTATGCAACCTGAAATGATAGCTTGGAACTTTCCAAGTAATAATGTAACGCATACCCTAGAATAAATGCCCTACAAACGTATAATCGAAATTTAGAACGTTCGTAATTCTACAATGGATCACTGTCGGATTTCAACTCATCAATTTTTAACGAACGATGGATTTATAAACCTTGAATCTGATAATTTTAATGTATCATAAGTTTCAATTTTACAATATCAATCCCAACGGTTTGATAGTTGAACAAAAGTTTTTCACGTTGTCAATCAAAATATAAATTTTAAAAAGTTGCAATTATTTATGATGCAAACATTTTTTTCGTTAAACTTAACGTGAAATCACTTTTTTCTTTAAAACATTCGAATGAAAGAAGTGAAAAATTCACGAGCATGAATATTTGAGGAATTACTCCAGGCGAATGAAGTACGGAAGGAAGCGCAGTACACACCGTTACGTTATTCTGTCAGTGCATTTTAATCAAAATAACAGCAACAACAGCGCGCGAGGATGACTAGGACTAGCGACTCTCTCTCTCTCTCTCTCTCTCTGCGCTCATCATGGGCACTCCGTTGTAGATTACACGTGTCGTATACGACGCCTGCATATAGAATACCGAAATTCACGCAAAAAGGGAGGGTAGGGCAGGGTAGGGTAGGGGAGGAGGAGGGGTGCCCGATTTCACTGTAATCTCCTGCTCGTTACGTACATCCGATCTTGAAGCTCGCTATCTAGCCTTTGCCGCAAGCCCGTTGCAGCCACGCGCTCTCCTCCCTGCCCTTCTCTTTCTTCCTCGGCTCCTCGCTCCGTCTCTTAATTAAAGCATTATTGCAGGTATCAGCGAAACGGCCGCCTCGAACAAGAGAGCAGAGCTGTACGCGCGCACCGCCACCGCCGCCACGCCATGCCAGTGCTGCCACTGCTCGGAGAGACACATGAGACACGTGCGCATAAGTTTGTGGCTCGAATGATTCTCCCTCGCGTACACTACCTGTCTCTCGCTCCCTTCCTCTGTCTCTCTTTCTCTCTTTACGATACGAGAGACAAAGAGGCTGAGAGAACGCAAGAGCGAGAGAGAGAGAGAAAGACCGTCGGTACTGCGAGCGCATCCGGCTTTGTACGACAAATGTGTTTATGTTGTGCATCTAACGCCTTTAATTACATTTTCACCCGCTTTAATAAGTTGCTCCTCTGCAGTTCAAAGTTTAGCTCTTTATACGACTTACTTTTCTATTCCTTCAGGTATTGTAATGAAATTATCAAAGTATGACAAATATTTCATTCGTGAATGTTGATTTTACTAGTGGACGGAAAAAATATTTTCATTTTTATTAACATTACATAAATAAAATATGGGTTTTATGTTGAAAATTAGAACTTTACAAGATAAAAATAGTTCTTTAGACAAATGATTGATTAAGTTAACATTAATGTCACCATCCTATTTCCCTCAAAGGCAATCTCATAGTTAGCAAAGAATTAATTTAATATGAACGATTGTTGAATCTTTCTGAAAAACTCAGAGAATTCGACAATAAATTTATCGCCATAATTTAGTTTGATTATATTTGAGTTGAATGTTTCAATGAGAACCTTAAATTTTCAAGCTCTGAAAAATTGGAAAATTTCATCATTGAATGTTTTATAAAATTGTCTTTGAGTCACTCAATTCAATTTTGTTTTGTTGAATATTCGATATTTTTAATTAATATTTATTTAAAATATTGTAAATAATATGCAGCAGAATCATCGATTTACAGATTAGATACGATTTCTATCTGAAAATCTTGTATTCAAAATTATCATTCTTAATATTAAACTCGCCTGAACAGAATAGTAGTCATAAAAAAAGAAATAGCACTCTGATAACTTTTTAAAAATTCATAAATATGTTCATGAATTGTATCACAAAAACTATAATTTGAAATATCGAAGTAGTTGGATAGACTTACATAAATAAATAAGCCAGTAGATTTCGGGTGAAGCTTTTGAATAGCATAGAGAGGAAAACAGGCTTAAATATAGGCTCATTTATGAGTTTATATATGTATAGAGAAAACATACATGCACTCTCAAAGTTTAGCTAGAGTTTAGAATTAAAACTTTCCCAACCCTCTTTTCGTAAATATTCGACGAAAAACGAGTTTAAACAATCCACATTTCCTCCTACTGCAAGAGTAGCAGCGGCAGCAGCAGCAGCAGCGGTAGTTTGGCTTATTATTTCTCGTGTGCTTGCGCGCGAACGAATGTCTCAAATTTAAATAATCACCCAAAAATGTTAATGCAGCTAGTTTTTAACCTGCTCGCGGAGCAGTAGACCGCGTATTTTAATAAACATAGCTACGACGGTAATTTAACGATAAAACAAATGTGGCTGATACAAGAGCTAGAGCGTCACAAAAATGCGCCTACTCAAAGAGAACGAGAGCTTTTACCTTAATGTACATATAAATATAGAGCAGTGCTGCTGCTAGTAAATATACGCACGAGCAAGTAGGCTTGTGAGGCTGCAGCGGTGCAAGATGCGCGTACGAATAACAGAAAAGTAACACAAAAGACAACACAGGAACGCGAGCGAGCGAGCGTAGCTAGGCGCCTTGAGCCAAAAATAAGGCCAGGGAAAAAATGGCCAACCGAGGAGAAAAAAAACTGGAAAACAATTGCGTTGCTGAAAACGTAAAGGGTCATTTTACAGAGTTCTGCAGAGAGCAGCTTTTCTGCATCTGGTTAGAAAACTAGAATGAGAAAGCACTAAGCATATCATTATGCACACGCGAAAAAGAAGAATAGAAAGCTCTTCTTGGCCGTGCAATTGAATTAATGCAAAGGAATTAATGAAGCTGCCGATGAAAAACATCGAACGCTTCGCGAGTGGGGGAGAAAAAAAAGTCAGCGTAGTGCGTCTCTTGGCTCTTTGCGGCAGTTGTCAATTGCTTCTGCGGCTGTAGTACATCAGCAGCAGCAACGGGAGTTTCCCGAGTTAATACGCAAACTTTGTACTTTGGTATCGAAGAGGTCTTCACGATTGAATTCTTGTATCTTTTTTTTCTCGGCGCTAAAGATGCTTTCGTATTCTCCACCGAAGCTGCGAGCTCTCTTCGTTGATTTATCTTTGCAAATTTTTGCATCAGTACTTGCACATCCTGCCGGCGTCGTCGTTGCTGCTGCTCACTTTATAATTGATTGCGAAGGGAGAAGTTGTATGTCTTGCGCGCTGCATATTGCGTGGGTGATATATTCCCCCTATAACCTAAGTATCTCTATGTGCTATACGTACATTACTTTCGCAAGTTATGCTTTTCGTTTGGTATTTCTGTATTTTTCGCAGTTGTCGTCGCCGTCGCCACTACCGTTGCTATTTGTTTTGCGTATTATATATTCAAATTATATGGTGATGCGATAAGAAGTGAAATCAAAGTTTGAAAGTAACTTCAGCAGCAGGACTCGGAACTGATAGAAGCTTCTTACATCGTTATTACTTGCTCGTGAATGAGGTATTTTGTATTTTTTTACATTTTCCGCCCTACGCCTCACGGGTGAACTTTTTATTTGCCTCGTAATTATAGGAATCGAAAAGTATGAAATTTTAACGATTTCACATTTCGGTCATGGACGTTTCGAAATATCGTATTTATTCAGCGTAGTAATTTTTTTTTGATTCGAATACGCTCGTGGGAAAATTGAAAGTATCCATAGCGACCCCTTGAATAATTAATAATCGTTTCTCGAATGAAAAGTTTTTTTTTAATGAATAAAAAAAGGAAATAAAATAAATAACAAGGCTAGTTTATTCGTTGCACAAGTACGCCAGCCGCAGGTAGCACACGTTACATGAATAAAATATAGTGGTGCTTACACACGACATTGTTATGCGAAAGTGTGTATAGCGACGTCTGACCAAAAAACATCTTCGCTACTGGTGCACGCGCTGGCTATAGGTTGGCTCAATGAAATCACGCGCGCATTCACGGGAGCTGGCTCGATTTTTTAAAGTGTATTCATGAGCGAGTTACTATGTATGTGACGTCGCATCGCCTCATCGAGCTCCGAGGGAGAAACAAGGAAAATGCCAATGTGTAAGGAGATTCGAGTTCCGGGAATATTATTGCACGCACAACACAGCGACTCGCAGGCACTATTTTCATCCAATCAAACTTCCAAATTCGAGTCACCTCGGTATTTTCTCTCGATTGTTGTTGTTGTATAGATGCCGCAGTACGATATCCACTTCCATTCTCCAAAAGACAGAGAGTCAGGAATGTATAAGGATAATAAGTAAACAGTGTCTGTGGATATATTCGCACGAATTCATAAAGGTAAAGACAGAAAGCTAAAAGCGAGAAAGAAATACGAGGCTCGTTCTCGTGCATACATGTTTGCGAATATACGTTGAGAGAGAGAAACCTATATAGCACTGAAAGAGCTTGCGCATAGATATGTGCCACATAGAGGTGCACGTAGGTAAGTTTATAATACCTATATTCCCGCGCATGTGTATATATATTCCGGGCGTTGGTGTGAGTGTATGTGGGTGTATGTGTGTGTATGTACGCATAGTTGCCGCTGCAACAGCAGCGCATTAATCCGCGCCGCTCACGCGCCCTGCTACACGGTTGGTTAAGCGGCAAACTGACACGTTTACGGGGGGCTGCGTGAGAGCACAATTTCTCGCTACGATGCTCGCCTCGCGTACTTTTCTCTCTCTTCTCTCTCTCTCTCTCTCTCTCTCTCTCTCTCTCTCTTTTCCTCGTTCCCGTGTATATATGTACGCATATAATAGTCAATACATAAATACATACGCACAGCGTACGCGTATTATAGCCTCCTTTTGCTTACATACAGCAAAGGGAAAATTTGTTATTACTGCGCGCCCGTGTGGATTCTACTTGCCTGTACATAAAATTATGATGTACAGCTGTTACAGTAACGGTGCAAGTATACACGCGTATGTATATGCGTGGGCGTGCTAGAGTCCGAGCCGTAGTAGTGTCAAGGTGTGTGCCACTGGTAGTGCTCCAGTGTGTCTGTGTTAGCGCTGGCGTAATCGACTGTATACGTGCGTAGCTAATGCAAAGCTCAACTGGCGTAAGCACACGCGCAGCTAAATATGTATTACGTGTGTTGACTCAGAAATAGATTCGTCAGCGTCCCCCGATATACATGCACTATTCTCTCCAAGGCTATATATACAATACAGCATGTACGCGCGCGTTTTTATAGTAGGCAGTTTGCTCGATCGATTGGATCAAAGCGCTGCTTTTGTCGTTAAAACAATGCCCATAGCTAGAGCTTGCTTTATCTCAACGCGATCCTGATGTACAGCGCTCGCTTGCAAATCGAGAGCAGCCGTAGCAGTTGCATCGATGTTAGAGAGATAAGGCCAAAACCAGAGGATGACCGATTGGCCCGAGAGCTCGACCCTGGCCCGAGCCCGAGTTCGGTCATATTTTCTCGTTTCGCAAATTCAATCTCGCACTCGATCGCCCGCACGGCATAAGAAAATTAATAAAATATTCAACAACAAAAAAGCTCGGTCTTTGACGTAGATAACGAAAACAATTATGTATGATTTGACTTTGAGCTTGCGAAAGCTCGACTCGTTAACATCAAAGCTCGAAATATGCTTGCTTCATATAGATACGCGTGACCACTAATTTCGGTACAATAGATGCGGTATATATATGTAGCTCCGAGTTCCGCGGCAAATAAACTAACTAGCCAAAACGTTCGCAGCAGCCGCGGCATAAGCAACTAGTATATATGCGGAGCGCGCATAGAGAGGACAGTCCACATATCCGCTGTTGTATTTATGTACTTGTCGCTGATTATACAATATATAGTATGCGTACATATAGTTATATGTAGGATATAGCGGGCGCTCTCGTACGTGCATATACGTTTCAATGTATTCAGGGATTGACTAATCGGCGGTTAATCCATGCGCGCTCCAGCTACAGCCTAGTACATGCGCCAGCCTGCGCGTATATGACTAACGCACTATTTAGATACTTATTGAGCATGCGTATGACCTCAAAACCCTCTTGTCTCTCTTTGAGCTCATATACAGATTCAGCTGGCTCACCTACATGTATGCTACATGTCAACGTTCTGCTGCTGCGTACACGAGCATATATGCTATGCGGATGCGAACTGACACACAATACCTCGTTAGACGTGAATCTACTTTTAATGCGGTGGCGCGGCATTAGTCCATAATACCCGATACATCGGCACAAGCGGGCTATTTTCTACTTTCTGCTATCGGACGTTACCAGCTTATGCACGTATGCGATAATTGCCAGGCTTAAAAAGCTCATGGATATTAAAATATACGAGATTGACGTAAGGCGAGCAAATGTTTCAGCTGTTTTTTGCACTGGCTTGTTATTTGGTCCGCTCGTTATATTCGCTGCCTCGCGCGCACACATTCCAGCTACGTATATAGCATAAAGAAAAATGTCTGTACGTGCCAATTGAGTTATGCCGTTGATATACGCGCCCGCGCGCCTATACGCGATACGAGCTTGCATATAATTTACAGCGTGCCCTTCGTTTACGCCGTATGATGTTACACGCGCGTTATATACTATACGTGTATAGAGCGCGCTATACATGTATAGGGTGCTCGGATGGTTTGTGCGATCTGAAAAATTTGCATGAAAATACGCGTGTAGCCCATAATAGACAATGTAAGTTTTATATCCTGGGCAAAAAAGTAGAAAGGACAAAGCAGAAAAAAAGCATATTTTTTGAATATTCATGACCCTGTTAATTTTTTTTTTTCAAAATTTTTCCTGCAGTATTTCTTTTTTAACAAACTTCCATCATTCCTGAATAATTTTTCCATTATTTCAAGAGGATATAATGTAATTTTGTGAGGCAAAACTATCAAGCTATATTAAATTATTTCGATTTTTACTATTTAGGTATAGACGATGGGTATAGCCAAGAACAGGAAAAAAAGAAAAATTACTAAGCCGAAAGTTCTGTGAATTAAAAATCCTATGCGGCTTTCGTTAAATATGAATATGATGTGCTGGCAAGTATTATAAAATTCAGTGATATATTTAGAATCACTCGTTTCGTCAACGTCAAGTTTTTCTTTATTAATATAAAATTCGTTGTCTTCCTTTATCCTCCTTCGCCAAAGTCACTAATAATAACTAATGGAAAAAGGGTGCAATAATATACTCCGCTGCTTTAAGATGAAAAAAAAAGAAGAAGAAATAATTGAGTTGTAAAAAAGCAACGAAGCAATAAATAATATACAAATGTATTTTTAAACTTGCAAATAGGAAAAAGCATAACTAACCTTGCGCGAGCATACCGAACGAGTTTAATAAAACACGGAGCTAATCTTCCGCTTCTCTTTCTCCCCCTTTCTCCCTCCCACGTGCATATTTTCGTTTTTTTTTACCTTAACCGAGCAGCAGCAGCACATCCACTTTTCAGGTGCACGTGCAACCGCACCAAGAGAGGGAGCAAGAGGTCCCAGCGATAACACCGACAACCATAAAAGAACAATTCAGCTCGGGCAACTTTTCCCTCTGGTAGGTGTGTGCGCGCGTATATATAGCTAATAAGAGTTTCGTTGCCTCGCAGCTTCTCCTCCACGATCCTGTGATGACGCGAGCTCGTAGCACTAGCCGTGTCAAGGATAAAAAGAAAGAAAGAGAGTAAAAAGAAGAAGCGTTAAGAGAAAAGTACACAGGTAAAAGGGCCACGAATTGGTAATGATGCTCGTTTACGTGGTTATATTCAAGGTATGCTCCTGTCCCTGGAGTATAAGGAGCAGAGGCAGCAGCAGCAACTCCAAATGAATGGTGACTGTATTTCGCCTGCTGCTACTACTTGCTTGCCTTGTTATTTCGTTCTTCCTTCTTTCTTTATTTCTCTTTGGCTATTATATACATGAATAGATAGATGTTTACACTCACAGACACTCTGCTACAGAGTAGAATGCGTTTTCTGACATATACACCCACACACATACACACGAATAGAAAGTGTACAGCAGCAGTAGTCGCAAGTTGCACAGACGAATAAGCTCCGCACGCAGAGCACAGCATCGAAGCCTAGGCTTTGCACCGACGTTTCTTTATGTGCGCAGTTCGAGGGTAGTCTCTCTCTCTCTCTTTCTCTCTCGCGCGCGCGTTGGTAAAAGACTACGACGAATTTTTTGATGAAAGGCAAGGCGCGTCGTTTGTTCATTCTCCCTCTTCCTTTTCGTCTCTCTCTCTCTCTATCGTTCGCGTTCGCTGGCTCTTCCTTCTTTTGTACGTATGGAAACTCGTATTTCGTTATTCTATACCGACACGCGCGCTCGCACACGTTATACACATTTACGTGCACACACAAATGCGCGTTATAGCAGCGCGCTAGGCGCCGTTAGAAATACGATATAGTATCCTCGAACCCGCCTCGCCCGCTCGCACACGCCGAGCATTATATCCGTGCTTTATTGCTAGTTGTTCGAGTCCTTGCCGCTCCGCAATTCTATTTTGCCGAACGCGGAGCCACCGGCGGAGGCGTGAGCGAGAGCTAAAAAATAATGCCCAAGCTCCGCGCTTATCGACAAACTTTTTTATCCTTCCAGCGCGATTAAATTGAATCATCGCCATAATAACATGCCAAGAGCTTCAATTCAATAGCCGACGAATCTTCAAATGACTATCTCTTAAAATGGTCAGTGCCACTCGGAGAGAGGCCGATTATGCGAAATCTAGTCCATATCTTTGCCCAAAATAATTCTTGCCCATTTATTTTAAGTAGGTAATTGTTTATTCAAAAACAGTCCAAACACGCATAACGTGTATACGTATTATTATATATAAGGACAAACGAGGCGGCAATAAAACGAGCACCTCTTTCTTCTCAAAGCTAAACAACGGAGGGTGCAAGGAAAGCAAGGCGATAATTTCTCCGCTGCCTTAAGTAATGGATACCGCGAGCTGGCGATAATGTCGCTGAAATACTGCCTCCCTCTACATGCACAACACTTGTATTATATTTATATGTAATGTATAATGTATGTACACAAATGAGCAACTCTATCAAAAAAAGCTTATTTTGGAATTTTACGTGTTCCAACTATTGTGAACTGTTTTTGAGGATCCGAGTAACGAGAAAACATGCGTGTACAATTTTCACTCAAAAACAACAGTACACTCTTGGGTGCTTATTGCTCAAACAAGAGCACTCGCATCCCATTCCTTGTCGGCGCCAATTTATCCAACATAGGTGGGTCAAAACAGGTTTTTCATGCCCAATATTTTTATATCAAACGGACTACACCATCGTAAAAATGGTTGTCCAAAGATTTAAACAGCTGCCATAATAATTTTTCATTAATTGTTTAAACTATTATTTATATGCGAAATTCGCTCTTTTATAATTTTCATCTCTTAGTTTAAAAAACATGAGATCACTCTAAATCACTATACGTGTGCGAGATATGTGCTTAGAATTTTGGAACGTAAAATTGCATGTGTTATAATGGTTTCGATGGTTTCGATTTCCGTTCTAATAAACATTTTTGAACATTGCAAATGATTTTAGAATGTGTAAAGTTAAATATCAAAATATTTATTTCACATTTTCATTCCAACAATTTTTTAATTAAAATTTTGACCTCCCAGTTCTCACGAAATATGTTTGACACACTACTGAGCAAGGAGTGGAGGAATCAAGGCAGCAGAGGGGAATGTGATTGGAACTGGAGATATAGATTACGCGCACTTCCCCTCTGCTGTCTTGCTTAAAAAATGTGCTGGAAGAACCGCTTAAAAAATACGCTGTAATTTTTCAGAGTTTTTAAGTTACTTTTCCACTTTTGCAATTAATATAATGTTGCAAAAATTTTAAATTTGCTAAAAAAATTTTCAAAATTGTTATGTGTACTTAGAAAAGTTTTAAGAGCTTTATGATTTTGATAACATTTTCCTAAATGTGATATTTTTTGTAAAAATATCTGGAATATTTTACATCGTAATCAAGTCTTATGGATCGCTAGACTGAAAAATAAAAGCTTCGATGCGGTGAGTGCATTTTGCTGTGAGTTAAGACTTCGGTATCGTTACAAGTCAAGAGCGTCGATTTGAAATTCTTTGTACTGGAAAGTGGAAGGCTACTTTAATACTTTTTACGACTTTATGCGAGAAAAGATGATTAAATAAATTCTCTAATTCAAAATTGATGGATTTTGATGAGAAAAGTTTGTGTAACAATTTAAAATGTATAAATTATGAAATAATGTCAACAAACAATAAACCTAGATACTATTCTGGTCTGAGTATATAAATTGAATTTTCTTCACAAATAATATTTTTGCTAAGAATACTTGCTTCGACATATATATATGCATATTATGATTTCCCGTATCTATTAAATTTCGATACAGCGAAAATTTTCTTACATTTTTGGAGTGATAATTCTTTCATAATTTGGCGAACGTCAAGTTCACAAATTGAATAATCGTATCATAATTATAGATTAACCTCGATTTCGTGGATCAATCATCTTTGGAGATCATATTGTCAATCGATAAAGCATTAAATGTGTTTATGCTGAACTTCTTCAATTGCGATAGAAAATATTTTGGTTGTAGAAATCCGAGGCATGTATTTCTCGTTATAAACTTCGTCTCTCGTACTGCCTCCCGATGTAGTGTAATGGTTTTTTCCCTTTGCAACAATAAAGTTCTCACTGAAGTGTTTATATATAGCAGGTGTGCCAGTATAACGGCGCGATTTTTATACTTCGTTCACGTGCCTCGAGTACTTGTCGTTTTTCGAGAGATAGCTGGGCATAATTCACTCACTTACACACTTTTTCTTTATATACCAGGCGTATAAACGTCTTATGCTTGGGTGTCTTTCACCCTATCCAATGTAGTCTTCTAATCTCTTTTTATTACCTGTAACTGTCAGTGACTTAGAATCGTGCCTTGAAGCTAAAACACTGGTTCAGTCAATTTTTTTTCTTGTTCGTTTCACGTTTTATGTACATTAAAAGAATTTGTTTGACTGAGATTTTAGAAAAATCATATTATATAAAATGAGATGCACCTCTTTAGAATTGGTCAATGAATTTTTTGCCAGTATCGTGCCAAATCTTTCAAGTCATGCTTTAATTTAATCAGCCATGCTGGATTATGCAATACTTAATTTATTCATGAATCAAGTTGAGATTAAATTAGAATTGAACAAATAAAAATTGGCATGTACCATTGGTAATTCATCTATTATTCACTAGTATTATTTTAACATCTTAGTATTATTTATTGTGTGTCTGGAACGACGATCGCGAGCTTTATGCCCATTGAAATTTCTTTTATTATTTAAAGAGTATGCATAAAGCTGCTGTGCAATGTGAAACTCTCGAAGTCGAAGCGCCAAATTGTGGCAAAGACAAGAAAACCGTTTCATTACACGTTACGAAATGAATAGGTAATGAAAGCCTCATCAGGCTGAAAGGCACATCCAGAGAATAAAAGATAAAGTGGTATATCATAAAAGAAACTGTTTCTCCCTTGACTTTGATTATTCAAAGAAACTCATGCTTTTGCGAATGCATGTACAATAAGTGCAATATAATATATAGATATAATAGGCGGTAGGATAATGTAACGACAAAATGCTCAATCAAAGTTTTACTTTGTTAGATGGTTGAGAAATAATTCGATATCACCGTTCGGCAAGAATTAGTCGTAATACTTCGTTTAGTAAAATGTTATCTTTGTTAAAATGATCACGCTTATTGTAAAGAAAGAATGCATTTATATTTAAACAAGGGAAAGTTAACCAGTTTAATTAAATATGCTATTCGACAGTTTTTCGATTTGTTCAATATTTTACCATCTTTATAAGACTAATTTTTTTCTGGTAGCTCGAACTGTATGGGAGAGGATTATATTGACATTTTTGGACTCACGGGTGTGGGTGCGCAGTAGCAGGAAACTTTTCCTCGCACGTAGATTACATATATTATATAATATAACGCTGCAGAGCGCACCAGACAAAACACTAAACGCGAAAAATGAAAAAGGAAAAAAAAGAGAGGAAAAAAAAAGAGAAATGAGAAAAAAAACTTGCACGATTTTATAAAAGCTCGCTGCTCTCGTCCAGGCTGGCGCTGCTCACTGGGCGAACTCGCACTTAACGCACGACCACACACACGCTCGCACACGTACACGAACACACACACGCGAAGCCTGGGACAGCCAATAGCGTGGGCAACGTCATGGTATAGCCGGCCGTTTTGTTTTCAATTTTCCGGCCTTTAATACATGAACGAACGAGCGAAATCTCACTGTTTCTCTCTCTCTCTCTCTCTCTCTCTCTCTCTTCGTTTTCAAATTCATATACTACGTCGACTGCCGCACACTCGTACACAAACGGCGCTGCCTAGCCATATACATGCACGTATATGTGCGCTTGTGCAGTCTGCTGCTCCGTATATATGAATACGAGTCGTAAATATACACTGGCGCTCTCTCTTTCTCTCTCGGTCTGTGCACGCGTGTACGGGCGCTTGGCTTCAGAATTAATAACGTAGCGTGGCTAACGCGCGCGCACGAGCCCGCCGCGCTCACCTATATATATATACGTATACCATACATACACGCGCAGCCGTACTAGAATCGTTATGACCATAATGACCAAGTGTAATTGGAATCAAGCGAAAGAATGTCTGCAGCTGCTGCTGCGTAGCGTAGCGCATACATCCTGCTGTATGTGTGTGCGCCAGCTAGCGTAAGTAAGTCGGGAAAAAATGTATGCGAGCTTCGGGTAATGAAAGTACCTGAGCGCGCGATGTCATCTAACTCCCTCTCTCTTTCCCTCTCCGCAGCAACAGACGATGATCCTGCGCCAGCGACGCTTGCAAACGCACACACTACGGGCCTCTCGCTAATGCGAGTTGCATTGCTCAGCCAACCAGAGCCCTTTCATTCGCCTCGTCTAAATGTGAGCGTATAATGCCCGTGTGCAAACGTCGCGTCGCAGACTGGATGCAGGCCACTCTCATTTTTCTGTAGACGTATGAGCCAGCTTCGGCATATACAGCGTTGAATTAGATCGGACGTACTGTCCCGGCTATTTACTAACGCGTGCCGCAGTGCCACGATCATTTCGTAATGACTGCAAGCTCTATTACTGCAGACTTGCGGACTCTATTTTTGTTGACCCACGCACAGGATAATCTATCTCTGTAGACTTATAAAATACAGCCAATTCATTTTTTCGAACAACTTTATATTAATCAAATGTTTTCAACTTGAAATCGATATAGCTTGCAGAGGGCTCGGATAACGGAAAATGTAGCTAAATGAAATGAAATTTCAACAAAGTAACGAACTGCTTTTCATGTATACATAGATTCCTATTTTTTTGTTGTCTATTTTGCTCAATATTTAAATCTTAACAAGGAATCTCGGAATTTTAAGCAAATTTTCCTTTGGCAAACTAAATAATACCTTGAATTGCCGCAACGGAAACATACTGTTTCAAATACCCTCTTAGGGATCTGTTGACCACATTTTTTTCATTATGACCGCAAAATTTTTTCGACAAACCCACCATAAATATAAGCGTATATAGATCTAGAGAACTGCTGCGGCATGCGAAGATAGAGGGAGGTTTAGGTTGTTGGAATTCCAGTTCTCTTAGCTGTTGCGAGAGCAACAAGAGCTTACGCGGCGCGTCTGCAGCCACAGGCAAAGTTTAGCAGCCCCTCCCGCTCTCACCCTTCCTGCCCCCTGCCGCTTCGCTTGCGAAACTCAGAGCTTAACGAAGCGCGAAAACCCAAATAACGCCATGGCAGTGGAAAGCTGCAACCACTGGCTTACAGTGCAGTAGCGAGCTCACCTCTCTTTCGTTATGTCTTTACCTCTCTCTCTTTCTTGCTCGTGCACGTCTCATTTTCACAAATATATGTGCACGCAGACCGAATGTTTACGCGTGCACGTTGTGTACATATGTATACAGCAGTGATGGAGGTGGCAAAAGATGGAAGCGAGTAAAGGAGAGAGGGAGAGAGAGAGAGAGAGAGAAAAGCTGCGCACTGCTACACCAAGTTTCCTAGCGGAAAAAGAGAGTGATGAATTAACGTGAAACTTCTCCACTCGGAGTATGCGCGCATGTAATCAGAGAAATATATTTTTTAATTCCACTAAAACTTCGATGCAGGTAACTTTGCGCGAGCTTAGAAGTATCGTGAGCGATACGGGTCGTACTTTTTCGCTGAAAAATATAACGTATTAAAATCTTCGTATACGTAATGTTGAGTATTCGATATTATACAGCTTTAACAGGGACTTTTTGACTCGATAAAATTGATGAAAAATAGAAAAGAGTCAGCCCTTTAGGATATCCGATTTTTTCATACATATGTGCAAGCTCGGCAGCATAAAAGCCTCTGATATAACTCTCTCTCTTTCTCTCTCCCCCTGTGTCCTTCATATTTCTCATGTAATGAAAGCTTCACATAGCACAGCTGCTTACTTCATTTATTCATAAAAAAAAGAGCGAGAAAAAAAACGAGCAGGCATCAGCAACAGCAGCGGCGGCAGCAGCAGCAGATTCCTCCTCCTGCCATAGTAACACATTTTTGAATTTCAAATAAACCTCAAGCTCTTTCGCTCACTCACTCGGCTTCTGGAATGTAACAAAGTATACAATTTTTAATCTGCAAAATTGAGCACGCGCATACTTTTATTGCGTGCGTATGTGCGTTTCTGTCTAGGAATAACGCGTAAGTGTGGGTAGGGGAGGCGGCATACGCAGTCACATGAAAAACACGTATTTTCTTTCGTCCTGCGTTCCGGTCGCGCGTGAGCAAGAGAGCGGAAGTGACATACGTGACAAGCGTGAAAGGCATGAGCGAGACTACGTAGGGATAGTTGTACGGAGAGAAATGCACACATACGCGAAAGAGTTAAGGCTGCCGTAGAGCAAAGAGGGAAGAGAGAAAAGAGGAGAGGAAAAACGTAGAGAGAGAACGAGAAAGATAAAGGAAGGATGTTGCAGTAGTAGCAGAAGATGAAAGAAACGGGGTTGTGAGAGATGGAAAAGATTTATTAAGAAAGAAAAAGGGACCTTTTCTCTGCTGCTGCTGCTGCTGCTGGGTAAAAGATAGACGAGACAGTGGAACGACTACTCATCGTGTTTTCCGCGCGATATGAAAGTGCAGCAAGTATAGTGGCTGCTGCCGCAATGGCCTTTTCCCACACCGAGAGCGAATATTGTAGGCTTTTCAGCCTTTTTTTTTTATTTTATATATAATATAAAATTGCTTTTAAATATAATTTCGACCTGTGGACAAAATTGACTCGTTGAGCTTTTTTGTCCCTTTTACTTGAATGGCAATCCGTTTAAAACGCGCATCGCATTTTTCAATATTTACTTATAGCACCAACGTGTGTTTTTTCTCGCGACAAGTGCTATAGTGGCACATTGTTTACCAGGCCTTGTTTACCATTATGCGAAACTATTGTGACGTACACACGCGCGCGTTCGAATTCGCACAAGTTTCTCTCATCGGGCAGCAATCGCATATAGCTAGTTACTGCCTTCTGCTGCTGGTAGTATTCGCGGATAAGCGCGACGTTTAACATAAACTTCAGCAGCCTCCATTAAACCTCTCTCTCCCTCTTCCTCTATCTTGAGAACAGTTTCTCGAAACAGTGGCAGATACAGCATCGCATGGATCTTCTTTGAGGCTAAAAGTTTGAGTACGACTCACGCATACACACTCAGTCACATACACTTAGTATGAATGTGCACGTGACGTTATATAAGTATCGTACTTGTGTGTATACATGTACCTTCGCGCGTTGGTTTGTGCGTGCGTGTGTTTGTTTGCTTTCGGAGCTCTGAAAGGGGTAACAGTGCGCGCGCGCGAGTGTATTGGACAGACGTAAATTGCTAAACTGTTGTTGTTGCGACAGAACACGCGAGCGCTTGCTGCAGTCTCCTTCGCGGCGTGCGTAATCCTATAGATATACCTAACGCGCACGCATCCAAAACACAAAGATAGAAACAGAGCGATTTACCGCACTATAGTGCATTTAGTTTCTTCAGCCACCGAGAGCGAGAGAGATGAATCTAAACTTTGATTAACATATTACTTTGATCCATTAATCTGTATGCGGAATTCTAGGGTGAAAGCTCGAATAAATAACTTTACCTTCAAATACAAGTGTTGCAAGTAGAAATGTAGTGACTTCGATCTTTTTGGAGAATGTTTAAGCGGAAGGGCAGTAGAATTCATTCGGTGAAAAAACGAACACTTTTGTTAGCACTAAATTTTCCAACACGCCTTGAAAAAACTTTTTTTGTGGGGCCAGCTTTAGATTTAAAATTGCCTAACGAATCATTTTCAAATTTTACAAGTTTTTTTTTTATAAAACTCACAAGGTTTCGCAGTCGGTTCTTTTTCGAATTTTAGTGACCTTGAAAAGTCAAAATGCAATTTTTCTCTCAAAAATCGACCGTTTTGTTACTGTCAAATGAAAAATAACAACAAATTGGAAAAAATTCGACACTGCGTTATTTAATGAATTGTATAGAGAAAGTTGGTGTAAAATTTGAAATGATCCGTTGGGTTTTCAAACTGCAATTGCACTGACTTTAAAAACGCGTTGTTTGGATAAATCGATTAAAAGTTTTTTACATGAAAAAATCTGATCTCTTACACAGAATCATCGATGCTTCGACCATACAGAAAACAGATATCATCTAGGAAATGTGGAGAATTTTTTTTTCAATATTTTTAGGAAGTTGTACAATACAATAAATATAAAAGTAAAAAAACATCGTAAAAAAGTCAAAAAGGATCGCTCCCTCCCATTGAACTATTGATCAATTCGGGTTTTGAATGGAGCTAAAAATAAAAAAGCAATAACTGATTTCAAAAATAACTCTAATAAAATGATTTTAAAAGCTAACTCCTTTTTAATTTGAGCCCCGTTGTAAACGTATACCATAATAGAATCAGCTCAATAATGACGTAAATTACTTGATAAAGTTCATTAATTCATATGAAATTGTATGCAATAAAAAAAATTTCACCGTTTTATCTATAATAATATTGTATTTTGAATGGAATGATAACACTGATGAGTATTTATTTTCTGGAAATAAACCATATTTTTATCTTGTTACGCCATAATTAATTTTTGAAATCAAAGAATAAAATAAAATGGACTTGTGATATCTACAACAGTCTAGCAAAATCAATATCAATTTCACATCAATGGATTACTAATTATCTTATTTACCATCTTAGAGTTTACTAGTGCTGTTGCACTAAATTATAGTCATTTTATTGATCGAAGACTTTGACAATATTAATACAGTCAATATATTTGAAGTTTGGAGACCAGCAATAGTGTAGTTGGAAATGGAGAATGATCAAACAAATGTAGCTCGTAAATAATGGATACAAATTTTTCTGAACATTTTTTTTTAATTTGACGTCCAAATTTTATTCTAAATATACTCTTACTGCAAAATAGATTAAAGTTTCTATCATAATTGATACAATTTTTAACTGGCAGTTCTTTTTATAATATTGTAGTGGATTATTTTGTAATTTTAGAATGGAGATAAAAATATTAGAAACATTCGTAATATAAAAAGAAAAATTGTAGCTTTGAGAAATCATCTACTAGTATGTTGACTTGAGAGGATTGAAAAAATCATTAAACGCGGGTAGGTTGATTTAGTTGATAAAGTAGATAAGTAAAGCGAGCCTGCATGCTCACATCTATACAAATGAGTAATCTCTCGAGGGTCCTTTTCTCTTTTGGCCGTGTCACTGGTCTGTCGGCGCACATGGGATCTGGCGCGCGTTCGCGTACTTTCGCAAATGAAATATATATACGTGCACGTGCAGACGTATACGTATGTGCAGTTGGCTAAGAAGTAAGAATAGTTAATTGCTGGTAATTAATAGCTGGCGAGACACACGCTAAGTACCAGGGGCTGCGTCGGCGCGCATAAAGAGAAAGAGCCGGGCCGAGTATAGTGGAGTGTTGTACGGAGTAGAGCTCGCGCTGCTGCTGCGTGGCGCCACGATAAACATCTGTAAAGCATGAGCAATAATGTGCCAGTGCAATATCAATCTCCAGCTACACCTATAACTACCTACCGACCTACCTATACCTATGTATGCTATATGAGTATGTGCATTCGTCGGCTCTTTCTCTCTCTCTCTAGCTCGCGCGAAAGTGAACGCTCGTGATTATATACGTATACAGGGCTGCAGCGCAGGCGGCAGTCACTGGCATGAGTTATGCTCGCTAATGCGTTCCGGTGCGTTAGTGCAGTACGTACGGTATAGCCAGAGTTTGCGAGCGTTTGTGCATGTGTATGTGTATACGTGCACGTGTGCGGCCTCGCACTGTGCCGCAGTGCAATATTCATGCGCGGCATACACATATAAACATGTAATGTACGTGGATGCGTGTGCACGTTAGTCTAGTTAAAGCCCGCAATGACGATGACTGCGCCGCAGCAGGTCGACGACAACGACGACTCTTATGACAAAAAGGAGAGAGCTTTACGTATACGTATATATGTGCGCGCAACGTCTAAGGGCTCGTGCAGTACGTAGGTATACGCGCTTTGCGGAGACTCTGAGCAGCAGCAGCAACGTCTCTTATCGGTTATGTATGATGTTATATAGATATGCACGTTCACGTAAACATACAGAGAGAGAGAGAGAGAGAGAGACGAGCGTGTGCAACAGCTGCACTTAGCCACGTCACGCCGTAATTATATTTGAGTGGCTGCACGCGTTTCTCTTATTTTCCATAGCTGTATGAGCGCCAACCCAGCCCACGTGTATACATATATAACTGCATACAAACATTATAACATCCTTTGATGTTGATGTTGTTACGAGATGCCGTCGCTGCTGCTACGTTTGTGCGCGAGTGCGTATACGTACATATGATGTATACGAAGCTCAGACCCTTGACCTAGTATTCAGGCAGCCATCGATCAATGCCTGCGCGCGATAAGGATTTCCAATTTGAATTTGTGTCTTCGCGTTCTTCGTTATTAGGCAGTCATAGCGGCAACTTTAATACTCCGCTCGAGCACGTTTGCCGCTCTATAGCGAATTCAGTAGTATAACCATGCTTCAATCAGCCAACTTGGGTATGCGATTTTCAGCCTCGGAGAAATTCAAATAGACAATTTTCATGAATACAAGAATATTCACCCGTAATTGAACCTAAGTAACTTATAAACAGTTCTGGTAGTAGGTACCCACGAGATAAAATTGCAAATTAATTTGCAGGACCAATTATTGTAACAAGGCTTTATCGAAGTTGCGGTAAACATACACATAGCTGCTTTGTGCAAGTAGCCGTGGATCCGTGCACGGATACACTGTTACTTTGGCCCATGGTATTCTTACGCGAACCACGTACTTGCACGCGCGCGCGCGCTCGGTACGGCGGAGGCGGCGGTATAGTTTCACTTGGTCGACCAACGCACTGTGCCTCGGCACCGCTTTGCTCTGCCACGGGACAACTTTCTCTCGTTGGTCCCTCTATACCCCACCCGAAAAGCGGGACTAACTTGTATAATTGCAAATGTTTCTGCACCTCTATCTGCGCTAGAAGTTGCTCTCTAAAGGCGCACCAAGTAAAGCACTGTAGCGGTAAGCTATGCACCGAGTATAAGTGTATATATATATGTATGCGTATACACAGAAGCAGCCCATTCGTGAACAGATACGTTAGACGTACCCCCGATGCCGCAAGCCCGCAAGGCTCTGTGTAAGCTTCGATGCCCTTGCGGAAGCGGGACAAAATTTATGACGCTCCCTAAGAGATAACTGTACTGCTGCATGTCCTATGGATGCACATTGCACACCTTATTCATTTATTTTAGAAAATACATGAGACAATGCGTTCATTTTTTATTCGCTTGAAATTTACAATATATTAGTAATATTTAGAATCATCGCTTCGATTGAAAATTGATAAAGAATAAAACGATTAAAATTTTTAAAAAATTTCCATGAATCGTCTTTCATTGTAAAAAAAGTTGCGAAGATGAGAAGCGGGACATGCACCCAAATATACCTAAGCGTTTACATGATTTTACTGCAAACTTGTGTACTTTTAACACGCGTGCGATGGTTTATTTTTGCCGAACATATGAACGTATAAATCTTTGTGTACTTGCAATTAAATATTTTCGTTTTACATTTCTCGCACGTGAATTTGTATTCAAAAGTCCATCTTCTTTTTGCTTGCGAAGCATATTTATGTTTACATTTGCGTACTATTAAAACAATAGTATATTTTTTACAATTTCATAATTAGCTGCTTATATTGTTTATCTTCGAAATGTATGAAAACAAGTTGTTTTTTTTAAATTGAGCCGTCACTTAACTTGGATTAATCCATGAAACAAGGAGATTTTTCTTTTCTGACCATTTTTTAAATTATTGATATTACAAGTTTCTTTAAGAAAATAATTTCTCAATCCGTATTATTAATGAGTTCACGTTCTCGATGAATTGCAATTGTGTCTATTTCTAATTGTATGACCGAATAAGAAATTCCTTTAATTTGCGGTAAGAATTAAAGGAGAGAAACGAGTTAGTCACTGGAATAAATGGATTAAGAAAGTGGATTTTTAGCTCTATATGCTGATGAGAGACTTAATGAACGAACTTGATTGACAAAGAACTTAGTCACATGGTATAATGGTGACACTCAACGCTCTGCGCAATCAATTTAGTTTGATTAGAAACCAGAGACGCAAGTCTTTCTCTTCGTAGCCAGAATGCCGAAGCCGACGACTCGAATTCGATAATAGACATGAAAGCATTATTGGTGAGCACACAATAAACCACTTAATCAATTAAATAAATATGAAAATTTTTACAATTTTTCTCATTAAATCTGCTCCACCGAGGACAACTTTGAATACAGGAAAAAGCTTTGATAAATAGATATGTAAAAAAAAAGCGGATTCAACTAAGCTTTTTTGAAACTTTCGATTGACGCTTGAACAGACTGGCAAACGCTGCAATACGGACTTATACATATCATGCGTGTGCGAGAGCTAGTAGGTAGCTAAGTTTATATGAGATTAACGAGTAAAAGCTAACTTGCTCATTTTCCACTTATCAATTTGCAGGCATCGCATTTCTACGCAGCAGAAACGAAGATAGAGTAGCTTACATTACTATAAGTACCACTTACAGCTCTGTAGCATGCAGTGTGTGTGCATGCGCGAAGTACGTATGTGCTGCGGCTGCAACATGCGCCAAGAGAAATAGAACACACGGAAGAATGGACGGATGAGACGAGGTTGCATCGCTGGTAAACTGAAGGGGTGCGCAGACAAAATGGAAAGAGAGAGACTGTGTACGCGTGTATTGCACACCCGCATAGAAAACGTGTATCATGTTCGTCAAGGTTTTCTCCTAATTTCTCAAACTTGATTAAAACTTGTACTTCTTGGAAATAAAGTTTTTGCGCCCCTCTTGACAGGCCAAACCATCTAACTTTCGCATGCTTGACGTTCAGGCCGTAAGCGCAAGCGTGTGAGTCCATGTTGTATTGCATTAGACTTTTTTCATCACTCTCTTATTACTTATGTAAAAGCATTTTATATGGGTGATATCGACTACAATGATACTTTACATGTCGCTGCCCTCTAAACTGCAGTGGTCGAATGTTTGGGTACATTGATTTATATCAAAGTTTTGATTTTTTTGTAAACTTAAAATGTCGCTTTTCATAATTCTGTATGCAAATAAATGACGGGACATCCCCAATTTTTTTTTATTTGAATGATATCCTAAAAATACCCTTTTAGACATTTCAGGCACTTTTGTAACGATGAATCTTTATAACCTCTTTACTTAGATGATCACAGAACGGCAAAAAAATCGATCGAAACCGGACAGAAAAGGGTCTTTGTTTGAACATAATTTACCAACGAAAAAAGTTTAAAAATAAGAACTTTTATTTTGAACTGTTTTTATTGAGTATCGTAAGAATTTTTATCAAGAGACGTTTTCGTTGGTTTTGGGTAAAAAATTAATCTCGCAATTCACCACCATTTTTTAAGCTAAAAACAAAAAGCCGCCCTCATTCACTCCGAAATCAGTTACTTTTTTCAGAAGCACTTTGAATCTGTAAAAAACTATTTTAGCTGATATCACCGTATACATATCTGTAGTAAAAGGCAAAGTAACTTAAGACCACTATTAGTGTTTTCGAGAAAAAAGCGTTTAAAGTTACATGTGAATGTCTACCTAGATGCACCTGATTAGAGGTTTAAAACCATTGCATTTTAATGTAATCTGAATCATCTTTGGAGCTGTATATCAATCAATGCAATTAAAAAACGCATTATGAACACAAGTACAAAATAGTTAATTTTGCCTTCTCTAGCTTTGCATTTTAATTTACTTTTCGCTAGTACACATTTTTCAATTTAGATAATTTTTCTCAGTTTGTGACCATAATCTCATTTAATGATTCTACCAATAAAAGAAGAAAAAACTGAGAATCACTAGAATGGGTCCTCATGTATCAAATATGCTAACTGTAAAATTAAAATTTTATATCGTAATTTTGATTTTCAAATATGTGGATTCGAATTCGATTGGTTCCCCTTTCCATTCATATTCGCTAGCACAATTATGTGCTAGCTATGTTCTTTAGAAAAAAAATCCTAGAGTTGATATACAATAAACGGTCTGAACCTATTTTGTCTCAGGCATTCACTCAATAATTAATATAAACGATTTCATTGTTAAAGAATAAATCAGTTGCATGGACCAAGACATATTTAACAAAATTATATTTTTTAAATACTAAAATATAATAATTTTTGAAAAATGATGTCTCAATATTTAAAGCGATATACGTGGTACTTTAAAATAATTTTAAAATAATGAATTCTATGAATTTAAAAGAATTACAAAATATTTCTATTTGTTACGTGAAATTTTTATTTAGGACTCTTTTACATCGATTGTGAATGTTTATCATTTATAAAATAATTTTTACTCAAAAAAGTATTTCAAACAATTTCTTCAGAATCATTTAAAAAAGACGTTTAACTTTGAAAAATTAAACATTGCAGAAATCTGAAATGGATTTTATTTGTATGTTCTTTTTATTGGTTTCGTAAAAATGAGCTGACAATTTTATTTACGTAGGCGTTATTTACGTATGTGGCTACTATCCACATCTGAAACATAAGTAAACTAAAATCATTAATTTTTTGAATAATGCAATTGAAACCATGCTTATTAAACTCTTCTCATCATAATGTAACTATACTGGTCTGATAAATGGTATGACGAGGCACAAATCCACGTGTCGCGGTACAGCGCCTGACCGCAGGCTGCCCGTACATCAGCCACGTGCTGTGGCGGTCGTAAAGCACCGGTACGGAAGAATGAATGTTTTTTCGCCATTACTTTATTTAACTTAAAACCAAGAAGAGAACGACAACGAAAATAACCAGCATACACCTCGCCAGGAACGATATGCAAAAGTAAGCAAATGTTCTAAGGTCCTAGACCAATAAATAACAAGCACGTGACCGGCACAAGCATCTATAGTTAATGAGGTCCTGTGGCGATTGCGCAAATCACTGCGCATCTACGTACCAGCCACAGCAGATTAGAAAAGATTTAAGTGAGCCACGACACGTGGAGCTGTGTGTTACGAATGGAAAAAGCAGCAGAAAACATGAGATACCGTGGTGTAAATTGCACTATTGCAGATTTTGTGCATAATCATCTAATTAAGTCCACAGTGATAACAGTAAAAGTGTTGTGTGTCGCGTGCATAAACCAATTTTGGCAAACGTTTTGTCGCGAGATTAGGCGAGGTGCCGAGAAAGCCAACCAGAGTTACATCTCGTCCAAGGACGGCGAAGAGTTTACGTGTTTTGCGCAGTTTTAGCCACCGGGGATGTCAACGTAGACAGAGGTTAGGCATTTTTATTAGTAGTAATAAAATATTGCATTATCGTGCGTGCACGTATGTGTACGTTAGTGCCAATTCGCCGAAGCGGTAGCGAGTATAGTGTGGTAGAGTCAGCGACTACGAGAAACTAATATGGCTGCCAAACTGTTGCATCGATTCAACTTCGTTGACTTTCTCAAAGTACCCAACTAATTGGTGTTTTAATATTTGAATTTGCAACCGTAAATAATCGAATCGATCAGGCTAAAGTAACATTTTCGATGTTTGATATCGCATGTAGCATATTCAAAGTTGTAAAAGTCGGATCTTTAATTATTTACGATTGCAAAATTAAATATCAAAACAGCCATGTTAGCTGCTCGTAATAACGACGCTGGATAAAGGTGTGTGTGTGTGCGCAGCGCGTATCGCTTCACTTACGAGTTATGTGAAACCACCATAAAGCACGTACGCGTCGCCAAATTTCGAGAGTGCGTTTCATCGCATGTGCGCGGCCATCTTGTGTCGAAAATCGTGAAATTCATAAATTTACCTACATATTCTCTTTTAACTTTTTATTGAAAATAACTAAAAAATCGTAGTGTATTTATGCTGCAAATACAAAATTTAGCTAAGACTTGGATTTGCAGGATCAAAAAACATGTTGAATAATTTAAAATCGAGCTATATTTCCGGGTGAAAAATCTAGCTAGATAATTTGAAATCAAATTGGATTTTATGGTTTGAAATTCAGACGTGTTTAAGTCAAATTCAGCTAGAATTTCGGATTAATCCAGCGCTTATTTTTAAATAGAGTAAAGAATAGAGAAAGAATAAAAACTTTTAGTGCATGTTTCTTATTAGCTAAAAATAAACATTTTGAAAGCTTTCATGGAATTCTTCAATGTATGTTATTAATTATGAAAAGCATCGGTTAATTTTTGCCAATGAACTCTTAGTCCACTTACTTACGCAAAAAATAATTATCATTGCAACCCTTACGATCCTTATTCTCTATATCCATCCCTTGAAACACCGTTGAGGGTATTTCCTGGCGACAGTATCAATGCTTTGATGACGGAAAAATTTGGAAGTACCTTGATAATTGTAAAATTGGAAACAACATTAAGATTATTATTTTTTATGCAAAAATGCAAGGGAGTCTTGGAATAGTAGCATGTATTTGATAAAGGCCGTATTTTTGCTGGTATGCACTTGATGTTGTCAACCGGAGAGCAGGTTAAACAAACGTTCGTAGTGGTTGAAATCGAATGTGTAAGAGTATGCACACATTCATATATAGTTGTTGTTATTCGTAATTTCCGTATGAACGAGAGAATTACAAACACAAACTCTCGTATACTCAGTGGGCCATTGAGTTACAGAGCGAGAGTCGAGGCAAAGAGAGAAAGATATATATATATATATATATATAGAGAGAGAGAGAGAGAGAGAGAGAGAGAGAGAGAGAGAGAAAGAGAGAGAGAGAGAGAGAGAGGGGGGGGGGGGTTGTTCTACGTCCGGTGGTGTAAATTAACGAGTTTGTTGCCCGTTAAGCGAGGTAAACGCTAAGCTTTACTTGTTATGTGTCTATATGTATGTATATTAAAGCAGAGTACTTGGACTATGTGGCGCTGTTAAAGCATTTAATTAGTGAAATCTGATTAGTTCACTTTCCAGCGCAACTCCAATGACAGATATATACAATAGTGTCAATAAGGAAAAGCTTTTATAATTACGTTATTGCTTGGTTCAATCCGATTATCAAGCACACTGGCTATGCAACAAAAGTGAAGAACGTCAAAATTTGATTTACGTACGAGATTATGAATTTAGAAGTGAAATTTTATTAGAATTGTTTAAAAAAACAGTCATTTTAAAAATTTATACAACTTATACAATACTGGTGATCATTCACAATTTTTGAAACGTAATAGTTTTGAAAATTGCTAAACTAAATAGAATACTCTGATCTTTTATTTATTGTCACTCAATGTGTATAATTGTAAAAGCATACCGTTGGAATATTTTGAAAAGTATTTATTATATACAGTTTATATAAAGTTTAAACTCTAAAGGGCCAGAATTTCAGAGGTCATATCATCCATAGAAAACTTACATAAAAGTTATCTTTAATCAGTAGTTTCTTATTGACCTACACTGATAGAAATAATCATACTGCGTCATGAAAAAGGCGTTGCTTATCTCAAGAAGTACAAAAAATCTCGAGACAGGCTAAAATTTAGCCTGATACAGTTCAAAAGTGACCGCAAGTATCTTTACGGCAATGACTCGCCACTGGGCCATCGCAATTTCGTGTTCTCTGAACTCCAAAGTTCTCGCGCACGAAACATACAGAAAAAAGAACCAACACGCATAATGAACTGATTTGATTTTCACATTAAATTCACGAGCACTGATTAATGTAAGTATGCGTGTGGGCAGCAGCAATGCACATCTTACGTAGTAGAGATTCGCGCGAGGCCGAGATCAATTTATAGGTTAACGAACACTTGGAATATTGACACACGCACCCACACACACACATCACAGACTACTTAAAATTATGTGCACGCTCATCACTCACATGCTGCAGAAAGACGCACTCATAAGTCACAAATACGGCGAGCCGTTGGGAGTATAAAACGGCTAGCCTGGCAGTAACCGTTGGCAAGTTTTCAATACAAGTTCTAAATGCATTCGGCAACATCTAACGTTAGATTCGGCTGCGTGTGTGTGTGGTGTGTGTGTGTGTGTGTGTGTGTGTGTGTGTGTGTGTGTGTGTGTGTGTGTGTGGTGCATATGTGTGCGTGTGTCAACAGTCAATCAAAGTAGTGTCCGTTAACCTCGCTCGAATCACTGCTACGTAGGACGTGCATTGCTGTTGCCGAATGCCGTCTGCTCGGTTGCAGTGGTTAATGTTTATATTGTTCACTTCTCGTGAGTTAGATGTGAAAATCAAGTGAGTTCATCGTGCGTGTTTTTTTTTTTGCTGTATGATTCGGGTGCGAGAAGTTCGAAGTGCGAACACGAAGTTGTGATGGCCCAGTGGCGAGTCATTGTCGCACAGACTCGCGGTCACTTTTGCACTGTGTCAGGCTAAATTTTAGCCTGTCTCAAGATTTTTGGTATTTCTTGAGCCAAGCAAAGCCGTTTTCACGATGCTGTATAGTTATTTTTTTCAGTGTAAAAATATAAAGTATCCCATGCACTAAAGGTTATTATAGACCAGCTTATGGGCATAAGCTTTAAGGATACATTTTCGCGCATTCGATTGCGTGAAGTGATTGAATAGAGATTTGACGTGTAATGTGTGTGAATTTTTATAATTTATATCGATATATTTTACTTCATTTGAAGGTTGTAGTAAAAATAGTATAACTGTATGTGCTATTCCGTATCAGATTCGATATATTACGGGCGCAGGTTACCTTTGTGAGCGTGTATAGAAAAAGACCAGTTCGCAGAAGCCTTGACGTCCTTTTCTCTTTTTTAGTATGGACCCAGTGACAGATTTGCAGTAAAAGAAAATTTGTCCTCGTTTTCGAAGCGGAAAGTCAGAGATGATCGGAGCCCAGCTAAACGGCTACTCATCGAAATT
Source organism: Trichogramma dendrolimi (assembly GCA_034770305.1). Lineage (NCBI taxonomy): Eukaryota > Metazoa > Arthropoda > Insecta > Hymenoptera > Trichogrammatidae > Trichogramma > Trichogramma dendrolimi. Next base: position 18,649 of record JAPMIB010000149.1, on the reverse strand, counting down.
CGATAATCTGTACCTTAACCCAGTCTTTTTAAATGATCTATCAAGCTTCTCGACGTATCTCGGCAAACTTGTTTCCGTATAAATCGCTATTTTCTTTCCTCTATTTAGTTAGTCGATGTCAAGTCATTGTTGATAACTATGGGAGGCCATCGGGGTTGACGGCTGAACACCAAAATAGGAGAGTACAACAATATTTTCTTAATATTTTTGAGCATTCAAAATAAAATTTTGTTTCTATGATTTCGATTCCAAAAAAGGATGTCATTACGTTATTTTTTAACCAATGTTTTTCATTCTAGTTCATTCTGAGCAGTAAAATTAGCAGGTTTTGTCTTAACATTTGAGGACGATAAAATTAATGGATTTTCTGTTATCGCGTGGGCCATGGTTTGTTTTTACGTTTTTAAAGTAATTGTGAAGACGACACTGAGTGACAAAAAATAAAACAACTTTTTTTTGGTATGGGATCAATGTGCAAAAAGTTTCACTGAGCTATTTTATTTTATTCTATTTAAAAAAAAAACTATTTGAAAAAACTTTTTTTTCTAATTTGGAGGTGTAAGGCCCCCTTAACTTAAACTAACGCGAATGAATAAACACAATCATTCCGACTAGACCAGTCATTATCGGCTCCTCGTTCCTCTACTCAGAATTCAGGCTTTCTGTAGTGAACTCATCCTCGCGAAGTCGTGTCTTTTCCTCCTCAGAGGTCAGATCTTTTGCGAACTCATGCTCGAAGGGTGAAATCTGCTTCCCTAGAACTCAGGCCCCTAGTAGTAAACTATCCACGAAAGGTAGAGTCTAAACTCTTCTAAGACCTCAGACACTCAAGACAAATTCTTACGATAGTGGTAGAGACTTACACCTTAAATAATCCCAAAGCACGACATAACACACATCTACGTTATTTCATATAAGAGACTTCGATTAGACGAAATGACAGCTGGTGTTATTGGACAGTCGCTTGGGCCTAAAGAAAAAGAATCCCGTTACACTATATTTTAGTAGAATTGGCATTAATTTACTACATTTTTCAATTGTGGAGAGGCTAATGGACACTAGTTTTAACGAAATAAACGGCAGTAAGCGTGAACACGATTAAAACTATTTAGTAAGACACTAGTTTTTTTTTTTAAATTCCAGAATATATATTAATAATATGGTAAGATGCAGCAACATCTATCATTTTACGTCAAAAGCTGCAAATAATTTACATTTCGCTAATCATACACATTGTTAAGATTATATTAGTGTTAACATTGCTTTTTTCATGGATAAAGATAGGGAAGATATGGCTCTTTATGTCGCAGGTGTTTCTCAATGAAAAATAGTTGATTTAGTGAAAGCTTGAGCTTACATTTTAAACTACTCCATTAAAACTATTGATAAAATTGTGAAGGGGTTTGAATCAGAATCAAACTACAAACTCTATTTGTTCGATCGCGTGGAAGATGAATATTTTCTGTAAGAATTGGAAATGATTACGAAGTTCGACCGTAAACTGACTATTTTACTTATTTACCTAAGAAAAATTAAAATACTCAATCTAATAATGTACGGTTCTGACATATCAAAGAGAATCCAACTAATCAAATCGAAAAGTTTAATTTAACTATGCCGGTCTTAATGTATAAAAGTTAGAACGAGCTCCCAGGTAAGAAAGTAAAACATAGCTTGTGCAAAATAAAAAATAAAAGCAATTTCGGTGAATAATAAAAAAAGGGAAATAATATTGAATTGGATTCGGTAGGTGGGACAATCGTGTTAGCAAATAGAAGCCAAGCTCATCGTCTCTTTAGCTTTGCGTTTGCATCTCTAACACTCTTCTTCTAGCTGAAGCTGCGCGTATATGGATTCTCTTGCGCACGAATGTCAGGCAAGACTCGAACCTACTTAGCGTATATGTATACACGTGCATGAGTACGTAAATGAGCAGCAGGCTCGAGACGTCGCGTGAGATAGGAAGGAGCGCTCCGACAAGCAAGAGATAGACTTACCGAAGCTGCCTCTCTGGCGTCATCGTTGTCATCTCTAGACTGTATATTAAATTTACATGTAGATGGCCCTCAAACAGACTCACTCCGAAGAGGAGTCGACTCGATGACGGAGACAGTACGCCCCAAGTAGCGTTAGGGAGCGAAACAAAGAGAGATAGAGAAAGAGAGAGGGAAGAAGAGAGAGATAGAGAGGCGTACTTTCACACTTACCTATGGAGAATTTACGTACGTACCCTTTCTTATACCTCCTTCGTATATGTAGGTATTATTACGCTGCAGCTGATGCTAGTCTGCTGCAGTTGTTTTCCATTGGCGCTCTTACATATATACCTATACTTTGGCACGTGTGAGCAATACGCTTGCACCTTGAAAGGCATAAGTGAGTTCACGAGTGCCCTCAAACCACGATTGGAGAATCAGAATTACTATTGTCTCTTTTCCTTTTTCTCTCGCTTTTTCTTTTGCCGCCGTCATTCTTTCGATTTCGCACTTCCCTTTGCACACAAGATGGAATGAATTAAGCAACGCACTAGTAAGTAAGCGCCACCACCGCACAGTACTCTTAATGTCTAACTCTGCGGATGCCTGCTCGCCTTGTCGACTTGGCTTTACCCGGCTCTCATCCTATTTCCTCTTTCAGATTTTTTCGCTTTTCCCGCAATAATTTTTATTAATGTCATTGAGCAAATGCGAGCATCTGTTGAGAAAAACTCTTCTTTTTTATTTGCACGAAAATATTTCATAAGTAGTACGTGGCTTTATGTGTAGTACATACCTGTATTCTGCAAGCTGTCAAAAACTGCTGCAATTAATCTTCAATGTACCAACAGCAGCAAGAGGAACTGCATGTAAAATAGTCGGAAGCAAATCGATAATATCTATTTACTTTTATAAAATTGGCATTTTAATTAGTGTACTAAGAGTACTATAAAGTTGAACCTGCCTTTTAAAGAGGTTTTATTCTAGCTTTCGTCGATCATTAGCAATTCTTATGTAAAATTAGCACTAAGTGCAGGAAACAGCTTCAGCTGGATCTTTGTGTTAAAAGTTTCGATTAATTTATTTTAGAATATATTATTCATTTGCAATATTTGCACAAATATATAGGATACTTTTACGCATATACAATGAATGAAAAATCAAATATCTTCACTTATTTTTCTGTGAAGCATCTTTTGTTCATTTTTCACTTTCATTTAAAAATGTCCTACATACATAATTTGATTTTAGTCTCTACTCACCGTCAAATATTTGCGCATATAAAAATCGCAATCAGAAATTGACAGCCACGATTTGGAGTGGTGGTAGTTGCCAGCCTCAGTCATATAAAAGAAGCGTCGACTTAACGCCGATATTAATTCATTCATTATATATATCATAATCCTTTAAATAAAAAATCTCATATGTTTGGAATAAAAAGCACTGCCATAAACTGAACTGAAAAAAATGTTCCTTCTTTCTCATGCTTTTCAATGGTAGTAGCAGCCGTAGCGCCAGAGTGGATAGTTTTGAAGATGGCAAGAGGCAAAATTCGTGTATTTCTTCATGATTTTCCACCCTTTGCCCCGTGAATGTTGGAGTGATTCAACGTATGCTATGGTCGTCGCTGTCTTTTTATATATCTATACGGAGCTCAGCAAGTCTTATTTTATCGTTGTTCGCCTAGATTGAATCCGCTTGCTCGTTCGTTCTCCTACCTCTCTCCCTCTCTCTTTTCTGCGCTCGCATAAGAGACCGAGAAACGCTTAAGTGCATCAGTGATTGCGGTCGTCACGTTTGCGTCGATAAATTTCTCTCTCTCTCTATCTTTCTCTCTTTCACTCTTGCACTTTCTTGCTTGGTGGCAGTTGCTAAACGCTCGACAACTGCGATTTGGTGTGTTATAGAAACACAAGAGATGGAGATGAAAATGTCGAAATAAAATGCGAGCCTCTCTTATATCTGTATAGAAATATTCGTGTGAAGATGTGAATGCGAATGGGGCGTTGCTAGTGTTACGCGTTATTACAGCTGCAACGGTCGTTTCACGCACTCCTAAAAACGTCGCAAAGTGAAGCTTTGTTCTGATCCTCGCGGATGTATGTGCGTGTAAATAGATATGCAAGCTCGAAAGCTTCACAGAAGGATATGGATGAATGTAAGGGTATGTGCGTGCGCGCGTGTGTGTGTGTGTGTGTGTGTTTTTTTTTTTCTTTTTTTGGATGTATTAATATATTTTATTTAGCAGAAAGTGAAAATAGAAGTTTACATTGGGTAAAATGTAACAAGAAGTGAGAGTGTAACATATTAATTTAGGGTACATAGTGTATGTAGATACATCCACGTCGGTTTCCCTTTGTTCCATCTCCGCGGAAACCGCCGTTAGACATTACTTCACGGGGATGGAGGGGTTGGCGTTATGCGCTTCATGGAGGCTTGGTTGAGGTGGCGTCTTCTTCCGGCAGCATCGTCCGGTCGTCACCTTCTGTCTGTTTCCTCGTCTCTCAGTCTTGTTACGACTGAGTAGGCGAAGGAAGCAACAGCGGGCCAGTTCGGCTCGTTCGCGAGCATGAGCCTGGTGGTGTTTTCCGGCGTCATGATCTCGTGGAGCAGGGAGTGTAGTCTCTCTCTCTCTCTCTTCGCTCATTGTGCGCTTTGATTGTGGTCGTAGCGTCGGCTATGGTGTTTAAAGAAGCCATGCCCGGTCAAGAGCTGCGTGAGGTGGTAGTTCAGCTCTCCGTGCCTCCTCTCGATCCACACTCTGATACTTGGGATCAGTCGGTGCGTCCATCGGGCCTAAGTCGACCGGTCCCATGCTTCCTGCCACTTGCTTAGCGTTGCCAAGCGTTCTTCGTCCTCTGCGTCCTCTCGGCGGCGGCCGTAGAGTCGCGCTCGCTCGTCCGCAAGAAGGGCCAGCGGAGGTATGCCGGCTAGGACATATGTGGCCTCGTAAGACATGCGGCCGGCCTCCGATCACACAGGCAGGCTCGTCGGTGGGCTGACTCCGCCTGTCGAATGTAGGCTCGCTTTTGTGCTGCTGTGCTCCAGACGGGGGCTCCATACAGGAGTATGGAGTCGACGACGTGAGCATACAGCTTGCGTCGGCTTTCTGGGTCCGCCAGAGTTGGGCATGATCTTCGTAAGGGCACCGATCACCGGGCTGCCTTCGCGCTGACTGTTCGGAGGTGGTGGTCGAACTTCAGCTTGGCGTCGATGTGCAGGCCCAGGTAGCGGATGGAGGGGGACGAGCGTATGCTGTGGTCGCCTACCGTGATGGTGATGGTTTCCACTTTCTTCCTGCTGGTGATGAGCAGTGCCTCCGTCTTTTGATCAGCTGTTTGCAAGCTGAGAGCTTGGAGCGCGCCTCGCACCTGTAGGATGGCAGCGTTCAGATCTTGTTCGATCTGCCATAGGTGCTTGGCGACAGCCACCACGGCGATGTCGTCCGCGAAGCCAACGATACGGACATCGCCATCGAAGTTAAGGCGCAAGATGGCGTCATACATGACATTCCACAGGATCGGGCCCAGAACTGACCCTTGTGGAACACCTGCAGTTACTTCGTAGGACTCTGGACCTTCGTCCGTGGTGAAGTCGAGCACTCTTGCCGAGAAGTAGCTGGCGATTATTCTCAGCAAGTAATCGGGTACGAGCAAACGGCGTAGAGCGGCGAGGATGTTGTCCCACCGAGCCGAGTTGAACGCATTCCTCACGTCGAGTGTCACCACGGCGCAGTATTTCTTGGTGCCGCGGTACCATCTCCTGCCGGCGATGGCCTCACGGGCGGTGGAAATGACGTCTTCGATGGCATTTATCGTTGATCGCCCTTTCCGGAAGCCATACTGTCGCTCCGAGAGGCCTCCGGGTCTCTCTGTGAAAGCCTCCAGCCGGTCGGATATGATTCTCTCGAGAATCTTGCCTGCCGTGTCTAACATACACAGCGGACGATACGAGGACGGCTCGTCGGGAGGTTTGCCTGGCTTTGGGAGCAGGACGAGTCTCTGGCGCTTCCAGCCAGTTGGAAAAACGCCGGTCTCCAGACATGTCGTATACACCCGCAAGAAGATGTCGGGTCGTGCGGCGGGCGATCTTGAGCGCCGAGTTGGGTATGCCATCCGGGCCGGGTGCAGAGCGCTCCTTGATCCTCGACTGGGCTCCTCTGAGTTCGCCCAAGGTGACGGCCGGTATAAGCTCCTCCGCTCGACGCGGCAGCTGCAGGGCGGGCCCGCTCGGCACCCGCGGGAACAGAGCCGCCACCGCGCCGCGCACCAGGAGAGGGGAGCTGGGCTGTCTGGTCTGCGGGCATTGCAGGCGCGACATGGCAATCTTGTATGGTTTGCCCCAAACGTCGCTGTTGACCTCGTCGCAAAGCTGCCTCCAGCACCGACGCTTGCTGGTCTTGATCGCCACGCGCAGAAGATGCCTGGCGGAGGCGTAGTTGGCGCTGTGAGCTTCCTCGTCCTGCCGGCCACGTGCTCTCTGGAAGAGTCTGCGAGCCCGCATGCAGGAGCGCCGGAGATCAGCGATCTCGCGCTGGACATGGCGGCAGAGAAACGGTCCGCATCGAGTGTACGGGCGTTCCATCTGCAGCTCTGGCGCGTCGAGGGCCTGGTGGATGTCTCGGTGTCCTCGATCTCGAAGACGATGGCCTGGTGGTCGCTGTGCGTGTACCGCTCGCTCACCGTCCATGATTTTACGCGGGGCGCAAGAGTCTCGCTAACGAACGTCAGGTCGACGATCGAGCTGCCCTGCGTGCCGTTGAAAGTTGGCGCATCACCGGTGTTAAGCAGCACCGCATCGAGGAGAGCGAGCGAGTCGAGCAGGATGGACGCCCGTGGTCTAGTCTCCCTACATCCCCACTCCGTTGACCATGCGTTGAAGTCCCCTGCAATAACAAGGGCCTTCTGTCACGGGCCTCCTCGGTGATGTTGGCAAGGAGGCGGAAATTCCATCTCAGAGTCTTGGTGGAGCGTAGACACTGAAAAAGAAAATTCCGCCGATTCGGGCCCCACGCGAAGTAAGGATGTACTCGCGCTGGACGCTCCTGCACCGGAATTCCTCCATGCACCCAGATAGCTGCTTGGCCGTCGGCATCGGCGAGCCATGTATTGGGTGGCAAGGTTCTTGTATTGCTCACACAAGATGGCCACATCGATGCGCAGCTTGCTGATGGTATCGCAAAGCAGGTCCTGGGCAGCCTCGCAGTGATTGAGGTTGAGCTAGAGGATTCTCATCATCGGCGGTCCTGAGTGATCTTCCGGGCCAGGGGGCAGCTCGAGCTTGTGGACGCGTGACGATCCTCGTTCCTGGCAGAGAACGCATGATGGTTGGCCTCTGCAGTCCTTTGCCTGATGGCCCTTTTGGCCGCATCGATGGCAGAGCTCCGTGCGGTCGGGACCCCTGCAGCGAGCGGCCATGTGGCCAGGGCTCCAGCAGCGGTAGCAGCGCGCAGCCTCCTCGCGAGCACGGATGCGGCAATTCACCCAGCCGATCTGCACGTGGCCGAGCTTCAGCGCTGCGGCAGCCAGGTCATCCGGGAGCGCGACCACAGCCACCTGTGTTCCTGCATATGCCTTCCGCAGAGACTTCACAGGGTCACGCTTAGAAACCGGAACGCCCAGGAGAGCATCCAGTGCCGCGGTAACCTCCTCCTTGGTGGCACACTCGTCCAAGTCCTTGATCTCGATCGTGGACGTGTGAAGCAGGGCACTGGCTGTAGCCGCAGTGCCGAGCACCCTGCCTAGCTCTTCGCCTAGGTCGGAGGCGTTCTCTACGCCTTTCTTCAGTTGCAGCACTAGGGCTCCAGCGGCGCTGCGTCTGATGTTATTTACGCTGCGCCGACTTTCTGCTGCAACGTCGGGTCCGACTTGAGAATCGCAGGATGTCTGCATACTTCGACGCATCCTTCGCCTTGATGACGATTGCGTCTGATCGGTGATGAGCTCTACGCTGCACTGGCCGTGGCTTCGGCTGTTGCCGGGCGCGGACCGCTCCAGGTGTTGCTGCCGTCTGCTTACGCTGGCGATGGCGTCGGCGGTCGACGAGTACAAACCCGTCTTGGTCTCCGACCTCGTTGTTGTTCTCGTCATGCTGCTTGGGTGCGGCTGTCACGGCGTGGCGCTTGGGCGTTGCGTGAGACGCCAGCGGTGACGTTGCAGGCCGCTTGCTGGTTGCACTGCCCGAGAACAGAGGCGAAGTGCAGACCGCCTTATCTACTGCGAGCGGGCGAGGCGGCTCTTGGCTCGCTAGTGACTTCTCCAGCGCTGACAGGGCCATTGGGAAATGTGTGGTAGAAATTTTTGAGCCAAGATGGCGGAAGGAGATCGGGCAATAACACGGGGCTCTTATGGGGCCGAGCCTTAAAAAAATGTTTAAAAATGTATGAGAATTATTTTCAGGTATCAGATGCGATTAAAATATTCTTTATATATGGATAGTTTGAAAAAAAGTTTTATGCAAAACAGTCTGTCCGATCACTTGTAATAATAAAATTTATTTTACATGTGACATTTGCGTTACGCATCGGCTGCTAGCCCATGACTCGCTAACCTCTTTCTCCGAGATGTCAAAAAGTCGTTACAGTAGTTAGCTAGCGTTTGAATCTGCGATGAATATTTAGAAATTAATTAGTAAAAATGTCTAAATCATTTGAACGTTGTTGTGTCTCAGGGTGTGATAGTGTATCTAAACAAGGAAAAAACTTACATTTCACACATTTCCAAAAAAAATGCAGTGAAAATTATGAAAAAAAATCACTTTGGTGAACTTCAAGAGTATGATAAATTTCAGCTTTGGAAAAAAGCCTTAAAAATACAGAACCCACATAAAAGAATGAAAGTTTGCTCAAGACATTTTAAGGATGAAGACTATCATTTACCTGATTATAGTGAACATACTATGCACAGAATCTTGTTAAAAACATCCATACCTTCATTGAATTTACCTGTGAGTGCAGATGAAATAGAAAAGAAAATAAAAGGAGGCGTCATGTTCGACTTCTCAACAGGTCTTCAAGAGGTACAAACCAAGAATTAATAGAAGATTCCAGTGGTAAGAATACATCTATCAATTCCTTAGAAGAACCTGCAGTGTCTTTTGACGAATCTTCAGTGCTTAGTGGTATGTCAGATCAAATAGGAAATGTTAATGTGTCTGACAGCAATAAAGAATTTGTTAAATTCAATATAAAGACTATATCAAACACTTCAGACACTTCAGATTCCTTCAGTTTCAGCGGTATCATAAGTAAGTTCAACTGTGACAAGAATTCAGAGACTGATATAAAAAATGTACCTTTACCAGAGAGTGCTTTATTTAATTTTTCAAGTACATTAACAAGTGATGAAGTTTTGTGCACTGCAACTGGAATTCCAAGTTTCAAAGTATTAGATACAATTGAGCAAGCGATTCGTGTAGTGTATAAAAGTTCTTTTAATAAATATAAAATTAAAACTCGTGATAGAGTTATATTAACTTATATGAAAATGAAACATAACATTTCATACAGGTTGTTAGCTTTAATTTTTCAATGCCCTGCAACACCAGAAGTTCCAAAAAGAATTTTTTGGGGAATGATCAGAGCTTTATATAGGTGTTTATCAGTAGCAATTCCTTGGCCATCAAGACAAGAAGTTCTTAGCAATTTGCCCACATGTTTTGAAGGATTCGAAGAAACAAGAATAGTATTAGATTGTACAGAGGTATTTGTCCAGCAGCCCAAAAAATTGTGCTGTCAAATGAGAACATATTCTCATTATAAAGGAAGTACTACTATTAAGTTCATGGTAGGAGTTTCTCCAGCTGGACTAATTACTTTTGTGAGTGAAGCCTATGGGGGAAGAGCCAGCGATACAGCTATTTTTTCTCAAAGCAAGCTAATCAACATGCTGGAGCCTAATGATGGGATAATGGTTGACAGAGGTTTTCTCATTGATGAAATGTGTACTAAGAACCAATGGAAATGTATACGACCACCTTTCCGTCAAAACAAGAGACAGTTTCCTGAAGCTTTATCACTTACAACTTCCAAAATAGCCTCAGCTAGAGTTCATGTGGAACGTGTCAACCAGCGTCTGAAGGTTTGGTCCATGATAAGTGGAAAAATGCCAGTAAGTTTACTTGGCATAGCTGATGAAATTTTCACTGTACTATGTGCAACTGTGAACATTACTAGTCCCATTTTAAGTGACGACAAATTCAAAAAATAAGTTACTTTAGATGAATACTTTTCTATATTTAGGCAATTATGTGATAAAATATATGTGCAATTAATATATAATAAGCATGTGAAGTATTCATAAAATTTATACAGTATAAAAATTTTAATATTTATAAATAAAGCACAATTTATTTTACAATGAATTCATTCTCTTTATTTAATCATTAAACTTACAATTAATAATATTGAACTTACAAAAAAAATGATATTTTTTATCAATTATTATGAATTTTGCCTTAAACACCAATAATGAAGAAATTTTTGATAATAAGTTTTTTTTAAAGTTAGCAGAAATTTTTTAAGAAACTCATCATCTCTTTCAACAACTATTACAAATACATCATCATCATGAGAAGAATAAACTACAAAGTGAGTGTATTTAACATTGAGCACAGCCATACCCAATTGTATTTGACCATAATATTGGTGTTTTTCCTTTAGTACAATTTTACCATTACTATTGGCTAAAAATTTACCAACGCAATGATTGATAGTTTCAGAAATCCCAACTACTCTTCCAATATCCGGACACTTTATTTCTAATAAAGTGTCTGGTTTATTGTTAAAAAGTATTATTCCATCTGGGGAGTAAGCCAGCCAAGGATTCAATATTGATACAATTAATCCAGTATTTATGACTGTGTTACTTGTAAATTTTTTGTAAACTTCCTGTGCCTTGCTCTCCATCTCTTTGCCATATTCAGTGTATGTATTCTTAAAGTTTTTTGGATAAAAAGTGTCTTGGAACTTCTTTTCCCAGTTAGGTTTACTATTATCTGCATATGTATATACACTGTAACAGATGCTTCCAGTAATGCGATGTTTTCTTTGGTCCAACCATTGTTTGTAGAGAGCTTTGGTATTTTGACAAACTTGAATTGCATCACATTGCAATTCTGTTAATCTTTTCAAACAACATTCATTTGTATTATCAAAATTTATTTCCTTCAAATCTATCATCATCTGATGATCTTGATTTTGAAAAATTATTTTTATAATTTCTAATTCTTCAGGTGTGACTGAAAATCCATCTGTTAATATAAAAGCTTCATGTCTTTTAGATCTAAAACCAAAATTTAAAAAATATATTTAATGTAAATAGCTATAATATAAAAGTAATAAATAAAAAATATCACTTACTAAATATTACTCACTTGGGACTAAATATTACTCACCTACTAAATATTACTCACTTGGGACATTTTCTCCTGCCTGGGGTGGTCGAGGCAGGATGAGCTCCTCCGACACAGGGGGAAAGAGGGCAGCAACCGCACGGCGCACCAGCGATGGTGAGCTTGGAGTTTTTGCTCTTCGTCCCTTCAGTCGCGCCATCACCGTCTTGTACGGTTTGCCCCACACGTCCGCATTGACCTCCTCGCATAGCCGACTCCAGCACTGGCGCTTGCTGGTCTTGATGGCCGCTCGCAGGAGGTGTCTTGCGGCGGTGTAGTTCGACCGGCAGGCGTTTTCGTTGGGCCGGCCACGTGCTCTCTGTGCAAGTCTACGCGCTCGTAGGCATGAGCGTCGGAGGTCGGCGATCTCGGCCGTCCACCAGTATACCGGCTCACGTCTGCGGCCGCCGACCGAGCCGGTCATGGAGGCATCGCACGCGTCGGTAACGGCGGCCATGAGGTCCAGCGCCATCTCCTCTGCAGGGCGGGCTGGGATGACAGCGCCGGCCATCGCAGTGGAGAGGCTGTCCACATCGAGCGTGCGAGCGTTCCACCTGTATCCTCGGTGCATCAGGGGTCCGTTGGAGGGCTCATCGTCCTGTATCTCGAACACGATAGCATGGTGGTCGCTATGCGTGTACAGGTCGCTCACCGTCCACGAAGCCACGCTGGGGGCGAGTGCTTCACTGACAAAGGTGAGGTCGATGACAGAGTCGCCCTGCTCTCCAGCGAAGGTCGGTGCGTCGCCGGCGTTGAGCAGCACCGCGTCGAGGAGGCTGAGCGAGTCCAGCAAGATGGTGTGTGTGTGTGTGTGTGTGTGTGTGTGTAAACCTATGTGGGCGTTAGATATGGCACTCGTGATGGATCTGTACGTTTCAACGTATGAGTCGGATATCGCGTGGTAAGAACTTTAGAGAGAGAGAAAGACAGAGAGATAAAGAGAGTGAACAAATGAGTATGTGCGTGAACAAAATTCTACATTTTTTTTCAACTTATTTTTCTTCTTTCCATTCTCCTTGTATTTTGTTATTTTTCGACTGAATCGAGCTCTGTTCTATTATTATAATAAGCACGTCTGATTATTTCATGAACTTTCTTTCCTACGACCTTTCTCTATCATTTACACGCTCTATATTCTATATAATTTATTCGTTTCACTAGGAAAAAATGAACGCTGATTGAATTCCTTTAAGAGCTCTTCCTTATGAGCACGTAAACTTCAAACTATTATAAATTACTAAAATAAACCTTGTACTTCTATATTGACGTAAAGAACACACGCTTATTTGAGCTAGGCATTGTTTTACATTTTGAGACTTGTTAATTGATTAAATTTCAAGAACGGAATCCTCAAATTGAGATTACATATTTTGAATAGAAAATCTCAGCAAAGTGTTCAGGCACATCGTAGTAGTGTGATTTTCGAGATTAAAAAAAAATTTTCAGAATTATTTTTATTGTAATAATGGTTATAATATTATTTTTTATGCTAAGCCAACTTCATTCATCTCATGTGCATAAAAAAATAATAATAAACATGGTTTATAAGTATATATGGGTGGCTTTATTCAGCTTGCGTTCTCTCAGAAAAATACAAAAAATAATCTACGTCTCGAGCAGATAAGATAGATAAAATCTGACGCTATGGAGGTTGTTAATAAGTATACCTTTCTACAACGTTTACGTGAAAAAAAAGATGGATAAAAAACTGCTTTGTATATGCATCGCATATAGCAGCACCTAGGTAATGTCCAAAAAGGGTAGACCTCATTTATTCTTTTTTTTATATAGCTATAGATATACTTAAACATACATGTTCGTCGTTTGTAGAGCTTTTTAAATTTTGAAATGTTGTTGTTAAAAATATCTTATATATTTCTTTCGTATAATGTCCCATTGAAATAGATACATTCACAATGAAATTTCTGATAAATTGAAAATTATATGTTGGTAAAGTAATTTTAAATACTTTTTTTAACTTGAACGTATTGCGCTAGGCATTTTTCATGAAATTGTGTATTAACAAAAATGTGCTCTTGAGTTTATAAAAAGCCAACTTCATCCAAATGAAAAGCATATAGAGCAGACCAAAGCAAAGTGGACCCGAACATAATATTTTTAATTTTAAAATATAATTGGTAATAACTCTTTTTATCGAAGTACTCATGGAGACAAGTTGGTGTTTTAAGCTAATATTTAAAAATGGCCATAAGTGAAAAAAAGTAAAATATGTTCATACTACACTTGATTTATCAAAAAATTCTCTTGCCCGGTCTGAAACTCAAATTATATTAATTTTTTATAATACTTAATATTGAGATATGAATCACTTGCCCCACAATTCTGGCATCAGTTTTTCATCAATTTTGATCTGCAGGATTTTAAAATCTTCGAAAAAGTACCTTCTTTCACTTAAGTGGAGTAAAATTCAGAAAAATTGTGTACAACTTAATATACAGGTCAAAGTACGACAAATTCCTAGAGAATCAATATTTTACAAAAGCTATATGCCATTTTTAAGCACCTAGAAGAAAAATTAAAAATATTTTCCAAGTACTGCTCCTTTAACTGGAACAAAATACGTTAAGATTTTGAGAAAAAAAGAAATACATTTTTCAATTATCTATTGATACAGAATAATTATGCATAATCTTTAACTTAACATATTTAGCTATCATTGGGAAGGATTCTTAATAATTTTTATTGATTACTTTTGGAACTTAATTTTTATCAATTTCTTCAATACGCGTGTATTAGGGTGGTCCACTTTTTCAAAAAATTTTCATATCTCAGGGGATTCATCGGAATCTGAAAGTTTGAGGTTTAAAAAATTTTTTAGATTTTTTCTGTTCATTCGCCGCTCGCTCGAAAATGAACTTTGCGAAATTTGCGAAAAAGAACGATCGAAAAAGTGTATTTTTTTCAATGAAATGGTGCTCCTAGGTCAAAACTAACTACGGCATTCGATTTCGCAGACAAAAACACGTAAGAAAATGTATCGTCAAGATTATTTCTACTCTCTGAACAGAGTTTGAAATAAATCGAATGGTTGCCCGATTTTGCTCCTTTTTAGGAGCACGTTTTTTAACTTCAAAAATCCATCGACACCATCTAAAATCATTTGTTTGAGTTCTCGTTTAAAGGAAACTTCATTTTAAACCTCAAACTTTCAGATTCCGATGAATCCCCCGAGATACAAAAATTTTTTGAAAAAGTGGACCACCCTAGCGTGTATGTATTAATCATCTAAAAGTATTATTATACTCACATTCTGATCTCACATTATAGTAATCTCACATCACATTATAATTATAGTGTGCTATATGACTACATTTCCTGAAATTTAATATTTTGCTATTAAAATTTTTTTTCAGAGCACACTCATGAAATTTTTTTGGGGACTAACTTGTGATTCGGAAACCTAAAAAAAGTAGTGCACATCAAATTCAGATGAAGGCCTAGAAGATTTAAAAAAGTATATGTTAAATCTGAGCTGATGCAACATATTTCTAAGGTAGTTCCCTTAAAAAAATGACTATCGATAAAGGGTCTTGAAATTTAAACACATATTATTGACAGTGCTTTTGATATGTGTGAGAATTTTCAGGAACTTTAACCAAACAATTTCCGAAATATAATTAATCAAAGTTCGGTACTTTAACATGGGATTCCTATGCTAGCGTGTTGAAAACACGCTATTTTGTATGATTATAAAAAAACGCATCGATAAAATCTTTTCAAAAACTAGGAGATGATTGTTCAGTATGTACTGAAACATAGTTCAAAAACTGGAAAAACATGACCATACAGTTTTTGAGAAAAATTTGATGTAAAAACATTGCAAAAATAAAAATTTAAACTTTTTGACCTGAAACCCACTTTATAAGGTATTTAGGGTCATTTTAAACAAAAAAGTGCTGTTGCAAATTTTCTCTAAAATCTATTTTTTACGAGCTATAAACGATTCAAATTTAAACAATTTCAAGCAATGATTTTTTGCGATTTTTTATCTCAGTAAATATGAACTTTACGACAAATTTAAAACGAACAAAAAAGTCTTAGAATTTGTCAAGGAAAGCGTATGCATTTTTTCAGATTTTTTCTAGACATAAGCTCGAATTTGTAGGTCAGGTTCTAAGGGACAATATGTGCTCTTAAATTTGGTTAAAAAATTACACTTTTGCCATTTAAAAATGCAAACAGCGTTATCTTTTCCAAAATGTCAAAAACTAAAATGAGCAATATAAATTATGCCATTTAAAGCAAAAGTATTGATGTGCCACGCAAAATTCGATTAAAATGCACTGAAAATCAACAATGGGCGCGAGCAAAACTTATGTTTATATCGTATATAACTTTTTTAAAAAAACACGCACACCAAAAATAGATATACAACTTGATTCTAATACTCAAAAACTATGTTTTCGCATAATTTGGTGATAATTTATGGTGGGGTCTTTTGGGATAATGGGATCTTTTAGAAAAATCCTTAAAATATTTAAAATCAAATTGAATTTTCCTTGAGAGCGTAGAAGAGTCGGGTAACGACGCCCGCCATTAAGTAACATTTTTTTCAAAGCATATTACAGTTTTTGAGGATTGCTTGATGATAATTTAGATAAAAAAGCTCGATAGGCCTTTCGGTAAACAGAATTTGAAAATTAAAAATAGGATTATTGGAATTTCAAAACTCATAAAAACGCCATAAATTGTATGATTTATATATGAATTCGACTTTGGGTCCCATTAGAAATTGTTCTCAAGACAATAAAAAGTTGAAAATTTAACATAAACATTACCAGAAATGGCAATTTTTAAGTTTATACACGAATATTGTATAATTGACACAAATATTAAAATTTCATGAGATTTACTCATATTTTACTACCATAATTAAATGCAAATTGTATGGAAGTTATTGTAAATTTAATGAAAAAGAACATCATCTACCTTAAATGTAATCTATATAGTGTGATATTTCAACTTACGGCCTGAAAATAGAAGCTATATTTTGTAGTTTAGCTGTGAAGAATTACATGACAATATCACTGCACGTTATACACCTTTTATTCACACTTTTTCATACGCGTACGTATGCATTATGCGTGCATACTCAAACTACTACGGTATAATATTGTTTTTCTGATATGCACCTGGTGGTAACTCAAAGCGCTTCGAAAATTAATATCCTCGAAGCTTTCATGCAAAAAGAAATGTAAGAAAACGTACATGCAGAAGAAATAAAAGAGCTTGTGCGAGAGTATAATAAAAGCAAAAAATAAGTGAAAGATGTAGTGGTATGTATAAGGCTGGTCTAGTGTGCACTGCTAAAGCTGTAAGAAATGGGTCTGCAGTGCCTCTGCCACCGTCGTTGCTGCTGCTGCCAGTCTTCAGCAGTTGTGGAAAAGTCTACAAGTATGATAAAGAAGGAAGCGGAGCAAAAAGATTCGTATATAAGACCAGTGAGAAGTTCGGTGTGCACGGAGTAGTGTGAGCTTGGGGGGTTAGAGCCGAAGGTAATCCGTCGCTTCTGTCCTCGACGAAACTTAACCAGAAGTTTGTCTTTATTTCTTCGATCTTTTCAACGTCTTATTATGAGTCCTATCCTCCCCCTTCATACTTTCGTTTAATGCTGGCAAAAAGTTATATATAAGGACGATTTGCGTTGACACAGACCTAGGCGAGCCCTGCCATCGCAGCAATTGTGTCTGCTTCTGCTTCGTTCAGTATATAAATATAAAAGCTGGGTAGACTAATCGACTGGATGATTTTTGAAGGTGCTTGTCCGCTTCTTACTCTGTACTCTAACTTCAACTTATTCTTCTCTTTTTTGTCTGGCAAACTTTTTGCCAAATCCAAGAATTTGCACTTATAATACTCGCTTTTATTTCTCTTTTGGTACAGCAGTGTCTTTCTAGTACTCTAGTGGTAAAATTTTGCAATCTATATAAAAAAGTAGAAGCGATTTTCAGTTCAAAGAAAAACCAGATAAGACTGAGTTTAGTCTGGTGGAGCGATTGATTGGCCGATTCATCAAGCTTACTTCTTTCCCCCTTATCTCTCTCCTTTCGGTTGCACTTTCTCGATTTTAATCCTGCAGCTTGTCTCCTCGCTTTCTCCCTTTCGCTCTCTTTCACTGCGTATAAGCTTGCCTTGCTATCAAAAATCATTTTTAACTAACCAATAAATATTTAAATCATTTTTTTTAAATTTAAACAGCATCTTAGGCATACGATATTCAACAAAAATGCGAGGTCAAGTAAAAACACAAAGAAAATGCGCACGTAGCCTCACAAACTCAATTTTACACACCCGTGTTGCACTCAAACTTTGCATGCATGCTCTTACTTGTTTTTCCAAATGCAATGAGTGTGTGGCGCGATTTGGTGAGTACCCGCTCACTTCCACACACATAAGATTTAGCTTTTTGTTTGTCTATTATATCAAGCTAGTGGTTGTAACGCGCCGCACGCCGTTCGTTTTTATATACATGTATATTCAAGAAGGACAAGAAACAAGCTTGTGCCTAGCTTCGCCGGTGAAATCCACGCCCGCCTTCCAAGTTATACCACACAAAATTCGCCGCGAGCAGACGAGCTTTGAATTTTATATCACACAAGTCTTTTACTCTCCATCCCTTTCTCTCTCAACCTCTTTCTCGCATTGTACGTATGTATATCTTTAACTCGCTCTCACACTCTGTCTATGTGTATGTGCAAAACAGAGCAAAAGAAAAAAGGTAACATCGTCCCGTGAGTAGTTGCGAATAAAAGAGATTCGCTGTATATACACATGGATTTAACATCGTTGAACGTATTTTCACCTCCACCGGCTGTATTTGCAAATGGAGAGTGTAAAAATCGACCAAATATTCTCGATGTATATTTGATTGTCAGAGTTCTCTCTGTCTCCCTCTCTGTGCCGAGGCGCTGACTGCTGCACCTCAATCTGTTACTGCGAGTATCGATTGTACTACTTATAGACGACGCTGCCAACCTCACCGAAACATCAGAGGAAACAAGCAAAATGCTGATTTTCCATTGTGATCGGTGAAAGAAAAAAGGATCGATCTTTTCAATTATTCACATCCTCATCTATTACTTCCCTAGCCTCAGATTATCCAAGTAATTTTTCTTCGGGCAAGTGAGCTGTTGATTGATTTACTTATCCATTATGAAGTGCCAACAAGTCAATTTGATTTGATACTTAATCTGCGATTTACGATCGCTTTTTTTATAATTAAACGTCTATGCTTAAATAGCATTATAAACTCGTAAACAAAA